>VWZO01018414.1:115694-377463 GCA_013396975.1 Bucco capensis | reverse complement strand
GCCGCCGCCCCGCTCTAATATACCGGGCCGGCCGCAGCGCGCACCCACGCCGAACAACGCCGCTTTTCAAGCGCTTTCAATAGCGCCCCAGTCTTCAATGCAAAGCAGCCCAGCCTCCTTTTATTCTCCTTATTCTCTCGCCTCCCTCTTTTCTTTCCCTTTTCTTTTTTCTCTCTCTCTTTTTTTTTTTATTATTATCGCGATTATTGTCCCAATCCTTTTATTCCTTTCAGCCGCCGGACACCGGAGGCGCGGCGAGCCCCCCGCCCCCTGACACACACACGCATACACACACACACCCGCGCACACATACACACACGCACATGCAGCACACGCACCGCCCGGGAGCCGGCCGCCCGTCTGGGAACCCCGCCGCCGCTCGGCTTCATCTAGCCCACGGCAGCAGGCGGGGAGGCCGCCCGCCCGCGCATGCGTCCATCCATATGCATGAGGGGGGGAAAGGAGGAGGGAAGGAGGGAGGGGAATGGTAATAGTAATAGTAGGAGCAAGGGAAAGGCAGGTATCGGCAAGAGAGGAGGAGGCGGAGAAGAGGGTGTAGAACGGATGAAGAGGCAGTAGCGGCCGCTTTTCCTAAGGGAGGTGGCGGGCCCTGGCCGAGGGTCGCAGACCGTAGTACCGCTCCGCCTCCCTCGGGAAGTTGGGCGCTCCGCAGGTGCCTCCCGGGCTACTTGGAGCAGCACAGGCGGGAGCGCCGCTCCGCCTCTTTCGGGAAGCTCCCGCTCCGCAGGTGCCTCTCAGGCTACCTGGAGCAGCGCAGCCTAGCGCGGCCTCGCGGAGGCGGCCCAGAAACGGCAGGCGCGCGCGCTCCCTCAGAGGCGATCGCGGCGGAGGCAGAGCCGCTGGGAGGAGAGGGGCTTTTCCCGCCCACCGCTCGCTGAGGGGACCTGCGGGTCCTGCCAGCCCAAGAGCGGTACGGGACCCGTACGTAGCTCTTTCCTCCTAGCCTCCTTGGGGCTGGTTGAAGAAAAAAAAAAAAATGAAGCTTTTGGGGGGGCTTTTGCAGTGAAAACTTCCCCTGACTCAGCTGGCGGCAGCCGCGCGGTTCCCGCCGCACGGTTCCCGCCCTGCGTTACCTGAGGCAGCGCAGCCGTGACACGGGGCGGGGAGACGCTGAGGTGAGACGGCGCTCACCAAGAGCGGATTTTCGCTTCCCGAGAGGAAAGGAGGAGCGCACGGTGTCTGAGGTAGTGTCCGCTGCCCTGGCCAGGGACTCTGGGCAGTCACTCCCGTGAGACTCCCTCCTTAACACGAGGCTGCCGTGGCTCTCCTGTGGTTCGGGAGGGAAAAACCTGGAATCGGGGCGCACCACTCGGCTACTTCTCCGAGCTGATTAGTTTGGGGAAGATGGCGCTAGCTGAGTGCAGAGGCTCCCTCAGGATCGCCTGCTCCCGGTGCTGGAGGTGCACATCCTGGCTGTCCAACTCCCAAGTCAGTGCTGAGGTTTGCAGCCACATCCTTTCCAGGGTTTGGAGCGGGGAGCAGGGCCCAGAGGCACATAGCCAGGTGGTTACCTGTGGGACTACTAGCCACAGCACACAGAAGCCCAAGAGTTTGCACAGTAGCAAAAATTGGTCAGACTAGCTTCCAGAGGAAGACCCATGAATCTAAGGGCATCGCTGAACAAAAAAACCCAAACAGACGCATCCCTGATTTTGTCTCTGCTTTGGGAAGTCCCTGAGCTGCTGATCTAGAAGTTGGGCGAGTGTGCTGGGAACTGTAATTGCATCACTGTCCCTTTCTTCCTGAGGCACTGGAGACAGGAACCTGCCCTACATGACGTTTGGTCTGACCCAGAACAGCTATTCTTATGTCTGTATCTCCTATTGCACCCTGATCTCATGCAGTAGATGTTTGAACATCTATTTTATACACCAGAATCAATGATATAGAGGAAAACTAGAATTTTGACCTGGTTTTATATCCTCTGTTTTCATTTCCTATGGCAAAATCAAAGTGCATGCTTGTTCTTGTGTAGTGGTGAGGTCTGTCCTGCTACTGAGTGCCTGAGGCTGTGAAGCTGGCAGTAGTTATGCCCCTAGCCTTAGAACCATGCTCTGACTTAAATCAGACTCCTGCAGATCACTTCCCATTTGTCAGTGCAAAACTTAGATTGCATACCAGCAATTTGGCACACCTGTGAGGTACATTGCTGCTGAGTACTCCTTCCAGTCTCAGTCAGCCTGGAAATTTTAACAGTATTAGTTGTTCCTTACTTGGAGTCATTAACTTTTCTTCAGCTGGTAAGCCTTCATTGTGTTGTATCCACAACGTGGCTGCCGTTTGGTGATACAAGAACCAGTGTGTGACAGTTAGCTTCTGCAGCCTATTTAAATGTTACTCATTCACAAGTGCCACATGTGTTCCTCTGGGCCTTTAAATACCCTGCTGCTTGCTGGTATGCTCTGTACCTTTAGGGCAGGTCTGGAGTTGGCCTTTCTGCAAAAGGTTACTCCACCTGTTTGACTCCAGTGCTTAGGAAATCCAGAGTTCTGGTTCCCACAGTGCTTGTGACTCAGCAGTGTAGCTGCCCTTCAACAGAATTACTTGTCCAACAACTTAAAATGCTTTGCAAGCATTAATGAATTAAGCCTCCCCGTGTCTTGAGACACAAAATATTACTGGTAGGTAACTTGAAGTCCTATCTCCCGCTTTTCTTCACTGAGCCCTCATGGCCACTGCACAGCAGCACCAAAAACCAATTGAACATGGTGCATTATGCAGCCTGAGGATCTGTTCAAGATGCCCATTTCACTAAATATACAGCAATATACAAGTTGATACATGTCCAAAGGGAGCTGAATTGTAGCTACTTTGAGTAGCCCAGGACTGGTGCATGTAAAACTCCTGCTGCAATGCTCTGCTTTCATGTGTCCATGTCTCATGAGGTGTGGAGCTGACGTGTCTTCCTTTGAGGCCAGCGAAGAACTTTTCAGTGTCTGGCACTCAGCTTTTTACATTGCATGAAGTTACTTCCTGCTAATCTTCCTATTCTGATGTAATTAGATTATATCCCCATTAGAAGCCGTTACAAACATCTACTGTGCCAAGGTCCAGTGTTACAGACAGTGCCTCTCTTTGGGCCTGAATCAGTTCCCTAATATAGAATTAGATCCTGCTTCATTGAAGCCACTGGGAGGATGCCCGGGACTTTGGTGGGATGAGGATCATAGCCTTTAGAGGGAGTGCCTAGCTTAGGAGGGTCAGGTGTCGTGAAGTCAATTCTTTGTGGTAGGAAAGTTGTAATTTCCTTTTAGAGCTCAGTGAGTCATTGAATCATGGCTGTGAACAATCCCACAGGATTTCCTTAGATTTGTGATACCTGAAGGTAGGCTTGGAATGGTGCCCCTGGAAAAATTCTTCGTTTGAGGACCTGATCCATCTCATTTTCAAGTCAGTGACTAAACTTTTGTTTACTACTGTAATGCAGTTCAAGACAGTTGCATGATTGTGGGGCCTGATCCTGCATCAGCCTTCAATAAAGCAGTAGAAAGGGCTACTGGAAAAGAATCTGTTGAAATGTGAAATCCTCAGTCATAAAGAATTCATAAAGCTTGATGACCTCATTTCACAGCGAATGAAGAAGTTAGAGGAGCCTTTTGTTTCTCCAGATTCTTATAAAAGTAGTTTTGCTTCTAGACATTAGCCACCCTCGAAAATTAATTTGCTGTCATTTTAGATACGATTCTAGACAAACTAAGTGAAAGAGTGAAAATTTCATTCACTTAGATCTAGGAGTTAAGCTTCCCTGTTGGAAGGAGAAGAACATATCACTACAGTCAATCATGGAGGAGTGAGCTTTTAGATAAGGCCTTTCCTATAATACACCCATAACACTTTATTTTCCTCTTGCTGTACTGGAGCTGACCTCTCCACTTGGGCAAGTGTCGTGGAGGCAGAGATAGGGACTGTGCCTTGCTGCTTGGCTGACACACATTTCAGAGCAACACATTCCAGCAGATGAACCCATTTGCACAGTTGAGTGATCTAAACTTAGAAAGCTAATTTCTCTAATTACAAAGTGAGACTGAATGCCTGTAAAGCTTTTCATCACCTGAGTGGAATGGGAATTGCACTTCCATAATCATTTAATGTTCAGAAACTAATTAGAAAGCATTTTATGGGGAGGCCACACCCCATGTTAGGCTCTTTCACAAATGGATCAGGAGAGAAAACTACCTCTGATGAGAAAGTTGAGCAAGTGGCAAAGGTTAGGAGAAGGAGTACCACTTACCAAACACTGAGCAGTGCATGCCTACTTCCCTCAAAGCTTCAGTTCTTCAGACTCAGGCAATTTTGTATCTCTAGGCAAGCTTTCCAAATGTGACAAAATACTTTGGAGAAGAAGATACTACAGTGACCAGAGACCAAGGTTGCTGCTACAAGCACTTGCTTTCCTCTTTCCCTGGAGCATGTTGCTTAAGAGCCTTAAATTTCAAAGCTCTGTTGTATATATTGTGCATGTGCATTTTGTGACTTTGGAATTCCCACTCTAGTGTTCTGTACCTTAGCTCCCTGGTACCAAAATTAAGCATCAAATCTATCTAGGTCAGATGATATTCTGAGAACAATAAAAAGTAAGGACTGTAGGGTAGTCAGAAATTACTACAGTGAAAACCAGTGAAGTCCCTGAAAGAGTTAGAAGTTGTAGAGCCAAAAAAAAAAAAGTCTATTGTAGAGCTTTTAAGTTTTATCCAGCTCTAATTAACTGAATCCATAATATTATTGCTTTCTCTCACAGCTTAAAATTGAGACTCTACTCTGTTCCAGTACTGTTTCTCCTTCAGTTTCCTTTATTTATATGCACATAAAGCGTGCTTTCTAGTTGTTTCTCTAACTTTTCAAGGACTGGATACCTTCATGTTAACCTGTGAACCCAATTGCTCTGTCCTTCAGTTATCCTCCCAACTGGTGGAATTCCTATACACCAGTGATTTGATCTCAAATCCCTGCTTTCTAAAAATGGGGGAGAGATGAGACAACAGTTTCAGGTCTGAGTAAGGGTACAGCTTATCAATCTAGAGTAGCTTCCAGTAGGTGCAAAGACTATGACACTGAGCAGTGCTGGCATGTCTGTCACAGACAAGATGACACTTTTATTTGATAAGCAGTAACTTCAGCTATTCTTGTCAGTTGTAGAAAAGGCTGCACTGAAACCTAGGCTGAGCCCTGTCTCCAATAAACAACAGATGCCTGTAAGAGAGCTCCAAGTTTCTAGTAGGGTTTTCCTCACAGCTTTCTGCAGGGTGCTTCTTTCAGCCATTTTTATTAAAGGCTTAGGTCAAGTTTCAGTTTCTTGTTATGAAAGCATCCAAATGTCTGAAGTTTTCATGTAGATTGTTTCTCTTCATTGTCAAATGCATATGATAGTATGTGTTCAATATATTCTCAATTGCTAGCTATCTTAAGGGTGCAAGACTGAAGTATACAGGGGTGTCATTTAGCTAAGGAAATGACTAAAAAGAAGAGAGCTGAGATTAGCAAGTTTAACTTGAGTGTACAATATATAACTTCTTGTCCTTCCCAGCCATTATTCCTTGTCTAATCTAGTATTCTGGGCCTTGAATTTAGTTGGCCCCACATGGGAGATATAAAGGGAGCCGCTTCATTTGATGTGAAGAAACATTAAGAGGTGTTAGGGTTACTAAAATCCAGAGTCATCCTAAAATGTAAATATGTCTGATCAAGGAACAAAAAACTTCATTAGGGATGTGCTTAAGTAACTTGCCAGAATGGCCAGTGAGTTGAGCCTCAAAGTAGGGTGGATGGCAGTGACCCTGCTGATCTACAGAGAAAACATTTCTTCAGGGTGTTAAGGGTATATACAGTGTTTATCTAGGCCCTTGGCACTGCCTGCTCCTTGGCAGAAGAAAGCTTTTTGTATCAGCTAAATATTTTTAGATAAAGCACGGGCCCCAGAGTGTGGCCAGCATCCTTGGAGGTACAGATAAAGACAAGGTCCTAGGCAAAAGGGCTAAAATCAGCATTCTCTGTGTCCATCCCTTACACAGGCATTAAAAACCCCAAAACCTTGACCATTCTGCACGTTGCATCAATGTTACTGGCATGCAGTTGTTACCTGTATGTGCACTGAAAGCTTTTCTGTCACTGGTCATGCAATGAGAGATGTGACAGGACTGTATGTTAAGAGTCAGAGGCATTCTGAAGTGTCGGAGTTTTGGGGCTGAAATGCTGCATTTTGAACACGGTTTGTAGTGACTTCAGCAGTAAATCGCTTGAGTCTCTCCCAGTCTCACTCTGGAGTTAGCTGTAATCAAAGTGCCTGCAACTACTGTCAGGATAGTGGAAAGAGGAGTGAATGAGAAGGAACAGAATAAGAATTGGCTAGGAGCATCAGGGAGAGATGGCAACTAAAAAGCCTTATTCTTAGGAGTATGAGCAAGATACAATGCCCTGTCACCTTGCCTCTCTAATTCAAGTTTTTTTTTCTTGGCTTTTTCCACAGTACCTGGAAGGTACATTCCTGCCTCCCTTGCCAGCTGTTCTGTCTCACAACGTTTTCAAACACACAGGAGATGATTTTCCCTTTAATTGCTCCTGATATCAGCCTTGAGTCATGGACCACTCCAAGTGTGATGAAGGACATCCCCAATTTGTGTCACAGTGGCAGAAAGAAATGCTTGGTGAAGACCTGAATGAAAAAGATCCTGGCTGTGGAATTGGACCCTTAAAACCCAATTAATTTCTTTGAAGGTAATGGCATTACCCAGTGTGCATCCACTTTGCTTCTGAAAAGGGCCACAGATTCTCACAGATCCACAATCTCTGTGTTGCCCTGAATTGTTTGGTTTTTTATACATATACTGATGATTTTTATTTACTGTGGCAGAGGGGAACGAATGAGGATCTGCCACAACTTTAAATAAAAGCAATTCTACACCTGTCCCTTTAAAAATGCACATTTATGGTTGGCTGGCTTTTATTGTCCTCCCTCCTCTGGGGCTGCAGGGGTGTGTGTGTGTGTGTGTGTAGAAGGATTTGCCAGCCTAGTGGGTGACCCCTCAACTTGCTGCTCCAAGCAGTGGCTTCCCTCCTCTCCTTTCTTTCCAATATTTATTGGAAGCACGTGCTAAGGAATCTGTGAGCCTGCGATGCTAATGAATGCATGGCATGGAGCAGAGCAGGGCACCAGATGCAAAGGGAGAAGCGCGTTTCCTAGTGAGGGAGTCCCGAGACCCATCTGTTGAGTCTCGTGGGCCCTCAATGAAGTTAGCTGCGCAAGGTTGCCAGAGGAGGTTTTTTTTTTAATGCTTTTAGTTCTCAACAAGTGCAATCCTGTATAGAGCAGCATGTCATGGGGCTAGCCTTTGTTGTTACTAGCAGATAATGTGACTTTGAAAAGAATGCCCCCACCCCAGCTGAAGGGAGGATAACCTTCCCATCCTCCTTGCTCAGATCAATAAGAGGTCCCTAGGCACAAAGCCTGCATTCTTTTATTCTCAAATTAGAGCAGCTGCAGCAGCAACACCACAGCTCATTGGAAACCTATTAGCTTTTGAAAGACTTAATCCAGTTTGAAAATAACTAGTGTTTCTCAATCCTTCATGCACTCACTCCCATAAGGGGCAATATTCTTAGGCTTCATTGAGAATGAACTGGGCTTATTATTATAATAACCTGCATCTCTCTTGGTGTCCCAAAGGGGCAACAAAGAAGGCAAAATGTCAGTTTCCCAGCTTCACATGGCCCGAAGAACATCGGATTTACTCTGCCACATCACACCCTATCACCGAGCTACACTGCCTGCCATCCTGCCTTCAATAGTGACCGATATCTTGTCATTCACTCTCCAATTTCATCGTTTTTAAGGCCAGAAGGGGCTATTATGATAATCTATTTGACCTCCTGCACAACACAGACGTTAGCATTTCATCCTAGCAGCTGGATTCTTTGATGCTGCTCTGCTAGGCAACAGTGGAAATGTGGGATTTTTTTGGGGGGGTACTTTTTGCTACAAGGGGAATTTTTTCTTTTTAAGCACACTAAACAGAGCTTTGCAAATTGGACCCTCGTGCATACTCAGCAAACACCTTGCTTTGGTGTTAGAGGAGCTGATTCTAGGTAGAAAGGATTTGCTCACCCATCTTGATTTCTTGTTTAATGTTTGTATCCCCATTACTGCTGGTCTTCCTGCAGCAACTCTGTGAACTAGTTACTCCCATTTTAAAGGTGGATAACTGAATTTCAGCAATTGCTGTGCCCTTCAGAGACATTGTGATCACAAATGCCATGTGAAGACCATAGATGTTAGGAAACAAAAGTTTTCTTGAAAAGAGTCCTTAGTCTCATGCCCCAAGTCACACTGGAAATCTGTAGATGATCAGGGTGCTTGTTTTCTCATTTTTGAGTCCCAGCCTAGTGTGTTTGCTGGGATGTCTTTCTCCAGTCAGTCTTTTTCTGTACTGTGCCAGTCCTAAACCTTTCCTGTAAGTGCTGCCAACTGTTATCAGTAATGACCGTACAGATATTTTGCCAGTAGTAGCTGGGGTAGGACCACCAACTGACTTCCTGAAGGCCACCAAATAGAAACAGCTTTTGATTTCTACTGACCTGGACCAGATTCAGTGTGGTGACCTAGAGCTAAGGGGCTCAGTATCTCATTACTAATCCCTTGAGCTAGCCAATTCCTTCTACCAAGTCAATGTTTTCTAAAGTGTTAAAAGACTTTTCCTGCCTGCCTGCCCATTAAATCCTGCTCTTCTGTCCATGTCCTTGGATCAGCCTAATCACTGAAGTGGATCAGTTTCAAGTCTTAACGATGCAAGCTGTGGTACTGAGAATGCAGAAGGTGGCAGGCAGCACAGCTGAGGCACTGCATCTCAGGCAGCAGGACAGACACTGCTCTTAGAGGTCTGCTTTGGGGTAACCCTGATGCGCTGCTTTTGTAATCCATTGCCAGCTGGGATGCGTGGTATTTCCTGCTTTTAGCTTATTTATTGCAGATTTATATATGTTTCTAGATACTTTAAATCTAGGGGAAAAAAAAAAAAAGGAACTTCTCTCTGGATCATCCACTGCCATTGCTATTTGGGTGCCTCAGTTAATAACTGTGATACTTTAATTTCCTAACTTCCTGAGATGGGGAACCTGGCATCACAGAATGAACCACACAGAGTGACATCACTATGTTCTAATGCCCCCTTATTATTAAAGTCTTATATATTAAATATATAGAGAAGAGTGTTGTAGAGAAAACCACTATGTCTTACTTTGGAATCTACACTAGTCTCATCCACATGCAATTAGCAGGAAACAGCTTCCATGTCCTTAATTTTAGATTGGATACAGAGCAGCTTAGAAGCTCACATCTTCTATCTATGTTTCCTTTTCCAGTAAAGCTTCTTCATAGTTCATATATTCCAAGGGTGGATATATACATTGCTGCATGTATTTGCTTCCCCACCATATATCTGTATGAAAAAGGGGAGTTTCCTAGACATTTCAGTTACCCATTTTTGATAACCGTTTCTTAATATTTATGCTGGTGAAGTGGACATAGTTGGGTTTTTGTGAAGGATGTTTTTCTTTTAAAGTTGGAACAGTGTTTCCCTCACAGCTTATGCAGCTCTACACATGGCAGTGTCTGTGTGCGCACATGCACTTGAATACAGATTTCCTTCATCAGTTTTCTCTTAGAATAAAAATTATTATTATTATGTCTGCCTTTGACTGCATAGAGTACACCAGAAAACAGCATAAATCTCCAAGCTTCTGCACTTGCTCTTACTGAAGTTGTGCATTTACTGGAGGATACTAGCCACATTTGCTCTTACTTTCAGTCAGTGGATCAGGATACTCTAATTTGAGGATATCTCATTAACAATATTCTTACAATAGTTAGTTTCCGGATTCATAGGAGGTTGCTCCTTTCCAGACTGGTGATGTCAGTTAATGCTTTGTCATTTGAAACTAAGTTCTTAATGTGGAGCTTGACATGAAGGCCCATGCCTAGTAAAGACACAGAGGCAAAATCTAACGATGCCCTTCCTCTTGTTAGAGCTTTGTTTATCTGAATTGTTTCCCAAGTTAACTCCTGTGGCCTAACCCCATAGAAGAGAAGATCTAATCTCTAATTGTCCTCTGGGACTATTCCTGCAAGGTCCTTGAAGAATATATCCTGTTTCCCAGTCAAAGAGTCATTCCAAGGATGTGTCCTGCCTTCTTTTCTCATTTGAAGATTGTTTACCTGTTATTTATGAACTGTGTTATGTCTGTGGACTATTCCTAGTATGGTGGCATTGTGATGCTTATTAGAGAAGGAGGAAGGATCAAAATGGCTCAGACTTTACATTCAACATCACATATTGCATGTGGAAGGATTTATGGTCATATTACAAATGAACCAAAGCTCAACCAGCCCTTGGAGGCAGCAGGAATTCTACCATCAGTGGAAGACAGATTGAGCTTATAATAGAGAAATATTGAGAGAATTCATAGTTACCAGTTCTGATGATGTTTTAGAACAGTATGATATATGTTGTTGGGTGTCAGATGTGGAACAAAATATTGACCATTTCAAGATGGTGCTAAAATAAAAGCAATTCAAGGATTAAATTATGCATGAGTGTAAATATTCAAACTCAGCTGCCGCAAATATTTATGTGAGCTAGGATTACAGTTTGGCAATTTTATTAGAGTATGAAGAGGTCACTTATTGTTTCAAAGAGGTCTTTCCTGAAAGGAAGACAACCAGCACTGAAGAGCTGAAAGCACTGAGCTATGCTCATTTGGATTAAAAATAGGTATTTTAGGCCAGTGGAGCTTCAAAATAAGCAAATTCTCAAACCAAACAGTTTTCCTTTTGGTAGCTGAAAAGGAAACCGCACATCCAGGAGGAATGTAGATCAAAGCAAACTCTGCAAATGATGCAGAAACACATAAAAAAACAAACAAGGCTGGTGGGAAGAGGGGAGCTTTTGTAAGTAGATAGGTCTGTTCGTATTACACTGAAACTAAATGCAAGATTGCTAAAGAAGATATTTGAGAGGGGCATATAGGGCTATAGATTTTTCTCCTTAGAGGATTTTTTCCAGCTTGTCTTTGCATGTCCATTGTATTTGCAAAGTAACATATGAGGGACATACTCAGCACCAGATCTCACTGATACCAGCTTTTATCTTTCACCACTCTATCTTATCTCTTACTTTTCCTTCTCTTGCTAGCCTCCCTGAGTCTCCTTCTGCCTAAGTCTGTAGCAAAACATGTTTGGTTTATTACTTGCCCATAATGCTGTTGAAGCACATCATTGAGTCACCTTCCATAATTAAACTTCCAATATTTTGGTAGTTTAACCTTCAGAACAGAACAATTATGAATGTATGTGGGTATTAGCTGGTTAAATTCAAATGTGTTTGTTTAATGTGTTATACATGAGAGTACAAATCTACATCAGCAATGTTTTTAATAGAAAATATAAAGAGAAAGTTATTGCTAAATACTTTAAACTCATGATGTTACTTATGTTTAAGTAAATATGTCGCTGCAATAATCAGTGATTGTAAAAATTGTATTTGTAGGGATTAGGCAGTTGTTGCCATGAAGTTCCTCTTTAGCTTAATGACTTGTCCAGTTCTTTCTTGACTTCATGAAGTGATGGGCATGTAATTCATGAATGCGATAGGGTTTTTTTTCACATAGTTCTGGATGCAAGAGGAGGGACCTTGCAGAAGGGAGAAAGGTCCCTTGTCCAACAGCCATGAAGAGACTGGGATTTCTGGGATAGCTCTGTTCCCTCCTATGGGTCCTACAGACCTCTCCCTGTCTGTTTCGTCCTGCTAGCTCCTTTCATGTGCCTTTTTAATGGAAGAAGCTGCATGTGTGGCACCTACCTCACCTTTGGTAGGAAACCACTCTTTTCTTGTGCAGAAGGTAATTTATTTCATCTAGGCCGACAAGGCAACATTTATTTATCAGCCATATTTCTTTACATAAAACTGAATGTGTCTCTTACCTCTTAGCCTCCATCTCTTACTTCTGCAGCCACTTACCTTTTGAAAGCAGCCTGGTCCACATTGCCTAAGACTGGAGCAGAGTGGGCTGCCTAGGGGTTTAGAGAGAATTTATTCTCTCCTGGTAGCTGGAAAGATTCTAGTTCCTTCCCTTTCTTTTTCCTCTTTTTTTTTTTTTTTTTTTACATTTTATAATGCAGAGAGCAGCCCCTTTTCTCTCTGCCTTGCAGAGCAGCCTGCCATCAGGAAGGGCAGGCCTCACTGCACCCATCCTGTACAAGTCATAGCATATATGTTGCACCTTCCCATCATGCCCTATGCTATGCACAAAAAGATGCCTGCTCATTGTGTGAAGGGCAGGTTAGCGCAGAAATACTTCTCTTCTGAAGACTATCACTTGGGTAGCTTTCCCACTGTACCAATATAACCTTGTTTGCAGGAGATGAAGATTTCCTCTAGCAATTTTTTATCTCTCTAGGACTCTGGAGTTGTTTGCCAGTTTGAACTTTTTTTAACATGGCCACTTTTAGCCTGAATGGAGACTAGTGAAAGTTTGAGCTCCATATCCAAGCAAGCTCATCTCTGTGTGAGCAGTGGACCAGTCAGTAGTCTCCATGTATCAGATTGTTAGACAAAAGAGCAGGCTGCAGCAAAAGGAGTGTTTGTACTGTGACTAGGGTTGGCTTCCTTAAAAATAATGCTAGGGGTAAACTCTATCAATTCACAAGTTAGATGCTTGTAAAAAAATGTCAGCCTGTTTGCTAACCCATTAAGAAAGGAAATAAGACTTGACAGTTCCCTGTGCTGTGATCCTAAGCATGATGATCCCCTTAGAATGACTGCTTATGGTGCCCTGTAGGCACGGTGATTGCACTGCAGTCATTGATAGTGAGTGATTAGGAAGATTTGTTGCTGTGTGGAAGTTTGTGCATGGCTTGGTTTAGGTTGTTTCAACCTATCCACATCAAGTGACAAAATGCAAAGCTGTCAGACCTGAACTGGCAAAATAAAACTGACATTCTAAAAAGAGTGTGTCCATACAGTGACTTCCGTTTTTCTACTCAAATGTGATCTTTATCTTAGTAACTTCAGGTTACAAAAAATGTGAGAGGCTTTGTAGGAAGAGGGTTATCCCCAAGGCCAAACTAGCTTGGAAAACTTGCTACTAGAGGAGAAGTTTTGCAAAATTGAGTCCCAAGGTGATGTCTTCCAAACACAGAAGGATTTTACATTTGTGACCTCCTTTGTTCTTAGTGGATATATGGCCAAATTCAGTCATCACTCTGCATCCTTGGGTTATTGGGTGGTCCTGGTCACCAGAGGAGAAGGTGCTGGACTTGCAGAGTTTTGGAAGGAAATTCATTAATGGGAGAAGGGTTGACAAGACTTCAGTGAAAGGCATGGAGTAGTAGATCAGCCCTAAAGTAGGCTGGACAACTTCTGAGTAATTTTATGTAGAGTATTTCAAAGGTGCTAGAAAATCTCTCATTAAGGCCAGAAGTTTTTATACTATCCTACCATTTTCAGCTGACCTCAGACATATGGAAACTTATATTGTAATTGGAATTGTTTTAAATATAACAAATGGCTTGGTGAAGGCCTTGTACAGAGATGAAGAGTGAAAGGCTGATTCCTGTGAGACAGCTTTCAGGGTGATTGTGGTGGTTGTGCTTAGCACTGGTAACTCATATCAGAGATCGACTGTATTAATCAGGAGACAATCCCTAGTCCATAATACTGAGTTTAAGTAGTTGGGACAGGAAAATGGTGTAGAGACATAAAGTGAATTAAAATGTGTAAGAAAGCCTGCTTAGGAATAAGCACTTAGCCCAGTCCTCACACAAAAACAACCCCAGGCAGGAAATGAAACATATATTTTAACATGAAACTGAAGACATCAATTGTCTGAGGTTCTTTTGCTGAAATACCTTGTTGTGTGCTCCATGGAGTCACTACAAGGCCAGTCTTCCATTCTGATGACTCAACCAATGTTGATAAACATAGCTTGAAAACTGATCTAAAAGGACCCATGGGGTTTTTACTTCACACATTTTTCATCAGGACACAGCTTTCTAAAACATGATTAAATATTTGATAACTTTGACCACAATTAAACCTGATTAGTCTATAATCCAAAGTTTTTCAAAATTAAATAAACAATTACCCCAAACTTCCAGAAGCTCAAAACTCTGTAAAGAAGATCCTCAAACACTAGAAACAGCTGCTTTTACATAACTGTTAATATGGCTATTGCTTTTATTGTAGTGTGGTTCCTTCACACTATCTGTTATGCTCGTGTATGTTAGCACAAGAATTGTATTCTCACTGAAAATAGTCATTGGCTTTTTGTCAACAAAAAGCTATAATCAGAGGAATTTTTGTATAAGCAGCACTTTCACAATGAAAGTCCTGCATTCAAGAGATTGAGAGGGAGTTTGAGTTTGAGAGGGATTGTTGTTAAAGAAGGAAAATGCTATTAATATCACTATATTATGGAGAAGTCAGTTACATAAGAAGGAAGGCAAGAGAGAAGCATAAACACTGTCATACTAGGTAAGATATCCAGTGGGATAACATTTGTCAGTATTGATCAGTAAAAGGAGCAAAGAAATTGGAAAGCAATTAATTACTTTCCTAAAGGAAAAAAAATAGTAGTTTGGATCAGAATCACAGGGCTTTGTAACCATTTGCTTGCATCGTGGCACAAATATCAGTAATTTCCTTTGCAATGCAGCATTTTTGGTTTCTCAGTTGTTCTTCTGGCTGGGAGTTCCACAGATTAATTATTCATATTGAGACTTCTCTTAGGTCACTTTTGTTTTATCTTTCTACTTTATTGGCAGAACCTTTCTCTTTTGTTATGAGAGAAGCTGAAGAAGACACGGCTCTTTTTCCGTATGTTTCATCTGTTATTTAACTCTCATCTCATTTTCATTTAACAATGGTAATCCTAGTGTTTTCAGCCTATTTTTCCCAGATATTTCTTTCAGCTTCTAGACAACTCACTTGCCAATCTCTGGACCCCTCTGGTTTTTGCTCACTTCCCTCCTTCCTGTGGAGTCAGTATTTCAGACAAGGAACTAATGTAACGACACTGCCGTAATACAAAAGTTCTAAAATTTATACTAAATGCCCATGTGTTATAAACAACTGTCTAGACAAGATTTTACAACACTTATCTCATCCAAGGCTTTTAACTTTTAGACTATCAAAATAGAATTATAATGAATTCTGTTGCTAAGAAAACAATGGCTTGACTGAGCCAGGTAGGCATGGCTGTGCTGCTACTACTTAATAATTACAGCTGAGTGAAAATGAAGGTATTTAAATTAGAGCAGAGCTGCAGCACTAAGCATGACTTTTCAGCCTTAGCATGATCTTTCATGTTGCTGCTGGAGGTAAATTGATAGTGACTCATAGCATGGTCATTGAAAATCTCTTGGTTTAGGGTCTGTGGTCTTCTACAGGATGATCATATTACAATTGTAATGTTTCCTGTACATTTGGGTATCTTTAATTCTGGAGTACGTGTTTTAGGAAGGCTTGCACTCGCCATTTTTCAGAGTGACTTGCTGCCGACACTGAGCATTAGGCAGTGTGAAGGCTCATTTCAAGTGATCTTGGTCTGTGGTGAAAAGGGAACAAGTCCAAAACACACAGAACAACTGGCTTTTGTTTACTGAATCAAAGCTGTAAAACCATGAAGGGAGCAAAAGCTGAAATCAAGGCAGAGAAAAATAATGGGGTGGGAAGGGAAAAGGAGAATCAACATCTGAGGGTTCTGCTGTATGAAACAGAGATCTGGGTTCCAGCAGTGGAAGAAAGACATGAGTCATTCTTCCAAAACTCTGCTTGATGCAAGAACTCCTTTATTTAAGTCTGGATTTGAAGTTCATGAAGGTAAAGAGATTATTTATCAGCAAGAATTCACCAACACCTTCCCTCCTCAACTTTTAGCCTGATTCATCAAAGCCAAAAAGTAGTTTTGCATGATGATAAATATACTCTTTGACTGCTAGCTGAAGCTAGGGTCCTCCCTTGTAAGATGCAGGAAGAAGCTTTCTTAAATGTTATTAAAAAAAAAATATATATGCTTTCAGTGTTCCCGGTGGAGACGTCCCACTCATTGAAAGCTACTGCTTCCTTCAAGAATCTGTAGACTTTTGGAACATTTTAAACCACATACTGTTGGGAAATGCTATTGCTTTGGGGCATCTGGCTTGTAATCAGTCAGTCCTTTCAGAGCCTAACTTTTCTGTCGTGACACCGACCCGGAGCATGCCTAGTGTGGTCCTGGGGAGCCATGTGCCTTATATGTCCATTGCAACTTGCAGGAGGTCAAGGAGGGGGAAGCCAAAGGATTTGTGCAAATGGTGGAGCCAAGTAGAAGGTCAGGGATGGCATTTTGTGGCCATGGGAAAGAGACAGCTCTTTCTCCTGGGTTGGGATGAATCTCTACCAGTGCACAGTCTCAGAGGATCATGGTGCTTCCATGACTGGCACCCAGTGTTCTTAATTTTGTGGTGAATAAGAGCCCTGAAAGCAGATAATTTTATCTGTCTTAAGATAATTGTTGAAATAAATCATTCTCTTGTTTAAAGAATAAATCTTCAACAAGTTTCAAGAGAGCCTACAACACTGCTGATTTTAATCATTACGTAGGGAAGTGTCTATACTGCTTAGTGTTTCCAAACTAGCAGTGCTGCTATTAAAAAATCAGACCTGGGTTGAGAAGATGTCACAATTCAAACAGAAATTTTGGGAGAATTCCTGAATTCACAGAGGAAAGACCTGTTGAGCAGAGACCCCCACGGTCCTTTCCAGGTTTAACTAACTAGTAAGCCGCATTGCCATTTCATGCCTGAGTTTCCATGTCTGAACTCTGGGTTCTGTGGCCAATGCTCTGTAGCTTATTGCCATTCTGGTAGGGAGAAATGCTTCAGGAGAGATGGGTATTTTTGTTTTTTGGTGTTGATGGGCTGTTGCTGGAATATGGGTTGCATATGACAGGAAATGTGCTGTGGTGTGTCAGACTGTACCACAAAGAGTGATTCCAGTCAATGGTGGATGATTTTTATCAGACTGCCCTGTGGTCATCCAATGGGCTCCCCAGGGTTCTGCTGGGGAGTTTCTTGTTCAGTAGAATATCCTGCTTTGGTTGAAATTTTTCAGGGTTTGGCTGGTCCACAAGGGTTTTTTTGGGGGTGTGAAAAGCATCAGTTTGGGCAAGATGCATTCTAGCAAAGTAGAAATTACACTGCTCAGCTGAGGTCTGGAGAACCATGCTTCACTAAACCTCCCCATCGTTCATTTGGGAGATGCACTGTGACAGAGACAGTTCACTACAGAGGCAGGATGTGGGCTGTAATGGTAATGCCTAGCTAAGGTGTTCCATGACCAACTATGGATGAGGTAGTGTTTGGATAGACCAGAGCTTCTATTGAGACTTGATTGCTCAATTAGCACTTGGCAGTTCAGCTGCTCCTGTGACAGCACTCTTGATACTCTGGCTGGTTAGTTAAAAGGTGTTGTTCTGCTGGTTTATGATTCTTAACAAAAGGGCTACAAAAATGGTTAAAGGACTTGAACATCTCTCTAATGGGGAAAGGCTGCGAGAGCTGGGGATGTTTAGACTGGAGAAGAGAAGACTGAGGGAGGATCTTATAAATGCATATAAATACTTAATGGGTGGGTGTCAGGAGGATGGGGCCAGGCTTTTTTCAGTGGTGCCCAGTGACAGGACAAGAGGTAACAGGCACAAACTTGAGCATAGGAAGTTCCATCTAAACATAAGGAGGAACTCCTTTGCTTTGAGGGTGGTAGAGCACTGGACCAGGCTGCCCAGAGAGGTGGTGGAGTCCTGGAGATATTCAAAATCCACCTGGACACCATCCTGTGCAGCCTGCTTCAGGTGAACCATCTGAGAGGGGGGTTGGACTAAATGATCTCCAGAGGTCCCTTCCAACCTCTAACATTCTGTGATTCTGTGTGATTCTGTGAGTGTAAACAGTGCGCCATGAACCATTCTATCATGTCGGAGTTACAATAATCTACTTAAATCACAGAAGTATCATATGTCATGAGGACAAGCTTGCATTGTCAATCATTCGTACAAATTTTCATTTTCAGAAAATCTTGGGATTCATTGTGTTCAAAGTTAATAAAAACCATTATCTACTTAAAGTATTGAAAAAGAGCCTTGAAAGTATAAATTCTAAAAGAAACAGCAGCAAAGCAGAAGTGTGACATTTCCATCTCTCTTTAGAGGGAGGTCTGTTCTACAATACATTTCAGGTGACAAAACACAAATATGATGCACAGTGCCAAATGGAAACAAAGAATAACCCCTCTGCTGCTGGGAATAAAAGAAGGCTATAGTAATGTGATTATGGTAATGGTCAACAAGTCATAGTCTTTTGCTTTTGTTCACTGTAATTAACTTCTTGGAATAGCACAGTCGCTTTCTCTGTGCTCATCAGATGGCCCTGCTTTTGTGTCCACAGTCTGTTATTTCTCCTGCAGGGACTGCAAGCCTCCAAGTGCATTACTAAATGAATTCATTGCTGGAACAAAGATTCTGTAGTAGAATAGAGATTGATATCTTTTGTTGTCAGACATTCAATACCATATAGCAATCCAATTACTTAAGCTGTTTCTATCAGTCTTATTACGGCTCACTATTGAGGCATGCTTTAAAGCTGGATAATTCTGTCTTGCAAGAATGTAGTGGAACAGATTAGGGCTTTAATGAGAAGGCTTTCTGTGGGCTAGGGCACTTCCATTGTATGTGTTGGGATTGAGGAATCATACCTAGGCAAAGGCCTGGAGTCATTGTTGCAAAGACTGATCAAAGGGAAGCCTGAAATCTGTGCAATTGCTTGAAGAAATTTTATGGGTTATAAAAAAATAGAATAAAAACTGGCAAGGTTTCTGTCTGCTATTGCCTATCCGATGAGAATCTGTGGTACACTGAGAAAAGGAAATTGCTTATTGGAATTCAGATTGTGTAATGGATATCTCATTCTGTGTTTGAACTTTTCCTTCACTGTGCTATAGGTCAAATTCTGTGCTCAGCTCTAGCATTTTAGGAATGCTGGCAGCATAAATTCAACACAGGACTTGTTCTGCATATGACTACCCGGAGTAGATGTCTGGAGAGAAGAGTTTCCAGTGCACAAACACATAGCAGGAAAGAAGGCTTTGATAAGTGCATGTAGAGGAGGGACTATTACCCTAGGCAGTCAGACTTCCCAGGTTTGCATCCTTGCTCATGCCCTCTGTAGCACAAAGCAGGTGTAGACTGAATCCCAAGAGAGCAGAAAGCTGGAATTAGTAAGACCTCAAAACTGAGGTGGAAGTGTAGAAATGGAAAATAGTTATTTCTATGTCAGGAAAAAAATCAGCAATATAAATATAAACAAATCTATTTACTTTGCAAATATTTGTGGGAGGTGAGGAGTGTTGTGTATGTAAAACATACCAAAGTTTATTGTGGCAAACACAAGCAGTTGAGACTTGCGAGATGCCAGATAAGTCTGTGTGTTGAGCAAGGTAATTTGACTGCTTCTTGAATGTATGATTTCTGAGGGAATTTTAAAACATGATAGAAATCTCCAGCTCTCTTCTAGGCCTCAGCAGAAACATCTGTACTTTAAGTCAACATAGTTGAAAAGCACCTAAGAATTGCTAAGACTGAAGTAAGTTGAGCACACAGATTAAAGTGCTTATGTATGGAATACTTACAGCTTAGTGTCATTCATAAAAATAAGTATATCTAAACTTGTCTGAAATTCTTCCTGTCTGGATCACTTAAATAATTGAGGGTATGGTTTAGTTTTTGGTACGATAAATGCACCAAAGCAAACCTCATTTAGTTCGAGTGGCAAAACTCTGTAATTTCTGTAGGGTAACATCAATTTTTTCCAACAGTTATGAGCATGTGGCCTATTTTTCCTAGATGCGAAGAAAAGTGCATGATTTATAATGTCATTATAATAAGCCTGATTCTTCATTTCTTATGATTGTTTTACACAATCAATAGCTAAATATTTCCTCATCAGGGATGAAGTTAACAAAGTATTACAATGCGCTCATATTGTCTAACTGTAATATTTGCAAAGCATTATTTAGAATGACAGCAATTATAAAAACATTTTCTAAAGGAGATAGATTTAGAATAAGGATGTGGTGATGTGAACTGAAGTCTAAGGAACACCTGAAAGTTTAGCTGTGCATGTAGGCTTGTTTTTAGACAGTTTTTGTGTTCATATATAAAGACCACAAACAATAAAGGTATGACCCAGCTTTAGGCAGAAGCTAAACTATTTTGTAGCCTTAATTGCCTGATGTGGATTGAAGTTAATGTTTCATGAGGGAAAAGGATAGCACCTGTTCATTCCAGGAACAGTTTCTGCTAAGATATTTGTTCTGGGTCAGAGTTAAGGTAATTTTGTGCTGAATTATGAGTTTCATTCTCACTCAGGAGTGTAAGGAGCAGTTAAAGATTTAGGGTGGCCTGACCTTTATTCTGTTCATTGTTGACTTGTAACAAGTGATGTCTACTGTAACTGCTTTCTTGTAATTTATTTACTCTATTTAGGAATGAGATGTTTGGACTTGAAATCTCCAACAGGGAGCTTTTTATGTTCATTTTCATTTGTTTTGTCTAAATACATTGAAACCTTCAGGCCAGGTACTCAGCTGGTATAAGTCAGCTTAGTTCCATTGACGTCAGTGGAACGGAGCCAGCAGCAGATCTGACCCACTTCTTTAATCTGATCACTTGTCCATCCCATTTATTTCGGATTACATCAAAGTGAGCAGAGCCTTACCTCATTCACCATGAACTTGATACAGGTACAACCTTGCAAGTTTTGGCAGAGAACTATCATCACTAAGGAACATGCAAAAAGCATGAGTAGCATCCAATCCTCTGCCATGCAGAAATTGCTGGAGCCCAAGTGTCTGATAGATCTAGCTTTACATAGTAGGAGTTTGTGTGACAAATGAAATCCAACTTGCTCATAATAAATTATACTGAAGATAGTGTCCCATAAAATATTAACTTAACACAGAATTCTATGTGATCTAAATACCTACTAAATAATTAGTACTATTCATTCAATTCAGGATGCTCTGTGCTACTACGGCGAGGTGTGAGTTTTCAGAAACTTTTCAGCATCAAGGCTGTGCTGGTAGTCATCTTAGAAATTTCCAATCAAGTTCAGATTTAAGTTTCCAGTCACACCTTGAGTCTGGCACCTCTAACTTGTTCCTCCAGATTTTCCTGGTTTTTACTGTGATTTGCCCTTGGGTCTATTCCCTGCCATTGTCCTCTCAGATCAGTATTTGCTGTTTAGATCGAGCATTATCTTCATATCACATGCTACTCTCCCAGTGGATCTCTGTATTGGATCTCTTCAACTGCTTGAGTGAGCCCATTTGGAGGTCTGTGGAATTTTATTCCTAGGGGAGAATGGAGGTGCCAATACACAGCTGAAGAACTCAGTTTTTTTCCCTTAATCTGAACTGATGATTGAACTGACTCTTGACTCATCTGCTTATTCTCAAAATATAATCTTATTCATATAGTCCAGTAACTTTCAGGGACACTTTCAAAGAGTGTAAAATATCATGGTTTTGGGCTCTCTGAGAAGTTGCTTGCCCCTGAAAGTTTACTTCAAATTCTTCATTTGTTTATGTCCCATTACCTTGCAGTGGATGTACAATCCTAAGAAGACCCAAGAACGTGCTTTTTACTGCAGCAAATACTTTCTCTTGCTATTACTGCACAGTGTATCTCTTCAGTTTATCTCCCTTGGTGCTTGGTTTGCATTTCCTTAGTAAGAGTTTTGCGTTTTTGTTGGTGGTTTTCTCTGTTCATCACTGATATTGACAAGGTAGCACAAATATTGCTTTTTTTCTGGGATCAAACTGTCTTGCAAATTTGTGTACAATTTGAAATAAATAATCCATTTCCTCAGCAGTCAGTTGATCCTCTGCAGGATTATCTAAACTCCTACAACCTTTTCTGAGCTAGTCATGCAGTGACCATTGACTTTGTACTGGACTTTCTCCAGAATCTCCCTTCAAGAGTTTGCAAATGCCAAAATGATGTGAGCCATTGCAGTTCTGGTATCTTTTTCTGAATACCAGATGTTATCTTGGCTTCAAGACAAACTATATCTTGTTTTTGTGGACTCCAGTATTTTTGCCACAGGTCTCTGTTCTTTGTGTTGTCTCTCATGTCTGTCGGAACTGTTCCTGCCCGCTAAGTTTCAGTTTGGGTAGAGTGGCTTCCTTTTCTTGGCAAGTTCTAGTTGGGTTATTCCCAAATCTTTTAACAATATTCCTCTCTATGTTTTTCACTCCCTACACTAGAATATCAGCTTGACCCTCATACCAGGTTGTGTTTTCTGCTATCAACTGGTCACAGAATTTTACCATCTTTTTTCTGTACTGTTTCAGCATAGCACTCCTGTACATTTAATAGTCTGCCTCCCCTACCTGACTTAACTAAACAGTATATCATCTGTGGCTTCAGAGTCAGCCACTACCTGAAAGGAGACTCTGTTCCTGTTGGCTGGGAAGGAAAGTTACTGTTTATTCTTTCATTTCCACTCTTTCTGAAGGGCTTTGACTTAGGTGGGTTCTTTAAATTCTTCTTTCTTCTACACAGAATTTCGTCTTTATTCACTTTATTCCTATTATTTTACAATTCTCAGAAGCTGCTCTAAACAAAGCTGAGGCAGTACTCTGCCTAACCAACAGCCTTCTTCATTCCTGATAGCAATACCACCTAATGCTGGAGCCTGATTTGCTAATGAGAGATATCTGACTGACAGATATAAGAACCTATTGAAAGTTCAGTTTCTATGAACCTTAAATGTGTCATTTAGACACATAAACTCTGGAGTATTCATATGCCTTATATGTGTGGCCATTTGGCTCTTTTTTGTTTTGTTTTGTTTTTTTTTCCTTAGAAATCAGGGTAGGTGATCCCTCCCTAATCTGAAGAGTCCAGGGTAGTATCTCAGACCTTTTCTTCTGCCTTCTATAGCATTACTTTTTTTCATTGCAGAAGAAGTCCTGTTCATCTCCCTTACCTTTCTCTCCAAAAAGCTTTTCTCAGTGCAATTTCCACTGGGGCCAGAGAAGCCAAGCTGGAGGGCAGGTTTGCTCTTAAACGTAGACTTATTCCAAGTGTACAAGGAAAAATCCATTTTAACAAGAACCCCCAAAATGTACTGGTAAACTTCAGTGAGTGCACAGAAAGCAAGATGGAAAATCACAGTTGTGAAATTTGGGTTCAAGGTGTTCTGTTCTTACAGAAGACTGGGCAGTTGTTTGTGATCTCTGCTTCGGAGCTTTGCTGGATGGGGCCTTATTAAATTTGAGTAAATTAAATAAACCAAGCAAGATCAAAAATCAATTAATTTTTACAATATGTTTGAGAGAAAAGCAAGCAGGCAGCTTTTCTCTTACTTGTAAGAAAAAAATGAGGCAGAAAACGAAGCAACAAACGACTCTTGGGAACAAGTAGCAAAGCAGACTCAACTTTCAGAAGATTTTTGTTCTGGGCTTTGTCTACTGCACTGACATTTTACTTTTTAAATGTTTTTCATAGGATGTTATGCTTATTTTATTCATTTTTTGTGATTGCTTTCATAAACAGAGAGCAGTAATAGCGCAGTGAAGTTAGTCCAAAGTTGAGACAATATTGAGTTCAAGAGGTACAGCAGAAATTTAGTGAAGATGTATCTGCATCTCATCAAAAGTCACTCTTTCATTTACCATGGAAACATAACTAAATTAATGGATTTGAGATGAGAAGGAAACTCAAGAGTATCTAATATGACCATATCTATTTTGCATGCCATAGAATTCCACTCAGTTATCTCTGTGAAACTATTTCCTGCCTGAGAGTGGGCCAGATCTCACCTCTGCTGACTTTAACTGCTTCAGTTTCAAAGGAATAGCAGTCTCCAAAGATTTAGTCTGACTTGGCTGTTGTAGGTTTACTGTATAAAGACCTAATGATTCCGAAGTCCATGAAACCTGAAATGAGTGATAGATGTATGTACTCTTTTTCTAATCCTACAATCTGAGAGATTGCTCAAGACAGGAATAAGAGGAGGCAAAGGAAAATCAATGTTTAACTTCGAAATATTTGTCAGTTAACAAGTCTCAAGGAAGTGAGTACCTTTTAACATCTAAGATAGTCAAAGAAGGAATTTGATTTATACTTATTTTTTTTTTAAATACTTCTGAAAAGTGCTTTTGAGCTTTGTTACCATTGCATTTGCTAAGTTCAGGAATATTTTCTGAATGTATTTGAACATATTTATTTTATAGAAGGCTGCCAATCCAGGCTCTTGACAACACTTAAACATATGGTAAAAATCATTCCTTCTTAGGGAGGACATGTGATTGTGTGCATGAACACCTTTTCTGAACAGGAGTGCTTTCCTAAAGTGGATATATATCTATATCTATAGTTTGTGTGCTTCAACTATTTTAGGGGAGTTCTATTTTCTAGCATCTTACTACTTTTCTTTTTTCTTCAAAACCACATCTGCTTTAGCATCTTGTTGAGTTTAAAAGTATATTCCTTTGCATTCTCATGAGCTCTGGATTTCAAAACCTGGAATTTCATACATAAGGGAATCTGCTGGGAATATATTAGAGGTCTGTGTACCATAAATAAGATATCTGCTTCACCCCCTAGTTCTGTATCTCAGGTCTTTGTCATGCTGAAGAAGTGTAAACATCCTAATCCCTCTGAGGGAGGTGTCTCTCAGGTATTTCATTATTGATCATTATCATCAAACGTTGATCTCTGTCTAAGAGGCACATCGATCTGTCTTGTCTGGAGTAGTGAAAGGACTTTATGCATTGGATTTTCTCAGTAGTGCTATAAAGTAACACATCTTGGCAAGTGAAGCCAGCCTGTTAATGTATGGATTTTCTGCCGTGAGTGATTTTCTAAAATCAATAACTCATAAAAAAGAGAAAAAGCCCTATTATCACAATTCATATTCATGCAAATAACAAACAGATTTCAGCAACAGTGTCCCACTGAGTTATAACACTGAGTTTGGAGCATGATGTGCTGTTTGTTCAGATGTTCTGATGGCAGTTTCATTTTTGCTTGGTCCTTCTTGAAAAGCACTGTTTTAACAACATTATCCATTCATTAATTCCTAAGAATAATGCTCTATTGGCAGAACTGTTAAAAAGTTACCAAAAATAAGGTCTGCTGGTGAATCCTTTAAAAATATGACTACATTCCCAGCAAGAAACTGACTTTCAGCAAAGAATTTAAGCATAAACCTTCTTCAAAATTACAATCTCTAAAATTCCTTTATATATACTTTAATTCCTCAAAAGAAGTCAGATAAATTAAGAAGGGAGGACGTTTTCTATCCCAAGTGTGTAAAGCACTGCAGTCTTTAATTTATTGACTGAATTGATCTGACTTTTAAAAGACTCCCCAACTTGGCATCAGTATTCTGTTTATCTCACATGCAATGAATCTGTCCTTCCTCCCTCTGTGTAAGTGCTTAATAGCTGTTAACTTAAAAGGACAGGCCTTGCTAGATCCATAAGTATTGTACTTCAAGGTTCATTTGGATTAAAGCTTTCTTTTTCTTCTGCTCTGTTCTCAAGTTGCTGCACTACCTCCTCTATTTGACTTTCTTAGAGGCTTGGAAACCGTGTCAGATGTTTTTCAGAGCATTAGTTCTTTTTTTCAGGGTGATTTTTCTTGCACTCAGACATAATAATATAGTTGTTTTTTTTCAAGTGCAGCGACAGAATTTAGAATGCTCCACAGGATGCTGAAGTCAGCCACTTTCACAAAGCTTTTCCATATGATGCATGTCAGCAGCACAGCTTCAAGGAGTGTCTTCTCATTTTGCTTTCCATTTAGCATGAGTTTAACAGGTATCTCAAAATGCCTCTGAATATGGCAGTAGTAGTGTGTGTCATCTGGGGATAAAAAGAGAAGGCAGGAGCAGGGGGAAAGGAAGATAACTGTGGAAGATCAACTGGTTCCAAAGGACACCCTCAAGCAAAGGGTGGCAAAAGAATAAAATTAGGTAGATTTAACTTTGTTGTGAGAAAGAGCAAACCTTGCATATCAGCAGGGACTCATGGTTTAATAAATTACTGGGAGGTTAGGAGAATGGGACATGCCCTTTCTAGGAGAATCTCTGAAAGATCTGAGGGAATCCTGAGCCCAGTAATAAATTTCTTAATCTCACATGAAAAATGCAGCCAGTAGTATGACCAAGCACTCTTGAGTGACTGTGTAGTGGATTCTCCACCCTTTGAGGCCAATGGAAGAACTAACAGAGCAGGCATAGTCCAGCCAAAGGATTAAAATCATGAACTATTCCTTTTGTTTTTTGACAAACATAAGAATCTGTTCCAGGAGCAGCTCAGTTTCCTATAAAACCGTATCCTCTGTCTCTCATGTAAGTTCTAGAGACACTTCCAAGTCCTTCCCAGAACGACTCATGACCAGAAGGGCAAAAGGCAGCTTCTCCTGTGTGTATACTGATTTGAAGGCTAGAAGTAAGCTGATTTGTACCAATTGGACAAGTAACCATTGATCCCACACCTTCAAGGAGATTTTCCTCAGCTGGGGTCACTAATTCAGGTCTCTTTCCGCTGTGCAGTGACAAGATCTGTAGGAACATAATTATCTCTAAGTCTTTGCTTCTTCCCTGACAACTTGCATTGAAATGTGCCAGTGAGTTTGAAAGTTACCAGAGGGAGACATGAACAGACAAATGGCATGACTGCATAAGCCTCATTTCCTTAGGAAATCAAGTGGAAATGTTTGTATAGTTTATATACAACACAATATGGTTTCTGTCTGTCATACTACCTTGAAGGTTGTTGCTGTAATTATGTGTTCCATTGCTGTGCTTCATCTCATCTAGAGTTTCTAAAATTACTGCTTTGGACCTTTTTGATTTGTTTTCAGGCATCTCATAGGAAACTAGGACTGGAAGGGGTGTCCTGGGTCATTGTGTGCAGGGTTCTGCTGAGGTATATGAACTGTAAAAGCTGAAAGAGAAAAGTACTGTATAATAAACTTCTGGTTGATACAGTGGGGAAGTTAATGAGACAAATGAAACATTTTGTGTGGCATTTACAAACCTGGAAGTCACAGCATGGGGCAGTCCCCTTGCAATCTTGAGTCATTAGCTTATCTTTTGCAGTAACTGCAAAGGATGAATGTCAGAGGAAGAAGAGATGTTTCCCCTTTACAGCACAGGAGTAGGAAGTATTCTTCTTCAGAATCCTGGGGAAAAAATTGCCAGATCTTTTCATGTGTAATAGGAGAGACTTCCCTTAGCTTTTAAATGTGCTTGAATGACAGTAAGACATGTTCAGCATTCTGTAGGATTTTCCTGACAGAACAAAAATCCACAAGTGCCTCCATGGAGTAAGACAACAGGTAAAAGAAGAATAGCAGGGCACATGTAGAAAAATAGCATCAGATTATTCCTGAAGCTATATTATAATGCTAGAAAGAGAACTTGATGATATAAAATTAAAAAGCATAAATGCCTGTGTTTCAGAATTTATGCTGTTTGCCTTAAGAGTTCAGCTGTGCACTGACTGTCAGTATTAAATGCACTTCTTTAGTATATGTAGATACCTGTCAATTGTTAAGGACACTTCTAGAATATTTGTATTGCAGAATACCTAGATTCTTTCAAATCTCAGTGATAAAGTCCTCTCTATATGGAGTTAGAAAAGATGCAGCTGTTTAGAGGAAGGTACAGCCTGACAGGAGGAGTAGAAGGACAATAGTTTATTTGACAGTTTCCAGAAAATAAACCAAACCCAACAGAACAGTTTGAAAAAAAACTGCTTTGCAATATTTAAACCGTGTTGAAAGTAGTCAATACATAGTTAAAGCATTAACATTTTAAATGAATTTAGCATGAACTGGGAAGACCAATGACTTCAGTGCTGCCTTTGGCTTGAATCAACTGTGATGTGATTTTACACCTCTTTGCCCTTGCATCAGAGCTTGATCCAGCAAGATAGGGAGTACCTCAGGCTCATCCAGCAAAATGCTTGAGGTTGTGAGTAGTTTTACAGACTCCTTGCATTTGATTTCATTGTCGGTATCCTAGAATACATAAGTGTATGCTTAAATACTTCATTGGGTTTTCCTGAGCTCTGAGCACAGATAGAACTGACGGTGATAAACTGAGCTCCATCAGCCTCATGCAGTGTTCACATACACACAGAATTGAAGTGCAGAGTGAACTACATTCTGTGGGCACTCCATGAGAACATAATGAGAAAGATGGAAGTTGTAGCTTTATTTCAGAAAAGCCCATTTGCTATAAAAAAATTGCGTGCTTTAGTAGAATTAGGCAGTTTAAAAAAGTCATTCCAGGGTCTGAATCATTAAACTTTGGACCTTTAAAGGTATTTAACCATTAAACTCCTGACTGGATGAAAACCTATTTCTGGAATGTTGTAGTTACTTTTGTTTTAAGGTGTTTGGAATGAGCCTAGTCTTTTAAACACTATGTTAATGCTTTCAGTATGTTAATTTTTAACAAAGAGGTTTTCTTCACGAAAAACACATTTTCTGCCCAACAGAATTTGGTAGTGTTTTCCATTAAAACTTTGAAAACTGCTAAATTTGACATTGATGCTAAGTTTGCTCAGTCAGTCTCAGCCTTTAGAAAAAAGTCTTCTAACTAGAGGGGAAAAAAAAGGTTATTAAAAATCCATCACCCAATGAAGGGATCCAGACTGCTTTCCATTACCATGTTGCCCTTCATCTCTCTGTTGCGATGGCTTTAAGCAGGTGTGACGCATTTGTGTGACTCTGGCTCTCATGCTGCTTTGGGACATCAGCACACCAGCTGGCTTTGGGCTTAGTGCTCTGCTGTAAGCCTCACCAGGACCCATTTCTAAGCTCATCTTATCCTTTACTCATCTAATCTTACGTCTAATCTTAAATTGCAAATATTACACCGTGGTCGGCATTTAGTGACTGATGATCTCAGCCTGTCCCTGGGATCATCCCTGGTCCTCTTTGTTCAGCTACTAGCAGCTAAATCCCTTTCCCCAAGCACCTGTGCAGTACTAGAGCTTTGTCATTGTAGCTGAGCAGGCATGTTGAGATTTTTCATCCAGTTTTTTTTTTAGGTAAGCACATTATCTCCCATACCTCTGCTGGATCAAACTCAACATTGTCTTTGTATAAAATATGGCCCAGTCCTGCTTGCTTTGTTCTGCTTACTGTTGAATTTAGTTGACTAGAGTGGAACTAGTAAAAAGACTGAAGCTAGTCAGCCAAATCCTTCTTTCAGTCACCATTACATAAACTACAGTGACTCCACTGAAGTCAGTAGAGAAAACCTAGAATGAATCGATTATATTGACCTTTTATCATTAGGTATCACAACGCTATATGAAAATGCTTACATTATACATCATCACCTTTTGAAGAAGCAGAGTCCCAGAAGTATGCCCACAGTCCTCTAATGTGTCAGAGCTACAGCTGAAAATTCCTGTTTCCCTACCAGGTGCTTTTGCCTACTGATTTCTATTGCTTTTTGAGGGAAAGATTTGCATATAGAAGGAATTGAAAAAGTAGTTGTGTATATATATCACCTTCAGAGCAGAGGTAATTCCTGTTGAAGTTTTGTCATCTATGTTTAAAAGACTTTAAAATGATTATGAATAGCAAGAGAGCATCACCTTGAGTTTCATCCCTATGTTATACAAGCACAATAATTGACAGCTCTATCTCCCAAACAGTGTTTAGCATAGGCAATACATTGAGGGGAAAAAAGTATATTCACTTGCAGTTCATTACTGTATTTGCAGTATTACTTTCCCATGCTAATTTTAGAGTCATTTGGGAAAAAGCTTTAACTCCAAAAAAAAAAAAAAAAGAACGCATGGATTACTATTCTGGAAGTTAGATTGTCACTTAATAAATATATTTCTGATACTAAAAATTAGTGTCATTTTCCTTGCAGGGACTTATTTCAAAAAAAGTTAAAATCTTCATGGAAAAACTAGCATCACAGCTTTTCTTCTTTTTTTTTTTTTCAATTCCTACAAGAAAGTTAGGTGAATACAAAATGTATCAGGGAACAGAAACATTCTAATGTCATTAAAACCCAAAGATAAGATTGTCTTAGGAAAAATACAATTAGGCAAGTTAGCTCTGATGAACCTTTTAAATATCTTCTAAGAACAAAGCCTTCACTGGCCCCGCTGATGGGAAAGTCATAATGTGCCTTTTTTCCCTGATCACTTTCTATTCTTTGTATGTGTGACAGATGTCAATGAAGTTGAAAAGTGTTCATTTCCCAGCAGGATGCTGGCTGTTCCCCAGAATGCTGGGGAAGTTTATAAGAGCCCTAATATCTCCTGATTGTGACTGAAGGATTTGTAGAGAAAGCATCCTGCAGGGTAGAGGCCTGCTGCCTTTGAATAGAGGGCAGCCAGCAGCTCTATGGGCCTCAGCAAGAGATGCCACTGTACCATCAGGAAACTTTGATTTATTATCTGAGAAATTCACCCTCCATCTGCATGAAGAGGTCACAGAAGCAACTTTCCTAATGTGAATCTGAGACCCCCATTATTTCCCACTTATTGCTACAAGCATGAAAAATTGTTCCAACAGAGAAAGTTGGACTTCCAGGACTTGTTGCCATGGCTGAATTTATAGGAGTATTTAGAAGCAGAGCTTTTTTGAGGGGGGAGTTGAACATATAAACTCCAACAATTTTCACAGTTTTTTGCTAATTAATGCCATCACTGTGGAAATGGAAGCATTTCTGCAAACAAACTGGGACAAATGGGATTTTTATTGCCAGGGATAAAGCCCAGGGAATAATTAGCAGGTCCATAGAGATCTCTTGATTACAGACATCTGCACTGGTAATGTCCAGACTGAGGGACATGTTTAGGGATTTTTACCTCAGGGCACATTTATGTTGTCAGCTACACCCTTCAAACTGCAGTGGGACAAATGTGGGAAAACAGTTTGTGAAATATTAGACCAATGAACCTGATGTTGACTAATCTGGACTAGGGAAACTGGCTTTGCTTTCCAAAGTACTGTCCAGCAGCCAAGATGTGCAGATGTAATATTTTGATATCTCATTAAACTTGATTTGACAGAGATACTTCTCAGTGCTGCATTTGAGTTTCTCTGTGTTGCCTAAGATGCTTTTGCAGTTATCACTGCTTTGTTGACTAGGGTGAAGAAGAAACTATAAGACTGATTATAAAAAAATCTGCATAACTCCTTGAAAATGAAGCACTGAAAAAAGAGTTCATGTCAACACAGGACTTACTGGTGCAGGCTGAAGAGTAAACTTGATTTGGGATATTCCTGCTCTTGCCAGAAAATAAATCACGGACCAATTTAAGAAGCAATTGAGGTTTTGTCTTCTTTAAACAGCACTCCTTTAAACTGGCTAATAAAATATTAATTTCAGGCCTTTGAAGCAGCATTTTAAGCTAACACAACTGTATTGATTTATACAACATTGCTGTGCAGTTGCCCCAGTGCCCCAGATATGGACTGGTTCCTGTTGTTGACATATGAATCCCCCAAAACCCCCTAATTCCTTTCCTGAAGAACTTATAATGTAAAGATTTGGTTGCTTTTACCAATTATGTCTCAATATAGAATTTAAAGTAAATTAAATAGCTAATGTCTTTGATTTTAAAGAATCTGTGACACTGTATAGGTCTGTGTTGCTTAGAATCTCTCTGCGATGGGATCTTCAGTCCCACAAGATTTGCAGCAGAAAATGCCCTTAAATTCGCATTTAAAACCATACTTCGCTAGGAAAACCATTAGGCAATGATTAATTTTAAGATATATTTCAGTCCCAGTGGCATCATTTATCCTACTCACTGGTCAGGCAGTCACTTACAACAAAGTTAAGTACTGTCCAGACCTAATTCTGAATCCAGGCTGCCCTTCAAAGATGTCACAAGAAACAAGATTAATTCTTCCGGCTTTTAAGCTTCTATGCACTTGGTATATATGTGAACTGCACCCAGTAATGCACCAGCATAGGAGGCAGGGGCTAATCACCAGCATCAGGCTATTGGCTCCTGAAGTCCTCAATCAACAGGATATATGTCAAGTGCTGGCACTTTGAGGATGTGGATTTGAACTACCAATTGTGCCCAGGAAGAAACATTTATTTTCCCATCCTTTTCTTCAGAGTAGAAAATTGAGTAAGATATTTCCAAAGATCTCTCTTTCTTTAGCTTTTATGGTCTCTCTGTGATGAGAGGTGGGAGTGGAAAGAATAAAGGGTTAGGAAAGAAGGAGAATTCAGAACTGCTGAGGATACATTTGTTCACAAATAACTAGAACCTGTATGAGAGTACATCTATATTCATAGGCACTGAGTACTATAACCCATGCTTTGCTACTGTTTGATCCAGGATATTTACAGATATGAAGTAAACTCAGAATGAGGTTTTTAATAACCTTGGTCTGAATCCTTATGAAGTCTTTCCAGAAGTCCTCAGAGATGTCTATGATCACATAGATCTTACTGTCACTGCTTTGGACAGATAGAAAAGTCCCCAGAGAAACTACTTCAGAGTGATGTTTACTGGTCAGGATATGGGCTGCAATAATGCTGGTTTTTGAGATGTGCACTTGTTTTTGGGTGCAGGTGAAAAGAACACTACATCATCCAGCGTCCTGCAGATAGGATGCTCATTGATTACTGGGTACTCTTTCAAACTATAGGCTATTTATGGATATAATCCAGATGACTTTGAGCTCAATCTTGGTGCATTTTGCAGCTTTATTTAAGGCAATGGTTTACAGTGGTTAAAGGTATGAGTGTGTGGTGTATCTGCTGTTCAGAAATACAATATGAATGCCTATAAATAAGGTATTTAAATATAAATGTGTTTGACTGTTTTCTAATGACCCTTGTTCACAGGCCCTGCAGGGTTAATTACCTTCCTAGATCTTATCTTTACTCTATTACACAAAAGGCAAAAACCTCTACAGGAACTGAATCCACTGAGAGAGAGCAAATAAACCAGCTCTAAATGATCACAAACTGACCAGGCTTTTCTGCTTCAGCTCCCTGTATGCCTTCAGGCAACTGAGATTTAAAAGCACTGAGATTACAGGACCATAAAAATACACATTTACATTTACATGTGGTCACATGCAAAATTTAAGATTTAGAGAAAGCCACAAAGGGAATGTTTAACATAAGTAGCCAGGCACAAACTGAATTAATGACACAGCAGCCCCAGCAGAAACACAAGAAAAACATGTAAACTTTCATCTATTATTAGTTGCTGTAGCCCACACTCCAGAGCACAAGCACTCCTGGTCGTTGCAGTCTGTTCTTTTCCACTAGATTTTTTAGCTGCCATGTGAATGGGAGCTGGACAAGTGCTGAGATGTAGTGAATTCACACGTGAGAGTCTTTGTTTTGAATTTTGTTTCTTTGTTGGATGATTAATCACTAATAATATTAAAAGAGCATCCAGAACCCTCTCCTGACCACTGACCACAGGGGAAACTCTGCAGTAGGGCTCTCCAACCTATCTATGTTGGACACTCTGGCCACGTTATGAGGGCTGGCACAAGGCTGCAGACAGTGCTCTCAGGATGTGCATTGCCCCCTTGTAGCACTGACATGAAGGATTTGCATTCCTGCAGCCATGCAGACCTTTTGCACCAAGCCTTGCACATCTGCTAAAGGCAATCCCTTCCCTGAAAAGCCATGCTTTGTAATGTAATACAGGCACACTTCTGACTAAAAGCTTCAGAAGTAGACTCTCTCTTGTTTTTCACATGGAAGTATGCATGAAAGCATATTTGCTTTCAGGCCTAACATGTTAGTTTATTGATGCAAGTGCAGCACAAGTAAATGCTAGATGTGAAAAGAAACACTTTTTAATATATTTTTTTTCTTGCCTCTGTTTTCTTAGCAGGGTTTAGGTATTTTTTTCATAGGAGTGTCCTGTCAGGGAATAAGCAAATCTGAGGTCTGGTTATGTAATTATGGATCTTCTCACATGGACATGCACAACAAGAGAGTGGAGGAGTTCCCAGGGGAAAAGTAATGAAAGCTGTTTGTCTTGTGAAAGCTATGTTGTATTATAACATAGCAAGTGGTAGAACAAGAATTTCTCATGCAGGACATTCTTCAGTCAATAATTGCAACTGAGAGATGAGTTTCAGAAACTGGTTGTTCAGTTGCAAATTTTGTTTCAATAGAAGTATGTTTGTTTAGTTCCTTTACATATTGCAAACTACTCACCACCTGAGGCAGGGTCTCATCCTCAGCTGGTTGAGCTCAGCACAATAATGGAGATCAATAGTGGTGCTACTTTATTCTAGTCCTCTGTTTAGAATGCTCATTTTTTAACCTTGCCAAGTGGAACACATTGTATTATTTACAGAATCTATGATTCTGATTTTCCTCACAGTGGTAGAGAGCTGAAGCTATGGAGGGGGTTTCCTACCACATTAGGCACTGCATAAGAAAAAGGAAAAAAGGACATTTTTGTATGCATGTGCTTAATTTTTTGCCTCTAATTAGACAAATTGAAACCTGTGAGACTGCTGATGTGCTAAGCATATGCAGCAGTCCTTACAGGATGGGAGAATAAAGACATGGATTGTAAGACTGAGAAAAGAAGAAAACACAGGTCATGTTATTTTATCTCTGACTGGAGTTTTCTCCTAGGATTTGTTATGATTTACTGTCATTACATATTATGTAAACAGTCACTGTTTCCATGAAGTGGGAGGTCCTGTTAATCTTCTGAGTAGCTATTCAGCATTGTTTGTGAATTTAACTAGCAATGTACATCCTTACTGTAATGGAATCATCAAGAAGCTGTATACCCTATAGCCTCAGGTTATGGCTCTGACCCTATTAAATGTGTAGGTGGGGTCTCCCTATTAAGTCAGTAAAGCCAAGGGAAGTCTGAGGCGATTTCCATGCTTCCTGCTGTTGTTTCCTCCCTAGTGGATGCTCTTGACTCATCCAGATTAGCTGCCTGGCCCCAGGGCCCATCAAAATACTCTGGAAGGATATTTTCTTTTTGAGCTTTAGAAACTAACTGAATGGCAGATGTTTTAAAAAATAGTAAACAGAGAATGACGCCTCCCTTTTTCATAGGATCATAACAGTTTGGGTTGGAAGGGACCTTAAAGATGATCTAATTCCAACCCCTGTGCCATAATCAGGGATGCCACTCATTAGATCTGGTTGCCCAGGGCTCCATCCAACCTGGCCTTGACCTTTTCCCTTGCTTCCTTCTAATTCCTTTACCAAACTGCTTCTTTATCTCCTTTCAGCAGAACCTGTGTTACTTAGTCACATAAGCTATCCACACTTTCTTCAACAGCGAAGGCAAACCAATTCTAGCAAATACATTGCTTATAATCTGGTGTAAACACTCTTAGCTTTTTCAGGGCCTAGTTTCTGCTTAAAAGGAAAATAAGTTTATGGAGCAATCCCTGTGTCCCCATACTGTCCTGCTAGCATATATGGTACAGAATACTCTGGAGATGCTATTCCCTTTCCAGCTGAATGTGGATTTTCTACGATAGTATTGAAACACTTAACCATAATACAATCACCCCCTGAAGTAATGAGGGCTAGGTGACTAGAAATCATCTGCCATTTATTTCTAGAACAACATGAGACACCTGACAGTGCTATCTTTTGGGGATGTCACAAGGGCAGTAGAGTTTGTCAAAGCAAAATATATATTTTTTTTGAATGGGAAGTTGAAGATCACAAACACATTGCATAATCCCTATTTGCTACCTAAAAGTGACATTTGCAAGAGTGTATTTCCGTAGTTTAGTCCATTTTGGGAGTCTCCATTATCTTGGGAAAACTCAGCTAAAAACAAATGCTATGTCATATATAAAATTATGTATAAAATTACTGATTTATACACAGAGAGTACTCTATGTATTTTCCTTTTGTTGAAAAGCCTTGCCTTTTCAGGCTTTTTCCCTTCCGTATGCCCGCTGTTTCACTGACACCATTTGGAGACTTCTCAGGATGTTGGAGTAACTTATTGATTTCTCTTTCCAGGAGTGATGCCTTCAGTGCTGCCATTCCAGTGGAGACTGAGGTAGGGTCTCCCTTCCATACGAGTTGCTACACTGAAGCAGAGCTTCTGTCTGTGTTTCCTGCCATTAGAAGTTGCCCCAGCTAGACGTCTGCAAGGAGATGGTAAGAAATCCACGACAGGCCTCTGCTCACTCATTTATCTGCCAAACATGCACATTTCACTGGTCTCTTGAAAACAGAATCACAGAATCATTAAGGTTGGAAGAGATCTCTAAGATCATCGAGTCCAACCTATCACTAACATACCACTAAACCACGTCCCTAAGTAGGTGTTTCTTAAACACCTCCAGGGATGGTGACTCCACCACTTCCCTGGGCAGCCTATTCCAAGACTTAATAACCCTTTCAGTAAAGAAATTTTTCCTTATATCTAATCTAAACCTCCCCTGCTGCAACTTGTATCCATTTCCTCTCATCCTCAAAACACTTCCCTGTTTTGGAAAGGCAAACACCTGACTAGGTAGGCCAACAGCTGATCTACCAGATGAAATATTTGCCCTTATGTCTTCTTTAAAGCAATGAATGTTCTCCAAATAAACTTCTCAAAGAATCACATTTCTTCCTTCTCTTCTGCACCAGATATGCTGTTAGACAAGTGGTACAGGTGGGCAGGATGGGAATTTCTGCATACAACTGTCAAAAAGCAGAACCTATTATTTGGGTTGATGTTTTAATGTAATTGCTCTTCACTGGAAAATGGAACAAAGTACATAATTACAGCAAGATAACTCTACAGTGTTAGTAAGGGAATCTTGTGTGCATCTACAGGGTGAAGGCTGTTAGCTGGTGAAATGTTTCCAGGAGAGAAGTATTTTAGAGAGAACATCATGCATGAGAAATATTCAGCTTCATATGGCTTTTGTTGCTATTTCTTCTCTACACTGACTCTACACATTTGTTTATAGACGTTAGAAATTTTAGTTGCTATAGATGGATAAATTTGAGCTGAGTATGTAGGTTTTTCCCAGCTGAAATAGAGAGAAATATTTGAAATAAATTTAAGAAGTAGACAGAGCCATTCTTTATTTGTTTCTTTAGGGTTTCATTTTCCTCATGCAAATTATTTGTAACTCCCATTGAAGCCAATAAATTCCTAGTCCTTCACAGCAGGAAAGGCACTGAAGTCAATAGGAATTATTTGTATCCTGCAGTGGGGGAATAAGCCTCCTGGGAAACTGTGAATCTCCTGTTTGCTGTAAGCAATCCTTTTCTGCAGTGTCAGTAGCAAATCATTCCAGGATTTGTAGGAAACCCTATTATTTAAGTGTATCTATGCTTTCATTCTCTCTCCTTTCCAATATAAAAGTGACTGATGTAAGTTATGAAATGTAATTTATAGATTTCTGCTGATGCTTGGTTTTATAGCTTATGCTTCACTGCTTATATTGTAGCACTTGTTGCCCTGAGGTTCAGTGTTATGTGCAGGCCTGCTGCAGATCTCCTCTCCTCAGAATTTCACCCATTGCTCGTGAGAATTTCAACTTCTGTATAAATAAATATTTTGGGTCAGGTCTTAAAAACACAGAAGTCCTTATTCACATGTTGTTTTTGGAACGTGCCCATGTCTTAGTGGAACTCTCATACCAAAAGAGCTGATGGAAGAAATAGAGAAATGTAACTTCATGTCTTGGCTTTGAGGGTCAGAGGGGAGGGGAGGAGATGGGAGAAGATGAGAGAAGGAGTAGACAGATCCTATGGTTGAACTTTCCCTGCAGAGGAGTAAAAAGGGTTTAATAGTGACAGTAAGTAGAACAAGCACAGTGTCAAATGCATGTGTCTTCCAAAGTGAGCTAAAAATCATATCAGGCTAAAACAAACTTAAATAGCAGCTCAGGAAGGCTGCAACAAGCTGAGCTCCCCCTGTCCTGTCCCTCTTGGCCTTTTGTTCTGGGAACAGATGTCCCTTCTCCCCCAACTGTCTTCTAGTTTCCAAATGAACAAATTAGGCTCTGAACTTTTAATTCATGATTGCCTTCATAGGCTTCTCTATTCTGAAGCTATGAGAGGGACTTCATTGTTATTCTTCTAATTATCAGTCTCTTCTTGTATTGCCTGTATGAAAAAAGAAGACTGGGCTTTGCTGACTTGTTGGGCCTATGCTAGACAATCTTCACTGCTCAGATATTTAACCCTTTCCAGTTTCCAGCAGCACACAAGCAGAAGAGGTTTCTAGAGGAGAATACTTCCTGTCTTCAGACTAAAGAATCATGTAGTGCTTTATAGACAGTTTGAAACCATCTTTAAATACAATAATTGGAAATTGATCTGGAAAATAAAATGAGAGCAGAGAAAATCTTCAGGGTAAAATGCTTAGCTTTTCATGCCATTAAGAGAGAGAAGGTTTTGTTAATTATATTAATTTTAATAGGTGGTTTTAACAGTGCCAGAGGTCTTTTCATGTTAGTGCAGTGTGCCTCATGTTCCAGTGTTCTTCATTCTTTTCCAGACCTCTTAAAATAAGACAGACCAGATACTCAGAACATGCTTCTGGGATTTGGAAAAAAAAACCGAGAATGGGAAAAATCATGTGTGATTGGTGAGCAAACAGAGAGTGTCTACAGAACTGTGGTCACTTTGGGCTCAGGTTTGGTACTTTCATTCCATTAATGGGTGTCTCAGTGAAGTCCCAGTGTGGAGAGAGCAACACAGGTTTGTAATCACAGGTGGGACAGGCTGGTCAAGGAGAGGTCCTTCTGGCTAATCAGCCAAGCTTCACAGAATTTTAATGAAGCCAGGTAGAAAGATTTGAATCCTTGAAAACCTTCTAGTTGTATGTGCATACAATTAGAGAAGCTCTGCCAGTTGATTTTCTTGGCAACTGAATAAAAAAAGATCATAAAACACAGTCAGGTTTAGATCACATAGTAAGGTTATATTTTATAAAGAGAGCCTACAGTTATAAAACACCCTGCAATGGCTTTAATCATGTGATTTATGCACCATTAATTCTTTAAAAAATACCAAAGGAGAGTCAGAGATATGATCAAGTCCTTATGTGATATAAACAGCCATAAGCTGAGTGACTTCCTATTGAAGAGTATTCATCAGAGTTCTTTGCCTCTCTTATCTCCCAAACAGCAAGAACTCATGTGATTAAATGCTACATTTCATAGAACAGTGAGATTCTTTTGCATATGTTTTGTACAACTACTATTCTTTTGCTTCAGACAGCCTTTCAAATGCTTTCGGTATAGGATTGTAGGAGTATGAAATCTGGCAGTGCCCTAGTGATTTGACACCTGTTACTTCCCCTGTGTTAGCTTCTGTGAAACACTAACTTGTTCATGGGCAGATTGTAGAATATTGATCAGAGCATAGAATCATTAACACCAAGTAGTTTTCCACATCCTGCCACAGAGCTGCTCGTGCAGTTGATGTTCAACTTTGGCAGCACAGCATTTGGGCTGTGGAAGTTTGTTTTAATCAAATATTACAAAACAAAGGCCAAATCCCCAGCTCCTGCAAATGCCCTGGCACTTGCTAATTTCCGTTCAGCTGCATTGATTTTTCACTCTCTGAAGAACCTTGTCACTGAAGCTTATAAATTGAGATAAATACTATGTCTTACTACAGAGCTTTCCAGTGATCATTTGGAAGCCTGAGGTCCCCTGGCTCCATCTGGGTAATAAACTGCAGATGCTGAATGCCTCTCCACCTGATGAGCTGTCAATGTGCTGGATAAATGAGCTGTCAGGAAAGTAAAGAGGTTTCAGGTTGAAACTTTTCTTGATTTTTCCTTCATAAAAAAGAAAAGTAAAAATGATTCTGTGAACTGTCATGATTTTACCAAATCAGCAGTTTTTTCCAACCACTATTGGTTCTAAGAGAAGTGTCAGAAAAGTCTGAATTTTAGAACACTGCTACTGTACTGCTTTTGAGCTAGGAGGGTTTGGGGGCTTGATGGCTAGATGCTTGGTTGCATTGCACAGATAGCATGGTTCAGTGGTGAGTCATGAGGCAGCAAGGAAACAGGGGAAGAGTTCAGTGGGCAGGGTAAAGGCCTTGAAGATGGAAAATTTAGAGCAAACAGAGACTTATTTCAGGATCCCTGAAGCATTTTGCACTGCAGGATTTTAATGTATAAGGTTACAGGGTGGATGTTACATGGAAAGCAGCAAATGAAGTGGTTGGTTTAAATACAGAATGCTGATATAACAGACAGTGGATGTGCTTTTTGGAGTTTCCATTGAGGGACTGATAGTGGAAAATCTGGTACATATTCGTCATTGTGCTAGAGATAATAACTTAAGACACATTGCTCTACTTTGATTTCTATCTGTTACTGTCTTGATCATAGTTTAGAAGCATTCATGTGAAGAACCCTGAGTAGATGGAGCTGGATCCTGCCTCTCTAGAATGCAATGGCAGCTATGCTGTTTATTTCATTAACAGTTAGACTGGGCCTCTAGGAATAGAGAGTTTAATTACCACGAAACTGGGAGGGATCCAGCTCACAGATTCTTTCTTTAGCTCTCTAGTAAAGGCAAAGATGTTTGTGAACAGAATAAAGCATCCACAAAAAGCTTTAAAAGTTCTGTCTCCTTCAAGCATGAAGGTGGCCCTAGCAGATATGTTTAGCTAGCAGCCAGGACATGGTAAGTCTCACAGCCATGCTTTTGGGCCAGTTGACAGCAGAAGAGAGTTCCCGTGTGAATGCTGAGTGCTCCAGCTAGCTCTGTCAAGCCAATCCATTTCTTCAAAGACTAGACAGTGCTGAACTTAGTAACATGAAAAATGTGACTTTTTAACATTCTATTTTAAGTCCACAGCTGGATTTTCAGTCAATTAGAATGTTTCATTTTTTTGTGCTTACTGTTTAAAATATTACCTTAAGTCAACAACTTATGTTTTAGTCCTCTTTTAAAATATGGAAAGACAAGCTTGCCTTTTTTATGAATTTTCAAGACGAAAGTATTCTGTCTGAATTTTTTACTTAATTTTGTAAATGGGTAGTGGTCAGGATCTGAGAGTTCTCTTATAAATACTGACTGATTCCTGCTAGGATGGAATACTCAGCCAAAGAATCAATTTTAGTGTCAGTGAGACACTGCAAGTCCCCTGAATAACTGCAAATTGCAGATCAGATTGTACCTCCATCTGAAGTGACCTTGACTTAGAAAGAAGTTATTAGCATTACGAGAGAGCTCAAAAAGTTTTCTTGGGGTCAGAATTAACATCTAGATCTATATTTTGATTTTGTGTTCCACAGCACACACTGTTGGGTTGGTTTTCCCAGGGTTTCAGTGGAACTGTTTGCCAGCAGGCAATTTTGAGTTAGACTGCATTGTGAATCAGTGCATTTCCTTATAAAGCACTGAGTAAAACTTTGTATCTTCTGCTACAAACTAATATATCCTAGCAGAATTCATTTTCTAACAGTGTTTCCTTTTCTTCAGAGTAAAAATTAGGGGTGAAAAAAGGAAGATGCCTAAGTAACACTGGGTTCATATTCTAGTGAGATTGTCAAAGTTTCTTAGGTACCAGCATACCTTACCTGAAGAGCTGTTTGACTATGCTTAAGCATCCAACTCTTGATACTTCTGAAGTAAATGACACTTAGCACTCTGTCACTCCCTTCCTTCTTTATTATTGGCTGGGAATTTTTTGTGCTATACCAATGATCATCTCCAGGTCTAGGACTTCTTGGTTTGGCTGGCATAAGTTTTTTCTTTCATGAGTCAGAGATTGTTCTCTACATTGAGACTTTGATTCTACAGATCACTATATTCTGACAGTTTGTTTACAAATCCTGTCTGAGACAACTCTTTTACTGACAGCTGAATGGCAGATGGAAGAACTGCATAACCTTGGACTTGAACTATTTGGGGTCTGGTCTACAGGGGTTTGAAATACATTTTATTGCAGAGTTAAAGCAAGGGAACTATGTTCTGCAGCAGTCTGAAATGATGGTTTGGGGTACTAAGACTGACACTTGCTCAGTAACTTTGCTTTGTTTCATCTTTCTCTGTACATGCCTAGAAATCACACAGTACTGTGTTTTACCAGAAGTATGAAAGCTATTATATCTGTATTTCTACAGCCAGTTATTCCCATGTTAGTTTCATGCATCACAGGTAAGAAAGCAAGAAAGGAAGACAGAAAGAGATAAAGGGAAAAAAAGAGAAAGTAAGAAGGGGTGGGGGTGGAGAGGAGGAGAGGTAGAGAAACCAATCTGTTTTATGTTAGTTTAGGCACCAGAATATTTGCTTTCCAGTAATGTTCATTGTCCCAAACACATGCCCTGTCTTGTGAAAGAGAAACGTCTTTGTAGATAAGTCTAACTCAAGAGGTTTGTGTGTGTATAATGGGAGCATTCTAAATGACCTTTAATGCAAGCTAATAGCTACCTGTACTTTGTCATTTCCTCAACTATGCAGTGGGGAGATTAAACAGTATGAAGAGATTATTATCTCAGACAATTGATGGGTGATTATGGATCTTATATGCTATAGCATCACTGTAGACAGGGTACACCACAGCAGCAAGCAGAAAGAATAATTGAGCACACAGCATTTCCTATTATGTTTCAGAGAAATAATACCAAAATCTACTGTATTTTCCAATCTTTGAAAGACTGAGGAGATTTGCAACAAGGCTGTAGCTCTTAGCACAAATCCAGGAAAAGAATGGCCTACAGAGCCTGCTTGTACTGAGGACTGCAGTATCGGTTAGGGTCTCTCTTTCTGGCCATATGAGCAATAACCATTGACTGACACTACACCACTGAGGCATCATCTATCCAGTTTGGATGCAGAACCCTCTCAGTCCTTCCTGGAATAGAGCAGGGCTACACACAGCCTTTGCCTGAGTGGAAAGGTTGAGGGAAACAGCTGTGTGCCTGCATGTTACATGATAACAAGTAAACATGCCATGTTAGCTGGCATTAAGGGCACAGGGGAGGCTGTCTCTAAGCCTTTAAGTGACTCTCTCCTTACACTGTAAGTCAACTTCCCTGCCCACTGCAGGGGGGTTGGACTAGATGACCTCCAGAGGTCCCTTCCAACCCAAATGATTCTATGATTCTATGTAAATTGAAGCATGGTTGCCTGAGCCTTAATGTTTTGGTGTAGAGAGTTAACATATTTGTTGGAAGACTGTGCAGTGGCAAAACAAAGTCTATACTTTTTAAGCATAGCAATTAGAATGGCATGTAGCACAGAAGTTTCTCCCATTCTCTCTCTTCAGTTTTGATGCTCTTTCTGTCTCTTTTCTGTATTGATAAAAAGATTACAGATGTGGAAGCATTAATAACAGTGTTCAAAGTCTCAATATATTTAACACTTTGCTATAGTGAAACCAAAGCATGGGAAAAGAAATAAATTACTAATAAAAACCAGTGACATTTTTAAGGAAAAAATGACACTAATGGGCCTTATTGGCCCTGCCTGCCTCTCCTGTGGCTTCCATTCACATTCCTGCATGTGACTCAGGGCTTTAGTTCAGCCTAGCTGGGTCTGTCACTCACTGCCCCAGTAATGCTGTAGGATGCTGCTCTCCAGCTTTGTTACAGCCCTGTCCTGCCTGGCCATGGGCCCTGATGTGACAAGCCCAACCTGCAGTCTGATGGCCTGGACTGGCCTCAGCTCTCCATGAACTTGGCTGGTGGTCCAGTCTCTGGATTGCCACTCTAGACCTGCCCTGCTCCCCTCACTGGCCTGTCCCCGGACTGTCATTGTGCTCAACTTCTGGTCTCTTAGGGAGGAACTGGCCCTTGCTGCATCCTGACATCCTTGTTCTGAGGGCTGGGATGAATTGTTCAGTCTCCGGCTGTAGGCTGCAGGTTCAGTGTTCCAAAACGTGTGAACAGTTAGATCTATCTCCTTTTTGTGTGAGAGGCATTGCTTCTTTCACTGAAGGTGGTGTGATGTCTTCATAGCTTGTGTGTGCAATTCATGACAAGAATCTAACCTCCTCCTGTGTGAGTCAACTTCCAGGAAAACAGTGCATCAGGAATTCCAGGTGGCATGTGGATACAATACAAGGGAAGGTGTGTTTGTTACCTCTTCACTGTATTCATCAGAAAACTTCTCAGAAAATGTTTCTGCTCTTCCAGCTTTGTTAATTTTGCCTGATTATTAAACCATCAGTGTTTGTAATGCTGAGAGCTGCCAAACAGTGAACAAGGTTTTGGCGTGATCTCCCATCATTTTTTACTTTATCCTGGCAAGTATTTAATTGTGTGGGAGTTAGTCCAACGTACACTGCCCTTCCCATTATTGACTGCTGGAGCAGCCAACGTGTTTTGTAACTGCCTGCTTTAAAGCCTGACAACTGCATTTGAAGTGTATAGTCTGTATTTTGTCAGCTGCAGCAGAGAAACATCTTTGGAACTGGATCACATAATGCAGAGACCTGATAGATGGACTCAATTAAATCAACAATAATATAGCAGTTGGCACACTCAGCGTAGCTACTCTGATCTTGCTCTAAAACTTTTGCAAATCCTTTTTATTCTCCAAGCCTCTGATCAAAACTTTAGACCCTTTATAACCCTAATTTAAACATCACTTCAGAGGTTAACACATTTGAACTCCCAAAGCAATGCTTTTAACTTCTATCCTGTGGTCAATAAGAAGCTAACTCTATCTATAAACAGTGTCAGATGCTGTCTCACACATTGCTCTTAAGAAAACTTATTCCTGATAGTTCCTTGACCTTGGTGGCCTTGCAGACTGGTCAGCTTAAATGACACTGAACAGGGTACCAGCAGAGAGATCACACGCTTGATACTGTAAAGCTAACAGAAAACTGACAGCACTTGGTGTGAGGAAGGAGGCAGAAGAGCATCTGAGGGAAATGAACAATGAACTCTGTGCCAAAGCAGCAGGTTAAGATAATTATAGGATATTTTTATGGCCAGCCATATCCCTATATTTTTCCTGTTGACCATATATTTATTACATGCACATATTTTAGGGACTCAGAAGAGAAGATGGTTCCTGATGGTTCCTCTTTCCCTTTGTGCCTGGTTAGGAATAATGTTGGGATTTACTTGGAACAGAAAGAGTATTACTGTAGAGCAACACCCTCAATGGCAAACCAAGGCTGGATCTTCAGCTGGTATAAATACTGGAAGATTTTGTGACATCTGTGGGTGTTAAGTTACTTCATGCTAGCTGAGGACCCGGTCCAAAGAAGCACAAAAAGGAATTCAGCATTCCATTCCTATTGCAAATCCTCTACCAGAAAAGTGACTACAGGCATGATAAAGATGAAATTTTATGAGAGGATTCAGGTTTGATATTTCAAGGCTCTTGGTTACTAAACAAAGCTGTTCACTAAGTAGTGTGAAAGTAGTGTGAAATAGTATCCAAGATTGAAGAGAGAAGTTTTTTCTTCTTGGTTGCTTTGATGAGGATGATAGCATAAAATCAGGGGCCAGGTAGAGTCAAGCCCTTTTCATTCTTCCAAGAGCAGTGTTTTAGGATGTGCTGGATGTAATCCCTCCACATCCAACTTCTGTCCCTAGATCTCATGCCAGATTTGTACTGGGTGATTTGTATCGGTTGCAAATATCATATGTTCTCCAGCTGATGTGCTCCTACTGTAGATGCAGCCCCATTAGCAAAGCTCTGTTGTATATCCTTTTGTCAAGAGCTGAACTAGTACATGGACAGTTCTGCAGCTCTAAGTAAGGCTGCAGAGCCAGCTTCTGAATCCCAGCTGTGTCCATCAGGATTATTTCTCTTCATGCACATGATGGATCTAGCTATGCTGGCACAAGTCTATAACACACTTGCAGCCTACAATTTATTCCTAGGCTCTTGAGTGCATGAAACCTTTATTACACATACCTCTGTTACAAAACAGCATACATTTTTCTATTATGTATTGCGGGAATAACTTGAACATGCAACACCCAAAAGTTTATGTATGCCGAGCTGGTGGGAAGGGTGAGAGAAGCAGGGAGATACAGTTCTGCCAAGCTGATGTATTTCAAAGGCTCCCATTTCTTACAGTTCACAACTGCAAATCATTTGATCTCTGAGTTGTGATAGCTCAAGTTTGCAGAGAACAATACTGTGTTAATGACTGATTATTTTTTGTCTCTTCTTCCCTTGCCTGGACTATGTAAGGCCGGTGAACTCCTCAGATTTGATTCACCAAAATGAATCAAAGTATCCAGAGGGACTACATGATCCCCTAGGTTTGTTTGGAGTTTGTTTCCGAGCTGCAAAATACTTTCAAATCACACACAATATGTGTCCATTTGTGAGTGAAGGGAATGGACATGGAAAATCAGACAAGTTCCAGAAAAGGCTGAACTGAGATTAGTTGGTTCAAGACAACTAGATTTTGAATCAAGGCCTTATAATGGCAGCTTTTGGGCAAGCTTAAAGTGACAAGCAGGAGAAAAGTGGTGATTGTCACCTTTTAAATGTATAAAATTTGAAGATGCTTAGTCAAGATGATGAAGTTTTTAGGTATGTTTCCCTCCTACATGCTACTTCATATTTATTATGCATTGTGTAGCAATGGTTACCATAACTTGGGTTATTCCTTCTTTGAATATAGTTGCCCAGCAATTCTCTCTACAGTTGATGCTGTCAGAGGCAGGTAAAGTGTTTATACAGCTGATTCCTGTTTAGTGGGTATAGTGTTACTGTTATTTATTTTGTAGGAAAACAGTGAAGTTTTTGTTTAATTCCAAGTTTATTTTCTTAGGGACCAGCTGAAAAGCTTAAATAATAGTAAATCTCTGGTTTTGGTTTTTTCCAGCTATTTCACCTTTGGAAAATCTCTTTTCTGAATATCTTTAGATGATGTTTGCTTGTGGGCAGTTTTTAAAGCTGTCATATTTGACTTTGCTGATGCATGTGTCCCCAAGGTTTTGACAAAATCTTTTTCAAATATCTTCCATTTATTCCTCAAAAGGAGAAATGGCAATGTTTTCATCACCTGATTAATTTTTTTCCATGTTACTTGTGATCAAATGACAGGTTCATTGATCAATTCTTTTGTCTATAAGCATAGTTTAAACAGCACATTTAAGTGGAAAAGATAGACCAAACAATCTGATAAGGATTCCTGATTGTGTACACTCCACGTCTCCTTGTAATTGCATTGCTCTGGACTCACTGGTTGCAGCACCTTTATTATTAATAACATAAATAGACTCTCCATTCTGTGTTTCTCTAATTTCTCTGCTGGGCTGAGTTCAGCATGCAGTTTTGTAGGTCTTTGGCTACAACCTGTACCTAAGTCATCTGTGTGTCCACCTTCAAATTTGCTGAAAGGATGGATACATGGAGTACAGAGGTGCATTAGGTTCCTTGTCATCTAGATGTGTTCTGTAGCACACAAATAAAAGGTTTATTGCAACACAATGATCTCTCAGAAGGTGAGAAGGCTGTTGTGCAAGCTACTTTCTGATCAAAGGAAAAAGAGCTACCTCTAAACACTGACGATCAAAGAAAAGGAGAAAAGTGTTATCACCCCTCATTTATTTGTAAAGGAGAAAGCCCATAGCTCAATCTACCCATTGACACAAAGCAATCTTATGTCAGTGTTTGAAATTAAACCTTGGTCAAGTTAATCACTTAATTACAGCACCACCTTTTCCCTTGTGAATATATTTTTCTTGATTCTTTCATTTTGAACTGGCCTCGTTCAGGACTGGAAACAGCATGGTAAAATCTAGAGAGATGCAGAACTTTGAGAAGGATTTTGGTCTTTTCCTAGTACTTCTCTCTTTTATGAGGTGGGTTCATCTCTAACGAGCACTGTGACCTAGCTAAAGATGAGAGCTATATTTTACTTTACCCTTGTGAAAGTTAGAGCCTGACCTAGGATTGCTGACTTCAGTGCCTCTCCACTATGTATGCTCAGTGAGGATGGATCAAGTAAAGTAACAGCAGCTGTATATGAACAGCAAGGAAAGCCTGACTTCCTCAGGAGAGGAGGAAGGTTTCAACCATACAGGATAAGTGTAAAATTTTTTCCTCACCAGGGAACTCAAAATAAACACTGTGACAGTCTTTGTCCCATGGTACCTTGCTGCTTGAGAAAATGTAAAGTAAGTACCATCTATAAGCTAGCCTGGAATTCCCCACTTGACGCTTTAAGCATTTCCTTGATGAGTGGAGGAGAGATTTGATTGTCTCTATCTTTGAAAGGTGATAGAAATACTCCAGAAAAGCATGTGCCAATTACATGCATTAATGTCTCCAGGAAAAAGCAATTCTCTGCTGAGGATATTGTGCAGACAATGTCTCCCATCAAAGCACAGAGCATAAAACAGGGCAGCGGGATCTGACGTGAATGAGTGATAACTAAAGGGAGATAGATACCTGCAGTGTCTTGTGAACTTCCCAGGGCCTGTCACTGAGAGGCAAAGGCTGTTTAGTGGATGAAGCTGGTGTCTCTGAATCCCTGACCTCAACAGATTTTGCCTTCATTACATAAGAGTGAGAGTGCTGCCTCTAAAATAAGAAAGAGGAAGTTATTGTGATCGCTTCTGACAACTACATGCAGGAGTTACACAGGAATATTTGACCTCTAGTTGTTTTGAGCAGTGAGGGCTCCATTTTACATATTTGGCCTTTGGAGAGTACACAAAATTTACATTTAGTCGTGAAAATTGGGGCTTATATACCTGTGACAAGATAGAGAAAGTATAACTATATTCTGTATTCACATTTACAGTGACTAGTACTTCTTATCTTATCTGGCCTTTTAAATAAGAGAAAGTATGAGCACAGATACATATGGGAGATTAATTAACCAAAAGGAAAAATCCTGGGATCTGGCCCTTTGCTAGCATAATTCTTTATAGATATGAACATATAACAGTTCAGCATTTGATCCCTTCTGCCAGGAGGAGGGTTTTTAAGACCACCAAGGATGTGTAGCCCTTCAAAACACCATCAAAAGCCAACAAATTGCTATTAGAGTAAGAAAAGTGTTGAAAACTGTGAACTGCAGAAGCAGCCACAAGTGTGTGCAGCTTTAGAGATAAAGCTCTGTTATTATTTTATGTAACATCTCTTGGTCAGTGTAGGAAGAAAGCAGCTCGTTCTGAGATGCTTCATTGTTAACCTTGTGTTACGTTTCAAAGGAGTGAGTGTTTAGTCCAGGACGTTGGTATAGCTTGTTGGGACATCCTTGCTGTTCCTGTTGTTTACCCCTGCTTTTCCCCACAGAGGATTTCTGGAGAAGAGTGATGCCTGTAAGAGGCATCCAACCAGTCTGTTCTACGTCTCACATCCCTGGATATATAGCTCCGGTTGTGGGCAGTGCTTCATTCTCTTTCTGAGATGCAGAGATTGGGTCAGTCTTGAGAGATTCAGTGGGCAGTGAAACACAAATACATCTGCCCTTGGCTTGTGTGACTTGCCAAAGCTGAATTGCCTTCAGTGAAGCCGTGTGGGTTTAGAGCAGCTGAAGAACTCGCCCAATAGGACATGAAGAGCTTCCTACTGCAGATGAAGCAATCCACCACCCACTTCTATTATTAGCAGTTGAAGGCTTTTTGAGTCAGGAAGAATAGCAAAATTGACATCCTTCTTGTTGGGCTCTGAAGTAAAAAATGGGCTGTTGACATAAGTGATGTTGAAAAATACCTTCTGATTTTGAGAAAATATACAGATGTTGAGTTGCATTAATTATTTACTAGCATATTAAGCAGCCATTAGTGATGAAGGGGGTATATGGAATGTTAATATATTTTAAGGTTGTGAGATTACTTTAGGAAAATGACAACGTATTTCTGAAGACTATGTTAAAGCTTTGGAGTGCCCTGTACTAAAATATGACACAAACTAGAACCGAGAGTCTGAGAATCTGAATTCAATTTGTGACTCTGTCACTGACACCCTGTGTGACCTCAGGGAACTTATATAAGCCCTGTGTGCCCTGTTTCCCTTTTGTTAAAGGAGAAGAAAAGAAAAACTTTCTGTTTCTCATGTTTGCCTGCTTAGAGTTGAGACCACTCGTTCTTTCAGTACTGCACCAAAAAGAATGGGGTCCGAATCTCTTTGTGAGAAGCCCAGGGCTTTATCCTAGAAGTCATTTTAGTAAGACCAAATTCTGTCATATATGGAATGTTAAATCCCAAAGCTAAATTAAAACAAGGCAACTCTAGGCTTGTACACACAATACTGCTTTTTAATTACTGCTTCAATGAGTCATTATTTTTAAAACAAAATAAAATGACGCATAGAAAATAAATAACTGCATAGTTTATTGTCACCAGCAAAGTGCTCAAAGGAGAAGAAAGGAAGTCATGTAGAGACCGACCTCCAGTGGGAAATCTCTCTGAGAAGGAGCTGCAGAACTGGGTCCAGCATTTACCCAGTACTGCTCAGTTTAAAGAACAAATGCTTGAAGTTCTCATGGTTGTAGGGACTGAGCGCTGCCTTGTCTGAAAGCACAAGAGTGCAGTTCTTTTGCACTTCCACAAAGTGTTGGAAGTTCTTTCTTATGACGCCCCACAGGCCCAACCTCCCAGCTGGGCTTGGGAGTCACAGCTCCGTTCCACTTGAAGCTGCATTGTCTAGCAAGTTGCACGTGCTCCTTTGGGGCCTGGATGTTTAAGAAACATATCTTCTTTCCCCTCAAAGATGCAAAATAGCTGACTAGGGCAACCTAAGACAATATATCATGAGATTCCCTTGGATTCACAATCAGCCGTCTGCCCTGGATACAGATGGTAAGGGGTGAGAGTAAATCCCTGAGGGGAAAGGCCCATATGCCTGTGTGTGTTTGCCAGTCATACAGAGGGTCACCCGCTGCAGCACCTCTTTAAAAACTTATCATTAAGCCTGTCTCCTTTGTGAACTTTCTCATTATCATTTCATTGTGCTGTGCAGTTCTGGCCTGGCACAATGAATATTGACTTCATGCTTGCTTTTCTAATTGAATTACAGGGGAGCAGGCTGAGCCACTGAAGTTTCCTGCCTGCAGTCCTGCTTCCCTGGCAGCCAAGTGAATAGAGGCTGAAAGAAAAGCTGTTTGCTTGGGCATTATGGATAACAGAGACCTGTCACAAAGCTGCTACAATGATTTATTAAAAGACAGAAGAAAATGAGAGAGAAAGAGTCTTGCTCACTTTCAGCACCAGCTGCTTGCTTTGCTTCCCTTCTTTCTTTTTCTTTGGCTATCTTTTTCTTTCTTTTGCCTTTCTTTTCCTCTTTAGTACTTTCTTGCTCTCTGTTTTTCTCCCCTCCTCTTCACTCGTTCTCTCTCCCTCTCTGCCCTTCCTGATCTTGCCTTGCCTTATTAAAAACAGAAGGAAAAAGTCAGAGAAAAACACATCATTTGATCAAATGCTCCAAGCAAAAGGCATCATTCTCCAATCCTTAAGTAACATTTCTTGCCTAAGACAGATGTGTTTATCATTATGGTCAGTTCATAACAAAGAATACAAACATGCCACTACGACTGTTCCAGCAAACAACATTCCATATATGTCTATGCAGAGTTAGCAAGTCTTATTTCAGAAAGCGTACTGGAAAAAAACCTGGACTCTGTAGTTTACCTTTTCTTCCATTGAAATTAGTTGCCAGACCCTTACTGATGTAAATAGGAGTGGAGTAAAGCCAAGTCCTAGTGGCTTTGCATATACCACATTATATTATGTAATTAGCCAACAATTCAATTTGCAGTGATGCAGCACAATGGGGAAGCTCTAAGGATTGCTCATGGAACTGTTTTCACCAAAAGGCTCAGAGCTCAGCTCATGGTGCATGATGAACATGGGAAACACACTCTTGTGTTGAGTCATTTTTCCTTTTGTAATTACTTTCCACTTGCTCTTTTTTTTTAATTATTAACTTTAAAAAAGTTTGATTCTGCTTAAATAATAAAATCAAGGACCATAATTCTATTAAGTTACTTAAATAAAATGTTTAGCTTAAGGCTGTTGGACTAGGGCAACAGTTGTTTTTGTTTTCATTAAAATCTGTGCTGGTGTATACTCCTTGTGGTTTATTAAAGTAGCATTTCTGTAGTTTGGGTGGGGGGACAAAAGAACTTCATACCAGCTCTAGTGAGGGCTAGGCCAGGTCAAACATTTTCCCTCCATGCTACTGCCTAATGAAAAGTTGGGCTTTCCTATGAGAATTTGGGAAGAAGGCCTTTCAAAATCTGCTTCCTTGGATATATCTTCACTCCCTCAAGCCTGAACATTTTAGCCTGGAGAAAGCTGTGTGCCCTCCCATCTCCAGCTGGGCTTCATCCTCCATTCTCCATAATGCAGCAACTCATCCTTCTGCTGAGGATCCTTCTTGCTCACTTGCCTCTCTGAAGGTACTTCTGACATATGTCTCTGACTCAAAATGAGCATTAGATAATGAACCCGCTGCCTCTGCCATTTATGCTGTTATAAATAAACAAGTGAGAAGCTGTGGTCCATTGCTCATCTTCCTTGTCTCTGAAACAGTGTGGCCAGCAGGACTAGGGAAGTCATTGTCCCCCTGCACTCAGCTCTGGTGAGGCCATCTCAAATACTGAGTTCAGTTTTGGGCCCTTCACTGAGGTGCTGGAGTGTGTCCAAAGAAGGGCGATGAAGCTGGTGAAGGATCTAGAGCACAAGTCTTACGAGGAGAGGCTGAGGAAAATGGGGTTCTTTACCCTGGAGAAAAGGAAGCTGAGGGGAGACCTCCTCACTCTCTACAGCTGCTTGAAAGGAGGATGTAGCAAGGTGGAGGTCAGTCTGTTCTCCTAGGTGACTAGTGATAGGACAAGAAAATGGCCTCGAGTTGCCCTAGGTGTATTTTGGGAAAAATTTCTTTACTGAAAGAGTGTCTAGGCATTGGAATAGGCTGCCCAAGGAAGTGGTGGAGTCACCATCCCTGGAAGTGTTCAAAAAGCATGTAGACATGGCACTTTGCTACATGGTTTCATGGGCATGGTGGTGTTGGGTTGATGGTTGGTCCTGATGATCTTAGAGGTCTTTTCCAACCTAGATGGTTCTATGATTCCTGCTTCCTTGTCTCTTGAGAAACAAGAAGGAGAAAAAGATCTTCTACCAGCCTCAGTCTAACTTGTTTATTTATAACAGCATAAATGGCAGAGGCAGCATGTTCGTTATCTAATAATGCTCATCTTGAGTCAGAGACATATGTCAGAAGTCGCTTCAGTGAAGCCAGTGTGTTACACAGCTAGGAGGTTGTTGCCATCTCCATTCTGAGACTGTTTACAGGCAGAACTTACAGTAAAGAGCACTTAGCAACAACTGTTTATGTTACTGTATGTATTTACAAATCATAGGAAAATTGTGTGGGATGTTTTGAGGAAACAAATGGGTTGTTAAAGGTATTATGGTCTTATCATTGAGAATAAATCTGCTTAAGTTTGACACACTGTTAATTAAAAAAAATGGTACAGTGCTCAGCTCTTTTCAAATGACTTGTTCAGTGCTGACTATTCATAGAGTTTAATTTTATTCCTTTCTTCCCATTCCCAGGTAACCTAAATGCATACTTTGCAGGTCATGTCATTATTCTTATCTTTCCTAATACTCCATCTGTCTTCTTGTTCTAGATTATTTATTTTCTCTGCTATTTCAGCCTTTCATTTTTCACAATTTTTTAAAATCTTATATTGTCCCATTCTAGTTATCGTCAACATGGAAGGTTGCAATAAATTACTACAGAAAAATCTTCCTTTTTCAGTGGCTGTCATTTTCCTTAATGCTGATTTAACCCTTCTCAGTGATTAATCAGGAATTAATCTTTGTTTGGAATAAGTTTATTGGTGACTGCTCTTTGGTATCCACTAAACTGCAAACAGAAGAGAGGATTTTTTGTGACCTCATTGAAGATAGGGCAACAGGTGGATTTATCCTCAGATTTGCATGACCTGAAAGGGTAAACATGAATCTTCAGCCAATGGTTTGCATTTTAAAGAACACTTCCATGGGGCTTATGTGTGTTTGTTTAGTAGGTACACTCCTGGTTGAACAGAATGGCTACTAACTAAAGTTGAAGGGCCTTGTAGCTTAATAAATGACTTTCTGGCATTTGAATGATTAATATTTGTTGGGAAGTATTAGATGGTTAAGATAATTCTCTGATCTGTCTTGTCCAGTTCCTGATTTTTGCAACTGTCTGCTGTGTGCCCATCAGGAAATCAATTCTTCTTTCTCAGTCTTCTACTATTTGTTTCCCTGCCTTGTCTAGTTTGATTTTAAGTCTTGTGGGATACTGTCCATTAAGCACTTGTCAGTCAAGTGCTTACATTGTGAAGTCTCTGTGACACTAAAATATGAGCAGTCAATGTCATTGTAGCATAGTTTGTTTTATGCAGTGTAACACATGCATTTTATATCTTATGTTGTAAGTATTGTGTGAGCAGATGTGTTATTGGGCACAGACACATGCAACGGCCAGTCCTTGGGGTGTATTGAGATGCAGAATTTTGTAGCCTTCTCTGCATAAAACTAGAACATGTCAAAGATTGTATTTGCCAGGGAGTTATGGTCACTTAACAGATAGAAGGAGATATTTCCTTACCACAGTCAGTTCTGGAAATGGTAGCTCAATCAGTACTGGAGTTGTTAGTGTTCCCACAGGGGTTTGACTGCCCTGCTGGTTACAGACTCTGGCAAAATTCCTTTTAACATTACTGGGACCAGGATTTCATCCACCTGTTCTGGATTTTCTATGAAGGCGTTGACCGTGTATGTATCTGGAAGCAAAATGTAGTTATTAACACCTAGGATTTAAAAAACATGGCATGAGAACCATAAGCAATTAATGGACTGAAAAATGGTATTGCAATTTCTTTCAGTAGAGAAAGAATTTAAGTAAACAATAACATGTTTTCATCATGTTTACCTTAGCTATGTCATAGATTGAAGAACTGAATATAGTTTTTTCCATGGCTAGCTAGTTGGCCTGAGTAACAATTGAGCCTTTGAAGCAACACAAATGATTCTGACCCTTTGCTTAGATTTGGGGTCACTGTGGAAAGGAAGTTATGTAAGCCACCTACACATTACTTCTGCCTGGATTGGAGAGAGACTCTTACTGGATTATAGGAGTTTCAAACCCATGAACCAGCTTAACTTCGCAATTCATTGCATGAAGCTCTAGACAGGAACTGTTTTGTGTAGCATTCTCACATCAAGACTAGTACCCCAAAATCAAGAGGAATGTCTTTCCAAATGACTTGCAACAGTTCAGCCACAAGATCCGGGCTTGAGGCGGTGGCCACTAAGAGAGGTGCTTTGGCCTGTGTTACTTAGAATGTCAGGTCTGAACATCATGATGCTTCCTCAAAATTCTGTGAATCTTTATCTTGTATATTATTCTGTGTAATGGAAGTGTGCAAGAAACAGAAGATTTTTAATTGCTAGTAGTTTATTTTCATCAATGGAGATCATTATGACATCCCCAAATCTGCTCCATTTTCTGAAGGAACAAAAAAAAAAAAAATCTTTCAACTTTGAAAGGCACAATGCTTTGCCCAGTTCTGCTTTATGTTGGCAGGGATCCCATGCTAGAGTGACTCCTCTGAAAGGCAACCAAATTGCCCACCACAGACAACTATGATGAATAACATGCCCTGTCTTTGCACAAAGCATTACTTACAGTACCCCACACAATCCAAGCATCTTGCAACATGTGGTGTGTTTGGTTCTTATTTGATTTTTACAAGCTATTATTGCCATTCAGCAAAATTAATCCCTGAGAGCAAGGGATACTTTAAATCAAGACTCCAGCTGCCTCAGGATGAATCTGCTTTGCTCATTCTGTCAGCAATTGTGAGAAACACCTTGGATAAAACATTCCTGTGAACAGAAAAGGGAACATGGCTGGCAGGTGCTGGTCTGAGTTATGTTACTGGCCTGCTGGCTGATCTTAGACACATGCCCTCATTTTTTAGCTGCTAGCTTTTATTCCTTGCTTTTGTCCTGTTTGCCCACGTTGTCCTGTCCCTAAAGCAGAGTTCTTTGTGTATATTTGTGCTGTTCTTAAGAGAAGAGTCCTTCTCTACAGTGCAGGTTTAGAATAGCTCCAAAGGCAATGCTTAGGATGTGCCACCTAAACCAATAGCCTACAGAGCACACACAACCCTGTATGCAGGTGCATGCTGTGTAGGTTAGCATGTGGCCCTACAGCCTGTAGGCTGGTGAGAGGAAGGAGGTCTGAGCTGGGGCACCCTCTGCTTGTTGCTCTGCTTAAGGGCTATGTGCTACAGCAAAATGGGAAACAACTCTTTCTGGGTTTCATGGCTTTCATCTCCAGTGGCAGCCAAGCTACTGCAGCACTTCCAGAGTTTCTTGCTGCCTTTCTCTATAATATAGAAGCAGGTAAATCCTTGTGTTTCTTACAGAAGAGGCCCAACTTGTCAGACCTCTGGCATGCAGAATTCCCTGGAGTTTTATTAGTCTGACATTATCCTGTGGGAAACATCTTATGAAGCTCTGAATCACCAAATCAGCCTCTCAGTTTTTAAAACTTAAGATTATATACAGTGCCCTCTGAATATATATATATGAATGTTTATCAATGCATTTAATTAAATATGTATTTCTTAATTTAACATGCTCTGCTCAGCTGGGTAGTGATAAATGCATAAAATTTCACACTCCTGAGAGGTGTGTTTAAAAAGAAGGAAGAGAGGGAAGAAAAAAGAAACCAGCTACAGAGCTCCCTAAATGGTAATCCAACTTAATTTTTTAACAAGACTGTTTTGGTTTCAGAGTGATTCCATGACCTACAGCAATGATCAAAGTGATGCTGTAGTGGTGAGTCTCATATAGCTAGAGCACTACTGCATGTACTTGTGGCTTGCTCTGCAGTGTTGAAGCAATTGAGCAACCAGGTGCTTCACTTTCCTCTGTATCAGTGATGCTCAGGTCCTTTAGCAGAGTAGCCTACAGGTTAATCAGAACCACAACATCTATAAAGAATGAGTGACAGAATAGGAAGATAAGGCTTTTAGGTGTTTGAAAGATTGCCTAGATTTACCTGTTTGGGCCATGAGGTAAATATTTGTAGCTATCCTGGGTGATTCCATGTTGTTTAGATATTATTTTGTTCTAATGGGCTTGGGTTAATGCTCCATAGGAATGGTGTGTTGTAACTAGAAGAGCTTTTCTATTTCACATGAAAGGGAAGAGCTGGCTCTGCACACATTGCATCTGTTAGATTAAAGCAATGAGCTGGAGGACAATCTGTTGCATCACTATCGTGGTAGGTATTGTGAGCAATCCCCAGAGTGGTGCATATGTAAATATACTCAGTAACCTTTGCAATCATTTCTCAGGGGAGCATTTCAAGACACAAAGACTGGAGAATTTTAGAAAAGCTGGTGCATTTCTCAGCATACATGAAAACTAGTTTGATACTGGCATAGAATTGCTCTGTGCTTAGACCATTTATTAAAGTCTAGACGCAACATAAAAGCATGTAAATTGGTTCCAGTTGTCTCTAGTAAAAACTTCAGCTTGAGCTGGGAATTGATTGGTGAATCTTTTAATGTAATTAAAATTGACTGTTAAAGTTTCTTTCACTTAATTAGTAACACTTTCTTTGGAAGTCAGTGAGTTAAGATTCTTGCTGGATCATTTAAAGGAGTTCCTGTGTATACGATCAGAACTCAAATGTAGTTTTATGGAGAGGTTTACAGTTATGTTCCACCCTGGTGGTCTTTCATCCTGTATCTTTCCTATTTAAGATTTATGCTGTCATTCACCACAGCCTAATTGTGTTTTGATAAAAATGAAACGATTGCTGACGCATTTCAGGCTGAAAGCTGGTGATATTTTGAAGCTTTCAGTAAGCTGATCTGCAACACGGTGCCTCTCAAAGCCCCTGTCTCCCTCCAAGTCTTCATTATTAATTCCAGCATTTGTTAGGCAGTTTGGTATGGATTCTGATAGGCACTGATAACTAGTCTCTGAGTGCCCTGCCAGCAGTGCGTTATTCAGTGCGCCTAAGAGCTGTCTCATGCAGAATATTTCATCCTTTCTGTAGAAGGAGAAATATGTGCACTGTAGTCTTCTGGTTTAGATTTTTTGAAATTACATAGGTTTAAAATTACACATTGCTACATTTTATGATAAAGCCAGTTGAAAAAAGCACATCTTATCCTTTGAGCAGCTAGGGTTATAGTGGCTTTTAGCTCCTTATGGACATCCTTCTCCTGTCTTGGTACAGACCCAATTCTGGAGGTTGGTGTTATTCAGGATGGTACTACCGGACATACTTAGCTCTCTTTAAACATAAGCTGTCTTGTCCTGACTAGCCATGGACTTAATCACAGCATTAACTGCTCTCCTGAATCAGGCACTAGAGATACACTTAATTCTCCCCACAGTCACAGTATTTTTAGTGCATCACACCCAGTGCTTATCATTAGTAGAATGTAAATGTGTCAGGGAACGATATTACCTCCACGGTTATGTGCAGTATGGAAGTATTGTCACCAACTAGTCTTAAGATGCAGAGCTTTCATAACACAGATTAATATCACACAGAAAAGTCAGGAAGACACTGAGGTAACTTGGCTGAAGGGCAATGCACTTACACAGTTGGGAATTGGTTTGGAGGACACAATTAGGTGCTTGCCAACATTTAGTGATCCATGCAGAATCTGTCATGCTGTGACAGATTATTGAACCTTGTTAGCTAGCCATTAGAACCATGAAAATTGAGGCCAGTTAAACTTTTACGTGCTTCAGTATTCCTGCTAAGGCATACACATGTGTATAAATATGTATCTTAAACACTTCCTTTGCCACTGTGATGGGCTCAGCAGAGTTTGGTCAATAGCAGATGAAGTTTAGCACTCTGTGTGCTGTTGGAAAGGAAGCACAGTGTCACCTGGACTGGTGCCAGGTCATTATGAGGTCAAGCCCTGAACGTTTAAGAGGTGTTCAAGAATAACATGTGGGTCTGATCCCAAGCCATTGAAATCTCTAGGGATATTTTGTTAGTATCAGTAGACTGCAGATGGGCAGTGTGAGTCAATAAGGCTAGGTGAGTTGGTGCCCTGTATTTCAGCTGATTCTAACAAAAGCATTTCAGAGTGATGCAAAGTCTACACCTTAGCTTAACCTTTAGTGTTAAACGAGTGTCTAAATACTCATGTGAGTCATTCTGCCACCCTGAACCAAGGGCCTCTGGTAACAGAGTTCCAGAGTTGTGCAGGTTAGATCTGGACTTCAGAAATGATTTTCATTATGCTAAGGTTAAGCTGCCTAAATAGTCCTTGCTAGACTAGCTACATACTGCAGTGCTTGTATTCCATAATAGTTCTGTGTGTTATACCATAGCATACTCCTTTCAAAGCCACAGAGCTAAATCCTAGCCTCAGCTTCAAGACACTGAACTACAAAGAAGTCATGACTCAAAAAAAAGTATTATATGTTGAGGAGTACCTGCCATTTATACAGATACAGTGATCTTTCATTGCTTCCATCAACTTTAAAATAAGAAATTTCTTTAGTAGGTTTCAATACCATCTTTATACCTCTCAGTTAAAGTAATGGGAAGGAAAGGAATCCAGGTATTACCATGGACAGAACCTAGGCCTGTAATTTGGGCAGTCTTGTAAAATGTATTGAAAGGGATTTCTGAATGATATTTGTTTCTTCTCTTCCTTGTGCCATTGCAAGGTCATTCCCAGTGGGTGCCTCATGGCTGTCTCTCCTTTTCTGTGTGTTTGTTCATACAAAGATTCATAGAAGGAGTTGAGTTGGAAGGGAATTAGAAGATCATCTATTCCAACCCATATACACACTTAAAGACATGTTTGCACACTGAGATATTTACAACATTGAGCTGTGTATTGTACTGAGAATGAAGAATTATTTCAGTTTGCAGAGGGAGGAACATAAAGTTTGTGTGAAAATATATAGGTTCTGCCATCCTTGACAATGACCTCTTGGTTTCTCAGTGTATGGGTGAAATCTTTTTGGCTTTAAAATCTATCCATCACAAATGAAAAGATGAGTTCTCCTTGACTTGGCCATTTTCTCTGCTTTTGACAGAGAATCAGTGAAGAGCATGCCCAAAGAGATTGCTATAAGCATATTTGATTTTCTTTTCATGAATGCAACATGACCCAATTCCTTTTAGGCAGTAGGGTCATTGAAGTGTGCCATGCCAGAGGTTTGCCATTTCCCCCTCATTCAGTTTCTTAAATCTTATTGTCAGCCATGTTCCCTTTGACTAGCAGAGCAGCTGCTTGGAGCCTGCTTGTGTGGTTATAATCCCATTAAAACCCCCTTCCATTATGTTGCTAATATATTTATAAAGAAACTAGTCACCTGGGATTAAAGGTTGATTCTTCTCCCTGGACATACTGTACTGAAACAGAATTATTCCCTATCCCCTGGCTTGTTAGATACAACCAGTTGCATTTGTCACAGTGCCAAATTGGCTGAAATAGATTAGCAATTAATGCAGAACATGCTTTCCTGTGTTTGTAAAGTACTTGTAATCATCACTGACAATCATATTCTCATCAGCTCTTTCCTGATGGCGCTGAGATGGCAGATATGCTGGGGCTTTGGGAGATTAGGGTCTTTCATGGGAAATACGAAAGGCATTAAAAGAACATCCTGACAGAGCAGGTGAGGAATCTGACAAAAAAGAGCCTGTGGGTTTTTCTCAGCCATTTCCAAGCACACAAAGCTAAGGAAGACAAAGTAACTGTTGAGGAGGATTTGCAAAATCACTGGATACATCTGTGCTGTGATTTATAGATGTGATTGCAACCATGGGAACACTTCTGAGGTCACTTTAGACTGATCAGAGCGGGGCATACCCTGCTCTGACCAGTCTAAAGTGACCTCAAAAGCAGAGGCCATGTAGATTCAGCCAAGTCTGCAAACCCACCTGGGATGGCTGAGTAAGTGCTCAGGCATTTATCCTGTGGTGAGATTTGTGCTGCTACTGTCTTTACGTGGCTGTCAGTACTTCATTGGGCAGCTCCCAGCAGAGTTGCAGTGATTGTGCCAGATTGCATTGTCTCTCCTTGTGCAACCTAAGTTTACAGATGGTCTTTTTCACTTTCAGCATCATCTGAGGGCTCACCAGCAATCTGCCTCTCTGTGAGAGGAATTACTAACTTGCGGCAAATAACTCTTTCCTGGGACCTTAATGAAGCCAAATTATCACCCCAAAACTTCTATCTTTTTATCCAGTATGTCTAACTTCAGAGCAAGAGGCTTTTACAGCTCCAGCCATCTGCAAAAACTTTCCTTTATCTCTTCATCAGCTCTTCATCTTATTTGAAATCATATCCCTCTTTCCTTGCCTCTTTCCTAAATTCATTCTCCTCCTGCTCTTGGCTTCTCTCTGTATTTATAACATTTGTGTAAGCATTTTCAAATCCAGGATTGGGGAATTTTATTTTGTTCTAACTGATGCTGTAGAACGAGCTTGACTTGGACAGGAGGCAGAATGAACTTCTGCAGAAGGCTGTGGGCTAGCTGTGAATAGGTCTGGAGGTAATACGCTCCTTCAAGATGGTTCTTAACCCTGGGTAGGTCACAGAATTGCTGTGTGCTTCACTTGTCCATATAGAGGGGAGATAATACAGTATAATTACCTACTAAAGCTTTACTTACATTTAAATGTGTAGTTTTTTCTGGTTGTTGGGGCAGATACTGTGATATATGTTTTACTAGTGCTTAGCACAATGGCATGGGCTCCTGATCTAACTAATACTGGTTTGTGGCTGTCTCCTTCTCTGAAGGCAAGAAGGGCCACGAGAATGATCAGGGGGCTGGAACACCTCTGCTATGAGGACAGGCTGAGGGAGCTGGGATTGTTCAGCCTGGAGAAGAGAAGGCTTCGGGGGGACCTACTAGTGACCTTCCAGTACCTAAAAGGAACTTACAAGAAGGCTGGAAAGGGCCTGTTTGCAAAGGCCTGTAATGAAAGGACAAGGGGCGATGGTTTTAAATTGGAGAAGAGTAGATTTAAACTGGATATCAGAAAGAAGTTCTTCACCACGAGGGTGGTGGAACACTGGACCAGGTTGCCCAGGGAGGTGGTTGAGTTCCCATCCCTGGAGGCATTCAAGGTGAGGCTTGCCAGGGCTCTGGGCAAGCTGATCTAGTTGGGGATGTCCCTAGCCACTGCAGGGAGGTTGGACTAGATGACCTCCAGAGGTCCCTTCCAACCCAAACCATTCTATGATTCTATGACCAGGGAATAGCTAGCTCTGCTCTGGGAAGCAGAGCAGCCCAGCCTAAGGAATGATCAGCCTGAGAGGGGATGCCTGAGGTTGCCATGGGCTGAACCCTGTGCTTACAAAAGCAACTCTGCTGTAACAGTATCTGAGCTATGTAGACTCCAGCACAGGCCTGTCATATGGAAGTCCATCTCTTTTTGATTTTGATTCCTGCTAACCATGCTTTTCTCCATGCACATTCCTGTATCATTCTTAAAACTGAGCTGTCTCCTTCTGAAATGCAGGGACTAAGCCAGCTAGTCCACAGGAGTAGAACTTCACATAAATACCTCTATTGTATTTTAAGCCCTGTTGTAATGTGATAGAAAAGTACAACTTTGGAGGACTAAACTAAAAGCATTCTCTATAGCTGGAACAATGAACTGTAGGGGTACGATGCACGCAGAACAAAGCAATCTGCCAAGAGCAGTGACTCCAAAATGCAGTCTAGCTGCTTTTAACCAAAATGTCTAATGTATGGCTTGCCAGTGGCTTCAGTCTCTCTTTTAATTTCCTCTTAGGGGAAACGGTTGCTTGGAACTGTTCTGGTCTCCTTGCACTGCTATGTTGGCAGTGAAACCTGCAGAGCCAGCTTTGGGAGCCTCCTGCCAAAGATGTTAGGAAAGAGCTGTTCGTGTCAGTGAGCTGGGGTAACTCCCAGGTCCCTGAGTACAGTACAGTGCACAGGGCTTCAATTATCACTGGCTATCAGAAGGTCCCCAGGAGGTCCTGAGTCAGGGACACAATTCTGAGTAGATTTGGGGCAGCTCTTAATTGCACTGGGAGGTCCAACCACTCTTGCTGGCCACCAGGGCTTGAGGCCACAAAAAACTGTGTTTTACCCAAGCCAGACACTCTTCAGTCATGGGCTGAGTGCAGCTTAGTGGAAGCAGGGGATCCAGCCCAAAGGTCTGTTCAAATGTTTCCATTCCATGTGGCTTGGTATTGTAACATTCTGCCGTGGTTCTAACAAGTTGTGCAAAATTGTGAAGCCAAAGCAGCATTCTTCCTTTAAAGTTTCAAAATTAAGAAAAATGGTTGTGGGGTTGGAAACTTGGGAGAGATGTACTGTGGTTATCTACTGGTCCAAGAAGAAAATTCCTATGGCTTTGTACAAAAGCAGGCAGTAGTTGTTTTTTAAAAAATAAAATTAAAAAATGAATTCAAGTCAGGGCACCTTTTTAGTGGCAGCTGGACAACGTTTAGAGGAGATGAAAGGCCACACATTTCCTTCTCATATGCCTCTATGATTCCAGTAAGTGCAAGAAGTGCAAGTCAGAAGTTTTGCCTGGGGAACTGGACAGACAAGAGGAGCAACATGCATATAGCTCACATAACCTGCAGCTGGGCTTTGAAAGGGAAGACACCTCTGACATGGGAAGAGTTGGTATGCAGATGTCCTGACTAGAGTGTCAACAACACCGGGCCTTATGCACCAGGGCAAATAAGATGATTACCTTTGCAGGCAGAGTATGTTACAGCATCCTTGAGGGCACTTTATCTGCCTTGAAGGTCCAGAGATGGACTTGGTGTAACCATACCACTATACCTGGTGTCTGCCAGGACATATCTTAGAAGTGGTTATGTTCTGAGCAGGGAAGATTCAGTGGCTTCTAGTTGCTTTACTCAGAAGGTAGGGGCCAGATTTTGTCTTTGTGGGATAAAGAAGGTTACATATTTTCTATGCATGAACAGGGTGATCCATTTATATAAGGGGAATCCAGGCTCTCTATGGGATTGACAAATGACTCTGAGAATGAGTAAAAATAGTTGGAAAAGCTTTTAAGTTTTGTTTAGATTTAACCATCAAAAGTCAAACATTAGAGGGTGTTTACAGAAGTGCCTGAAACTCTAAGAAGTGCTTGAGACCCTGAGAAGAACCAGAAAAGGAATCAAAGAGCCTGGAAAAAAAAAAAGTCAGAGAAAGAGAGAGATTAATATTAAACAAACTCATCTGAATGAAGTTAATCAGGTGAGATGCTGCTCCATTGAGATCAACAGGATGACTATTAGGGCCTCAAGATGTTACTGGGAGGGAGCTAAAAAAGAGAAAATCTGTATGTTTTGGGTTGGCTGAAGAGAACTCTAAGCCAGGCCAGACTGGGTGATAACAGTGGAACATGTTATATAGAAAGAGGTATAGTGGTGGTGTTGGGGTGCTGCATGGAGAGAAAGGGGGAAATTAGAAAAGCTTCAACCAGTTATGTATGGTAAAACTAATAATGGAGTGGTCAAAGGGAAAGGAGTTCCTGGCCAAGTCTAAGTATTTATGGGAATCCAAGTAGGAGCTTGGAGTGTTCATATTTATTGCAGTGCTGTCAGTTGTCAGTGCTAAGAAATCTTTAGTTATACCATGACAACCTGTTTTTGTTCCAGTGGCTGTAACTCAACCCTGGGTGGCTCTCCTGCCTCCCCTGCTTCTCAAGTCACACATGGTAGGTGATTAACTTGTTCCATACCAGCTTCTCAGCTCCAGCCTTGTAGATCAATGGTGATTCGGGTGAAGAGCAGATTTTGGCTGCTACAGAGCCTCGTGCTGATCCAGTTTCTCCTCCTTAACTCCTGCTAAGAGATTCCCAGTGGTGCCAAAGAAAATAGTAATAACGTTAAGAAACAAAGACTGTTTGGCTGTTAGGATATTTATTGCACTCATTTTCTTTTTGTACAATATTGCAAAAGATGAAAGTAGATTTGTTCTGCTTAGCCTTTGTTTATAATTACTGGTGTGATTGCTTCTGTTATCACTGCTAACAATGACCACTGGAACCTCTGGGCAGGGATTGCTTCTTACATTTAGGGTCCTGAGCTAGATTTCCTTGACTCCAAGATCAAACCTTCAGGCTGAGTGCTAAGGAATTCCTGCAAAGATTTGCATTTGCTTCATTTTACATGTTGGGCCCAGCTGCTGAGCCTGGTAATAGCAAGAAGGCCTCTTCTTCCAGACTCTGCACAAGGGAAGAGCAGATGTGACTGTCCTGTTCCTCCTCTTCCTTCATGAGGAGCAGGGAGTGAATGGTGCCACAGCTCCACCCTCTACTGCAGGCCAGCAGAGCCCAGCCAGTGAAGGGGGAGGGAAGTTGTCTAAAAAATCAGCACTAACCCAGTACACATCATCCCACAAAGGACTTGTCCCTTGTCACCTTTTGCTGCTTGCCTTGCTTTGTACAGCTACCCAGTGTTCTTTGTGTGGACTTGGTCACAGAGTGCCTGTGTTAGCCACTCTCTGTGGACCTGTTGAATCTGAAAAGGCTACTCATGGTGTATAATGTTAAAGCTGTGTGTCAGTCTTTACAGGGTCAGGAGCTAGGTCTATTCAGATATGTAACACACTGTAGATCTCTGTTGCATTGCATTCTACAAATGCAATTTATCCTGGAGAACTGAAGAGTCAATGGCTCCAAGAAAACATCAGATAATCTGAAATGTATCTACCTTTATGAGAAGACTATTGTAGAACATGTAGAGGAAAGAACTCCAAAAGTAATTCCTCTCATCTAATGACTTTAATTAACCTGAACACTTAATGCTTTTGAGTTGTGCATACTTCAGGAACCAGCTCGATGGCACTCTTCCTGCTGCTAAGAGAGTAGCAGCATGACAGTTCAGTTATTGCTGTGTATTGTTAATATGGTTGATCTTGGTCCTGCTCCAAGAGAACCACTAAGCAATCATGGAAAATGAAGGGTAACACATTTTTAGAAGGATTCTGGATAATTTTGGCTATAAAACAGGCTGCATAATCTTGGCAAAAAGTGGATGAATTCATTATCTGCAAATAGTGGAAAATATTATAAATGGCAGTAAATGAAATAAATGGGTGTTTCCACTGTAATGTGCTATTCTCTGAGCCACCCAGAAAGAATACAACTTGGTTTACTGGGTGGGTAGTCCTAGATGAAGTGAAAGATCATGTTCCTATGCTCAAATACTTGTTTGGGAGTAAGATATTTTATGCCTTTGTTGCAGAGGGAAATCCATACATTTTACATTTAAGAAGCTGTATTTTATGGCTACATATGGATGTTGGAGTGAAACTAAAGATCTCTATGTGCTGTGTATCTGCTTGCATTCCCCAGCTAACCTCTTTTTCACTTGCTCTACTACACCTTAAGGGTTTGGAGAACTCAGTGACTCACTCTAATGGAAAGTCACTGGCCCTCTTTATTAGAACAAATTGATCTTCTGTATATTTTGAATTTGTTTATGGGCCAGCACTCTCACTGTGAACACATGGAATTAAAGTCCTAGCAGTTTTTAACAGAAAAAAGTGAACAAGATTTGGCTGGATTCTCTTCATTCCCACTACTTTGGCCTTGGGATATATCCTCCTTTGTGAGATTCCCTTCACAACAAAATGCTAAAGCCCATGTGTATCTCTGAGCACATGAGTGGTCCCAACAACATTTGTAGGCCTAAGGTTACTCAAGTCTGAAAGCGTTTTGCTGTATAAGAAGCTAATACTTGTCCTATTTAGGCAAAATGAACTTTGCTGTTTGCAGTGATTGTGGAGATGTTGAACTTTGAGCAAGGCTGCAGTCATGCCAATGAAAGCTCTGCACTATGTTCAGGGAAGGCAATCATAGGTCATACATTTTGCCATTCACTTCAGTAGGGTCCAGGTTTAACTGCTCATGTCAGAGTGGCCCAGGTTAATCCAATGGTTTTAGTGGGAGCCAGCCCCAAGGATGAATTGATTGTCTGTGCCATATTTTTGTTACTAACACCCAGAGCCTTTATCAAACAAACCTGTGGGTTTTGTCCTTTTGCTTTGAAGTTAGGTACAAAGATATGGTGTCAGGTTTTGTTGATTGGAGAGTTGTTTTTTTACAGTATTTATAGCTTGTTATTTTTGCTGCTTGAACCATCAGGTGGTGCCTGTTCTAGATGATACTTCTGATACAGTGCTTCTTTCTATACTGCTTAAATAAAAGTTACTTCTATACCATCTGCATTACATACCTGTTAAGAAAGGTGTTTCCTCATATTTGATAAGATCATGGACACTACCACAGCAGCTTAGCTGCTCCCTTTCCCAGTAGCAAATACTATTACAATTTACTGTTTTACAATAAAAAAATGCATCCAAACCCAAACAACTGTCTATGCTCATCTTCACATCTGGCTTTTTATGTATGCACATACACTTTTATCTATGCATATGTGTATGTATTTATATATATTATAAGTCTGAGCACATGTATATTTGAGTGAATATATCTAATTGATTTTAATTAGGTAAGCTAAAGAAGCTCTTACCAGCTTCAGAGATATTACAAACTCTACTGGTATTTTACTTTAGGGATAGTTTAAATGTATGGTCACTGCTTGTATAAATTTATGTGCTATGCTATGCATGGACAAATCTCTGTTCTCATGCCATGTCTGCTTTTGCAACCATGATTCTGCATTTATAAACAGCTGCTTTCATAATCCTGTAAGTGCAAATAATTGCAACTAAAGAGGTGAGCATTTACAGCTGACCTTTTCAAAGGAGTCTAAGGGAGTTAAGTACCCAAATCTCATTGAATTTGGTTACTTAATTTCTGTGGCTTCTTTGAAAATTCCAGCCTTAATTAACTATTTATCTTAATGAACCAAGCAGCATAGCAGAGACATAATATGCTAAACCTTGTCAGTTTTGGTTGCACAGTAGCTACCTGAAAACTTTTCAACTGAAACTAGAATGGCTTTATTATTGGCAACTATCATGAAGTACTTTCAGTGTATCAAACTGCAATGTGTAACACAAGTATTGCTATCTACCTTCTTTTCAGTGTGGCTCTCAGGCTCTTTGAGTTGGCTGATTTATGTGTTTAGACTTACTGAGAAGGATTGAGGGTAAACTTCACTGACTTCCTTTAGGCACCATCTCCACCTCTAGATGTTCCTTGGAATTTCTTAGTAAGACTACAGAAAAGAGAGCTCCTGTGAAGGTTCCCACCTGGGACAAACACTGATCCATATCAATGCCACTTTGCAGTCTGTCCTTTGGTGGCATGTTAATCCATGGAGAAACCTTTGCATTTGAGGAGGTTGCTGTTCAAGGGAAAAACAAACAGCAAACAAAGGAAAAAAACGCGGAAAGAAAAGCTTCTGAGTCTTTACATTATCCTATCCAATACTTATTTCTATTCCATAATAGCTTTTCCTTCTTGCATTCTCTTTTTCTTCTTCTTTTTTTTTAATCCATGTTTCCAAAAACTTTGATGTGGTTTTTTTTTTTTTTACATTTTCTTCTTTGAAAGCCTATTCTACTAAGTATGGAAATCCACAGTTTTAACAGTTCCCCTGTTTGTTCAGAAATAGAATCATTCAAATTTGGCATCAGAAGGAAGACTATACTGAAGCCCAAATTTACTCCTATTAAATTAAACCTAATTGAAAAAAGGCAAAGGCATTCATTAACTAGTTAAACAAATGGTATTAAATTTATTTTGTTATTTAAAAGAAGAAAGAAAACAGCTTCAACTAAAGAAACATAAGTGGAAGAGTAGCTATTAAGACATGTGATGGAAGAAGTAAACATTGTTGAAAACTTAAGAAGAAACCACAAACATGTATAACAATAAAAGAAATGTACCTTCTTGGCCATTTCTCCTCTCTATTATTGTGTCAGATGTTTCTGATTTGAATAAGAGCTTTCCTTCATGTCCCTGAGCTTCTCCTTCTATTTGACTTTACATTGAAGTCATAAACTTGTTGTCATGGAAACAACTGTGACATCACAAATGTAGCATTAACTTTACCACAGGGCAAAAGAAATGAATATGATGGCTTGTGAGCAGAGAGAACCTTTGTTTAAACCAAAAGCCAAGCTTATCTGAATTTGGCCTAGAGCCCAGTACCCCTAGAGCCTTTAGAGGGATCTCAGCCCTGTGTTGTAGGCACAGAACAAACACCTCCTTGTAGCAGAGACCCTCTCTTGAAGCTGATGGTCTCTGTAGACAGGACATGACACAGAAGAAAGGAAGCATTATCAGCTGTGTTTTAAGATTGGAAAACTGAGGAAGAGAGAGAGTAAGCAACTTTACCCCAGGTCACAGAGTGGATTTGAGGCAGAGCCCAGAACTGTGCTCAGATAACTCAGCAGGAGCTGCTGGAGATGCTGAAATGCAGGAGTCAAAGCCTGTTTTTACATATCAGTTCCTGGAAGTCTTTCTCAAGCTCTCTTCAAAACTGAGAAAATATGCAAAAGGCAATAGAACTTGGGACAAGTTGAAACGTTGCTGCAAGCCTTTAAAAAAGTTCAGGATGTCTTTGCCCTCTAGGAAAGTTTGTTTTAGGAAGGTATATATCTCCAGAACCACATATGGGGTGAAGTGTTTCATGGTAATGTTCCCATACCCTTCCACAGGCCCAACGTTCCATTTGTGGCTTTTAAAGAGCAACAACCACCACCTTGAGTTATTCACATGTAAAGAAGGAGCAGATCTTTTAATAGAGCATAAACGTAAGAGCTCTTGTGTCCAACCTGACAAACTAAATGGTCTCAGGAATTCCTGAGTTTTGCTTGCGTTATGTTAATGACCTGAAGAGGTTCATCTGAATCTTTGACTGGTGCTGCTGTCAAGGGGTAGCACTGGCTGCTTGGTTTATAGTTTGTGCTTTTGTGACCAGCAGATTGATTTCATCAATGAGCCCAGTGTGAGACTGCCCTTTAAGATAACTCACAAGTTATAGCTGGCACAATGTGTCACAAGTGGCCAGTTTTTGAGAACAGCTACAGGAAGGAGATCACCCCAAAGTGGCATAAGCCCCAATTGCTCCATACTTTTAGGAAGAAATCACCATTTGCATATTAGCCCACCAGTCTGTCTACTGCTGGATTGTAGATAACTGAGGTATCAGGTCAGATTCTCCACTGAAGTCGGCATAATGACAATGACTATCTAATCCAACCAGATATGATATTTTTGCCCACCATCTTACCCCCAACCACACACAAAGCCTCCACCTTCATGAGAGTTACATGGAAGGCTGCCATACCACACCCAGAGATTTGAACTTCTGCTGACTTTAATGAGAGCTGTGTGCTAAAACCCACGCAACTCTCAAACTGGAGGGGTTAAATCCCTTTCACTTTTGCCTCTCAGTCTGTGGCTAAGAAAAAAAACCATCCCATGTGTTTCAAATTGTTTTAACTGATAAGTCTGGCCAGCAATTGAGAGTAAATCATAGTATCAGCACACACCCACAACCTGGCTTGATATATGTCTACATTTTAAAGTGACATAAATGAGTCATGAGAGCAGAGTTTTAATTAAAAGGTTTGGAAGTGTCAGAATTTTCTTACAAAAATGACTTAGCCCTGCACTACACTTTTGTGGGTCAATAAGCAACTGTGATTTGTATAATGGAATTTCAAAGAGAGTTTAGCCTTTGCAATGTCATTTTGTACTTTGAATGCTGAAGTTTTATTAAGGCACACAAAATTTAAAGCTGCTACTTTTATCCCAGTAATTGTTTTATCATCTTAAGTTATCAATCTTTGTGACTGCAATAACCATTCTATTAGAAGAGACTTGTGTAACACATGACAGAGAAATAAAGGCATGTCAAAAACACAGAGTATCACAGCACTTCAGGCCAAACCACGTATTCATTAACCAAGCAAAAGTCTTTATGAAGGTGTGTACAGCAACCAATTGGTGAAAGCTGAGGAGTCATCTTAATTCTTGATTTAACAGAATGGTGACTGGAATAAAATCCTATTGTTTAAAGTCTAAATTCTCAGTGGAGTCACCTTGTCAAAATATAATAATCTGATTTGTCATGAAGTGTCAGTGAAACATATCAATCAAAAAAGCCAAACAAATACAATAAAGCCATGGTGTTATTAGACAATCCATAACAAAAAGAAAGAAAGAAATTATTAAAAAACTAGTTTTACATGTGCAAAAACTGAGTTTCCTTTGAGTGGCACCCACAATTCATTTCTAATTGGTTTACAACAATATTTAGTGCTCAGAATTTACCAGGGAAAATATTTATCAGAAGCAAATGTTAAAAAAAAAGAACAGAAATTCAACCAATGTGCCCATTTGTTTTTTAATATTCCAGACTTTGCAGCTTAAATGCAAATTGCTTATTTATAAGGACCAAAAGCACCTCTAGAATTAGAATTGATCATGACAACATTAGAGAGGGAATGCTGAGCTTCCAGGCTTAAGGCAATACCTGACTGTAAAGAGAAGGAAGTGTCCTCTGCAGGAATGCAATGACAGCATCTTGCACCAACAGAGACCTTAGCATTTCCTCAGGAGGGTCTGATGCTGACCACTCTAAAAGCAACAGATGATACCAAGCAGACTGAGTCAACTGAACTCCTCTTAAATTATTGAGTCTGCAAAGAAATGCTATCTCATGTAATTTTGGTCATTATCAGCTGGTTAATGTTGAAAGTCTAGTACTATAAAGAAGAATTTGTCAGTGAAACTTAGAAATTTCAAAATCCTAATGAGAAAAGTGCATTAAACTTTGAAATAAATAAAATCTGAACGTTTTAATGGAGAGATACTATTATGAAATTATTTGCTCACCTATCATTAAGGCTTATTTTTCTCCTGCAGCAATGATTCTTTAACATGCATGATCATTGTACTGTGTAATGCATTTTCTAGGGTGTGGTGATATTCCTTGTCAGCTAGAAAAGCAGTGCCAGCATGAGCCACCTACCAGTGTTGGAACTAGCAAAGAGTTGTGTTTTTCCCAACTTCTTATATGACCTGCAGATCTGTGTGAAAGATCAGATCAGTATATAGAAGTACTGAACCATTTCAAAGTGAAAATCTGTTTTGATTGTGTTTGCTTTTGGGAAATGTAGCTTTTTTTCTGGAAAGCCAGGCTAATTATATACCCCCAGCTCTGTAACCAGCCCTTCAGACCAAACATTGTCTCTGTGTGTCTGTCTTTGAAAGCCTTCAAGCTATGTTAATTTTATTACCAAATTTCAAGAGATTTGTCTCAATTTAAGGGACTTTGCCATCAGTTCCTATAGAAACATCTGTGTGGATTGGACATAGATGAAAACATTGCCAGTTGGATAGAGGAAATACTTCTACTTGGTTAAGTGGATTTCTTCCCTGCTCACTTTCCTTTCCTAGTCTTCACACAGGAACTGGAGGAGTCTCTGTTTCAACATTATAGTGTACTAGGGAAAAGGATTCTCTGGAAATGGAACATTTTTCATAAGAAGTTTTTATGGCTTGGAGCATCTAATGGCAATATTCCTGAGAGCTGAATGACAAAGGTGAAGGGCAAAAGAAAGACTTGTCAGAAGCAGGAAATTGATTTCTTGTATGTTAGTGGCTGTGTCAACATGTATGATGTCCATGAAGTGTGTCATTTTCATAGGAAAAGCAATGTTTTTATATTGTCTCCATCACTCTACTGTCTAAGTACCATAACATGTAGGACTATGCTAGTTATAACAACTGGTACTAGGTATTTATCAGGTATAGCTGCAGATTTTGGATTTACATATAGCCCAAAGAAAGCCATTTTTGTTTTTGTTTGCCTTTTTCTGTGATAGAAACAGCTATTGCATTCCCACCTTCTTCTTGTTAGTGTTACAGATTTATCTTAGTTCATCCTGGGGTTATAAGGCCCCACCTATAAGTCTGGCTTGTAGCCAGAACTAGAGGGGAGCTGTAGAGCAAACCTCAGGAGCATTCTTGAGGTGTTTGTTTTCCTTTGCAGGCAGAGAGTCAAAGAAAAAAAACAACATAGAAATCCCAAAGAACATGTTGAAGACTGGTTTGGGGCACAAAAAAATTACCTGATGGCTCAAAGGGAGCAATTCTCAAAATAAAGGTCCTGAAAGGCAATCATAAGGGTAAAGAAAAGCTCTCTAAGCCAAGCAAAAAGATGAGCTGATAGAAGACATTTGAAGGGAATGAGAAGGAAGACTTAACAGAAGAGCATTTACAAAGGCCATACTGCAAGTCTTGGATTTCAAGAAGAAACTTTTGGTCCTGGGAAGAAGGCTAGCTAACTGCTTTCCTAAGCAGTGGAACTAAACAGAGGGACTAAAATGGTTCTCAGGCTTATGGATTGGCATATCATTTTAAAGAGTACTTTGGCCTTGTTTTATAAGCAAAAAGGTGGCCATTAGCACATTCAAATACCATTTTTACAAAACATGGGATAACTCAATTTCTGTCCTCTTCATTTGCTTTTTTTTGGCAGAACAAGTTTCATATGGCTTCTGTAATGAAAGAGCTGGAGTGATTCAGTAAAGGTGACTGTGTTTTGCCTGCTGCAAAATGTGTATTAACATACTGCATTGTGGAGAGATTGGTTAGTTTGAGTTTAAAGACTCTTGAAAGTTTTCAAGATAAGAAAGGATTTAAGAAGGAAACAGAATTAATGCTTCTAACAACCAGCTTGGACATTGCTAATACAAAATCAAAGTATTTGCCTAGTGTTTTGCTCACCAATATGGCCATTCTATTTTAAATTCACTTTCTACCTTTTCTTTGAAATAGCTTTGATGTGTGGAAAGTCTCTAAAAGGGTGTGAAAACTCACCCCTCCCAAATTGATTTGTTTACTATTTTGATATCATATAAAAGAAAGAAATTGGTTAAATATGTAAAGAAGAACTTAGAAATAAACCCCACAGCACTCAAGCTTTACTCCCCAAATTGCAACATAAACAATGAAGTCCACATAAGGACTGATCAGTTATCATCTTTTTCTTATTCTTTTGACAAATGGACAATGCCTGTTGCTCCTGAAACAATTACCTATTCAGGCAGTGGGAAACCTCTCTTCTTGGAAGTCAGAGTATAATTTCAATCTTCCCATGGAGAGGAAGGCTTTGTTAAAAATTCTCAGAGCTGAGATGGAGAGGATCAGGTGACATTTGCTCTGTTGACACAGATCCTTGGTCATGTCATTTAAAGGCTGTCTGTAACCTGATTTACACAAATGTAAATCAGGAATTACCTCCAATGAAACACAGGAGGCAAGTGTTGGATAAACAGCTTGCTTTTTTTCTCCTACATCAATTCTCTATCTGTAAAGTGGAGGGTATTCATGATTCTTTTCTTCAGTGGGTTTTAATTGCTTGTGCAGAAGGGAAATGCTATGGTGATAATCTTCAAAACAAAGCCTACAGTCATTTCCACTTTTTTTGTTATCATGCTAATAGACTTATTTCATTACTCTGTGTAATGAGAAGTTCCCCTCGTTATTTTATCTGTAATTAATCCCAGTGTTTCTGGCTTAAACCCCACTTCCTTTATATGTTTAGCTGTTCATTATTGCCCTTTAGTTAGTTCCATACAATGTTTTAAATTCTGGGTAAGTCAATGATTTTTTGTTTAGCAAAAGGTATGCTTAGGCCAACGCCCAGAACTCCACAGAGACACCATCCCAAATTAATTCTCCAGGTTGCAGCTGCATGATCTTGCTAAAGAAGTGAGTAATATTTTGACATTTAATATTAAATGAGTTATCTTTGAAAAATGCTTCCCTGCCCCTGGTGTACCTCAGGCAAATGGAAACATGCTTAACGTGCATAATGAAATCTTGGTAATGGAAAAAATGGGGAACTGAGGCAACCTATCAGCATCTAGCATCTGCAGGACATAAAATCTGATGGTAAAATGATGGTGAGGTTAAGGCATAAACTAATCAAATTGATTGCATTTAATTGGAGCCCTCTTAACAATACAGCTGTGATTATTCTTAATGATCTGCAAGTCTATAAAAAGATTTTTGGCAAGTATTTGATTTTTTTAGTGTTGAAAATTAGTTGGTGAGATTTTCAGTAGCACTGAGCACATTAGGTTTTCCAACAACCGACTTCAGGGAGAGTTCTGTGCTTTTCAATTCCTTTTCATCCAAAGAGTACTTGTTCATGGAATCCTCTCTTCTAATTTTGGCTATCAAGTTGTACCAATTCCAAAATTTACTTTTAATTTTTTTAAAAAATAAGCAATCTGCTGATGTCACTTCAGGAGTCTTCAGGAACAAGTCCTGCGATTGTGGCAGGAAGAGCTTGAACTTCATTACTTATCTGTCAAGTATGCACTTGGATTAAAAGTTAGAGGTTAAGAAAAAATTAGAGATCTGAAGTAAGCGTGTAACAATTTTTCTGAAACACATAGCATCATCACTCCTTGAGGACATTTTGCATCATTTGCTAATTGTGAGCAATTCAGCTTTCTCAGACCTTTGCCTATGAAGCCTTTATACCATCACATGCTATCATTTATCTGCAGCTATATCTCCCTTTATCTGCATACATCAATGTTTCCGGTAAAGAACATTATTGCATATACATATGCATGACTCAGAAACTTGTGATCTTTATGTTATTAGCAACTCTCTCAAAAGAAGGACTGACTCATCTTTTACAAAAATGTGTGTATCAGAATATCTGAAATCATCACAGGGATTTTAAAGATGTTGACAGCCCGGTTCTATAAGGGGCTGTGTGCTGAATAGGCTTCACCAGACTGAGCAGGTCTGATTCTTGTTGTTCTATTGAGTGTCTGTGGTTGTTGGCTACTATACATACCACTTTGGGCCATTAGGGAGTTAAGCTCTTCTTCCTTGGCTACTCTATGCTAGGTAATTTTCCCTCAAGTTAATCGATTGCCAATCAATTTGAGGTAATTTAGGCAGTTGAAATGACTACTCCCCAGATGCTTTTTCAAAACTGCAAATATTTACTGTTTACCCCAATTGTCTAATGGGCAAGCAGCTAGTTTAAGACAGAAAAGCACTATACAGGCAAATCTTACACTTCTTGCCTGCATATGCACAGTCTTCCAAGAAAAGGGTGTTTTCAGCAGACAGGAAGAATAGATGGTGTAAAAAAAAAAGAATTACATGGTATAGGAAGTAAACTGCTTGGCTTTCAGGCCTGGAACTGTTCACCTGTTCATTTTTAATAAAAACAACAGCAAAATTAGAAACAGGCTGGGAAGAACAGGCCCTTCATGGAAAATAACCTAGAGCACCTCACTACCCATGTTCTGGGCCACTGGCAAGCATGTCTCATGGGCTAGGAGAGCTGGAGACTCTCAGTGAGCAGAGGAGAAAATACTACATTGGGAAAGGGGCTTGCATGGCTACTGCCTGCACTGTCCATCACACTGGACAGTCGAGGATCAAGTACTGCCTCAAACCTTGAGAGCCATTTGGGGATTTCAGATGAATGTGGGAGAGTGGAAAAATTCTGGCAGACCCACTGAGAACATTGAAAGCAAACTGGGTTGCTCAGGGTCTCAATTTAAAATGTATTTGGTGGGGAATGTGAACATGTGCCCAAGTCTTGAGTCCACAGCTGCTGAATCCTGCTCAAGTATCACTTCTTTGGTGATTCTTGGGAGAAAGGAATGAGCTAACAGAAACAAAGTGGAGCTAGGTAAGAGTAGCAATGGGGAATGTATATTCTTGTATTACACAGTGCCCAATGCACATCCATTACTATTGCAAAAGAACTAACATGTCTCCAAATTACTCCATTCAAAATAAAAACAGAATAGTAAATGATGTTATTTTGCTTCAATACGTAAATAATGTTTTTCTTTTCTAATTGTATTTCTGTGACAAGGCTTAAGCAGGACTTAAGGTTTTAATTTTATGAACTATAGTCTTTTTTCTGTTTGTGTTAGGTTGAGTTTGTTACAGAATCCCTTTTACTTATTATGAAGGAACATGGAGTTAGTAGAACAGAAACAGTGAGCAGAAAAAGAAGTATGCTTTTACCTACATAACTTACTGCCTGCAGGGGAAGAAGTTCTGAGAAAGACCAAGGATAGGATAGTGCATCATTTAGAAGAAAGAGAGCATTAAACTCACTAACCATATACCTGAGAAGCAATGCAGTACCACTGGGAGATGCATCTTGAAATAAAACTGGCCGGATTCAATAAATGAAAACGAAACTTTCTATCTGAACTGAAAGATGCAGTATATAGCTCTGTAACAGAATTCTTTCAGCCAGTTTTCCATTTTGATTTGGTTTGAAAACTCAAATAGGGATTCCCACAGGCAGAAATAAATACAGTGGGTCATGGGTTTGGCCTGTAGGTTCAAGCTTAATAATAATTTTAATACTAATAATCTGATGTCAAACCTTGGATCCACTAGAAAAATGCATAATCTTTTTTATTGGTGAAAATAGCCTAACTGACCTCTGGGCCTGCTTTGATCCTGGCCAGTTAAAATTTTGCGTTGCATTAAACCTTACCCTGCTGCAACAGCACAGTCCAGGGGCCACTCTCAAGAAACCCCAGTGTTTTCATAGTTGAAACTCAGCTGTATTAAAGACAATGTGTTTCCTTCCCACCCTAACTGGAAAATTCTGTCCTCCCATCCTGATAACATTTCAAATGCTAGCATGCTACTTGTAGCCAACTGCTGACTTTTTAATGGCTTCCCTTCCATATTGTGGCTTGCATCAGCAGGGTTTCCAGGCACTGTGCTGACTGAAGCCTCAATCCCTTATTCATAGGAGGAATCTGCATTCATACAAGTGGTGACATTGACCTAAGTCACAGAATCCGGTGACGCTGCTGAGATGTTTGTGTTACAGGGAATGTTGTCTGTGGCATGGTCGAGACATGTTATGGTATGTGTAGCATTGAGTCAAGAAAGTGCTGTGAGGACTGCCAGTGTTTCAGACTCACCTTTTCAGTGATAAATTCCTTCCTCTTGTCTTCACTAAGTCTCTGATGCAATGTTATTATTGGGTGAACCAGTAACTGCAGCAGTTGATTCAAAATAATACCAAATCAGAAGGACAAGGTCTTCAATCACCAGCTGCTTCATATGTTACCTGTAGAGCCAAGCAGAGTTATTCCTTCCTTTTTGTCATGCTAAGTGACATATAACTGGAAGGAGAAGAACTCAAATGTTCAGATGTTAAAGATTGTATAAAGAGGTAGAACCCTGCTGCATACCTTCTCCTCAGCAAAGCTGCTGACCCCATTTCTGTCAGAATGGGGTGGAACTAAATTCCTTCTTTAGCTTTTGAAATCATAAGATTGCTGCTCTCTTACCATTACTTTCTGAGGGTATGACGTTTTGTAGTCAGGATTTGTCACATGAAACATGTTCTGCAGAGATGGAGGAATTGATGCTTTTCTTCTTTGTATTTTGCTAACCCAACCAAACCATTAGAAAATAATTTGACTAAGCAGGAACTGAAGCAGACATTTTGTGTGTCTTTCAAGAAAATGTGAACCTCCCAAATTACATCCATATTTTGGCATGAAATGGAATATATATTTTGGATTACAGTATGAATTTACCCTGTGCTTTCTTCTTGTTCTAAGGATATTTTGAAACAAAAGGTAGTGTTTTGAAATGGAAATACATTGAAATTTCATTACTTCATTTTTTCATTAATATGGCTAAATGAAATATTTTGGCCTTTTTGGAATGAACCTTTTAATTTTGAAAATACTTTCCTCTGGTGAATCTGATAAATATTCTGGGGAAAAAAATTGTGGATAGTTATTTCTTCTATTCATCTGTATTCAAAATCATGCAGTTCAAATTTTAAACATTTGCAGATTATTGTGAGTCACTGAGATACGATAACTGAGTAGTAGATTAATACCCAAAATCCTTTGAAAGAAAAAGAATGTGTGTCTATTGGCATATCATTTTTTAATGCAGGAGTTAAGATCATTAAAAAAAATAAAAGGGAAAATTAAATGGGAAAATTTTAGGAAATTTAAAGTGAGAAAAGAAGAGATTTTCAGTGAAAATCTATCCAGATTTCAGGAGGAAAATTTTATCAAATATAGTAGTTTCAGTCCACCTGAATTATTTTTCTCCAAGTTTGGTCAAGAACTACTTGCATCTGCCTACTCTGTGTATGACTTCTTTTTTGCATCATGACATATGTTGGAGTTTCCAGGAGCTACCCTCACCTCAGTAATAATCAAAACCTTCATTATTACTTTTTTGTCATACTTCAGCCCTTCATACTCCAGAAGTCCTTCATAGGTCTCTCATGGTAACTTAGGGTCCTGACCCAATGCCAAAAGGGAAAAGTGCAACCAACATCATTGAATCTTCAAGGTCCATTGCAATGAAGTCTGGACAGTAACAAGATTATTTTATGGTTTACAGGCTCTGGATATATCCTGTTTGAAATCTGTAGTTTGCCCTTGGCCTTCATAACTATACTAACATATCAGATGAATGGAATTTGACTTGTCTTCCTTTGAAGGATTTGATTCTAAGTCCTGGCCAAGGACTAGCTCAGTTTCAGAAAGTTGTTAGTTAATCTCTTCTGCATTTTCACTGTGTTTCAGGTGCTTGTGTAGACCTGAGAATTGGCCATTGCCATGTCTTTGATGCCTTTGCTGTCATAAGTGTTCTGTGGGTTAAATCTCTCTTATTTCCATTCTGCAAAAGCTGAGAGAAAAAGAGGTGTCATAAAATTGTGGAGGAACTGGGTTTTACTCCCAATCTTTGATAGCTCTGTAGTTTCCAGGCCTTCATAGCTGTCAGTCCAGTAGTCCTTCCTTTGGCAAAGCACTCATTTTTGTTATTAATAGTACTGAGGCAACTCAGGCTGAGACAGGACTCGAGGAACTGGCACAATAATGCTAAATCCTGCCTGAGCAAACTAAGAAATGTCATTGTGGGAAAAATATTATGAAAGCAATTACTCTACCTGCTCATTAAGTGTATGTGTGTGGGAAGTTGGGGCAGGCAGTAGAGCTGGGTGTGAGAGGAGGCCTCCAGAAGCCTCATGCATGGCCAATGGCAGCAGAGAAGTGAAAAGCAGGTGCAGCCGTAAAGGCTGAGAGATGGGACTCTGGCACACCTGAAATATAGGCAACCTTGAAAGAACTGAGAGAGAAGAATTATGATCAAGCAACACCGGCAGGCAACTCACCCTGAGGGCTAAGCAGCAGCAAAGGAGATGGGGGTGGCACAAATATCTTTCTCTTATCTCTCTGCCCCCATCTTCCAAACCCACCCCATACCCTTACTGTACATTATAAGGTGTAAACAAAAGTATTTAGGCTGGAAAATTTTGGTTTTTTTTTTCCGTCCTGACATCTGGTTTGTTTTGGTTCTTTTTTCAGTAGTAACAAAGAAAAAGTCATGCTCAGGAACATTTGGTGCATATTAAATTGTTAGTTTTTTAAACTTTATTTACTTGTGGAAAGCTCCTCCAAACTAATAAAAGCCATGACCTCCTCAAGGGAGTTTCATTAATACCCTTTTACCTTGGCTGTACCACTTTGTAGTATCTTCTCCCCAGAGTTTTCAGAATAATTTAGGGCCCTGACCCAAAGCCAGTGGGAAGAGTCCTATCAGCTTCAGTGAATTACACCTTGAGAGTCCTTTACACAGCTGCCAACTTACTAAAAAGGTGTAATATGCAGGCTAATAAGCTACTTAAAAATCATAATGTGAGCATAATTCTCCACTTCATTACACTGGTTTCACATGCCACTAAAGCCCACAAAGTTACCCTGGTGGAAAACCAGGGTGACACAAAGGAGGCTCACCCCCTATACTAACCTCTTAAAACTGGTTTCAAAGATCAGGGGCTGTTAGTCTGTATCATATACTATTATTGGGCCTAATCCAGAGCTCACTACACTCAACTGGAGTTGTTCCATCAGGCCCTAGGGTTATAGATGTCTGTGTGTACAGATGTGTATATGTCTCTGTGTCAATCTATCAGTGTAATTTATCTATCTTTACCATGCTCATCTCTGGAGTGACTAAGAGCCTGGGTGACTGAGGTTAAGCAATATGTAAAGTCCCCAAAGCCTTGATCTAATATATACTTGCTGATCCTGTAATATAAAAATAAATGTAGGTTAGTGTATGATCTGTGGGATATATACACCCAAGCATGCAGAATGCACAGAAAGAGCAGGGCTGTTTCTCATCCAGTTGGACAGGTTATGCCATTGGCAGGACACAGCAAGCTGCTGCCAAAAAGGCATCACCCATTTTTTAATTCTTAGAGTCTGTTTTTATAAACTGCTGATGGATATTGGATGAATTGCTCATTGTAAATCAATAATACTTCTTCTTCAGATCGATGAGGAAAGAAGACTGTTTCTAATAAATGTTTAAATGCTTAGCATTTTTTAGAAACCAAGCCTTTTATGAGGAATCCTTTCTTTTTTTTTTCTTTTAGACAAGAGTGGTATAAAACTGTTTGAGATAACCTTGTGAATTAATGGAAGGTAAAAGAGTGAATGGACAGGCATGTATTCCAGCTCTTTGCTTTATAATTTCAGCTGTATAAAACCATGTTATGCAGACAGCAGAATCTTTACTGTCAGTACATAAGAAGTAGTATCTGTTCTGCTGAAAAGGAATACCCTTCAGAATAGCAATCTTACTATTAAGTAATAATCTTGTACCATAGCTGTGGTGCTGTTACTGTGCTTCAGGTTGTGTCCTCCTGAAAAAAGAGCTGGGGAAACTGCAAAGAGGAGGAAAGTTGCCACAGTGCTTCTGTTAGTCATTTCTGAGCTTGGAGTTATGCTCATGAAAAAAAATATAAAGCTGTCAAGTTATGTTTTTTTCCCTAGTTTTATATTTAGGAATTCTTTCTATGAAGTAACAAAAAATGAGGGTGAGAGATGGACTTAAAGTGAATGGAGCAGAAACAACTGATTTTTTCAAAGAACAAATGTTTTATCCTTCAGAGAATCTACGTGAAGTGAAATTGTCTGTCAAAAGTAACAGAGCAATATAGTGGTTAGCAAACTGCAAACCTTTGCTGTTCATCAAACAAAGAAAAGCAATGAAATGTTCTTAGAATTTCCTCTTTACTGTGTGAGGAATGAAAATAGCCCAAAATAATGTGGTGGGTGAACTGTATACACCAGGCAATAAACTAAACTTCCTGTCTCTAACAAAAGGCTTCTCTTTATAAAGTGCCAGCACTTTTAACTGCAAAACATTGGTATCCAGTTCTCCATTAGCTCTTTAAGAATGTCTTCTGAGAAGTTTGTAGTTTGGCATTTAAATTTTTTGATATTTTCTTAGAAACATAAGCTGCTGATAGATGAAGAGCATAAGCTGCACTGTTTGGAGCCCTGGATTCCAAATGTTTTGGAGAGCAAACCACCATCAACCTTTGATCCATCTTGCAGACCCCCTGCACAACAGAAATGAATTTATAGTTTTTACTATTTTGTGCTTTTTTCTGTGGGTTGATTACAGACCTACTCAAGCATTAGTATTGCACAGTTCAAACCATATCATCTTGGAGGTTCTTTTCCCCCTTACTGATCACATAGATAATTCATATCTGTCTGTCAATCATGCAGACAAACATGTTTAGCTACTAGTGGATTCCAGTGTCTCCTACTGGAAAAAGACATTATATCTCTTCCATCAGTTGCCTATCAGCTAACAGGGCTACATCCTGGTAGATTGACATTTTTCTCCTGAGGAAAGTGAGACTTTAATCCTATTTAGGCTTAAAGATTTGTATACTCATGGTTGTACATGTAATTTCCCCTCCAATAGTGATCCTGTTTTCTGGAAGAGTAGAGAAGACAGATATATATTGCTGAAGACTGAAGTCTGTCCAAGTTGTGATCAAAATGTTTAGTCCATCATCTCATAGTGATGATTTTAGAGATGCTGATACCTGTTTTCTGTAGGCAGTACAAAGATTGGCCAGTCTTTGTCACCACAGCAGCAGAGGTGACAAGGATGTGGAGAATCTAAGGGGAAATCTAGATTTGCACACAAGCCTAACTTAGATACACATGAAATTCTCCATGTGTGGAATTTTGGTTCACCATTTTAAGAGCTGCATTGGGCTCAATTAAACCCTAAACTGGCAAACAAAATGTTGCCAGGAGCTGCTGGGGAGGGGCAGAAGGGCTCACTCAATGGAGAGTGGGAACACCTGAAGCAGCTACCAGTTTATATAGGGTGCACCTGGAGAGAAAGCTGCCTTTTTGCTCCTGGAAACGTGTTCTCTGAGCTGCTCCTCTAAGAGAAGGTTTTGGTTGTGTTTTTGGAACAAGCTTGGTACAGAAAAGAGGCCAATTCTAGGTTAGTAGTCTTCAGCTTGATATTTTATTGAATAACTAAGTTGTTTTAAGATGCATCTATGCCTAATTTCCATTGCTGATATACATCGAAAACATTTTGCAAATTCACTGACCTGTGGGAGAGGGAAATTGAGAGCATGTTATGTGTTGTTTTTGGAGTTGCTGGGGATTAATTATTTTGTGGTTTTGTGTGTTGTTTGTTTCCCTTGTCTAGTTTGCACTTAAGTTGATATCTAGAAATTGTAGGGTTATGGGTTATGTGCTGGCTGGAGGGCTGAGTTGCAAAGAAGCAGACTAGGGTAGACCTGGAGCAGTGCCTGTTAGCAGGCTGAGATCAGCTCGATTTCCAACTTCAAAAGTTGGTCTTCTGTACCTTCAAAGCTTAAGTTGCTTACAGTGTAGGTGCTGAGCTGGGGCTGCCCCCTGTATTCAGGGACCTGCAGTCACCTAAGAGTGATCTTGTGAGCTTCATGAGCAGATATGATAACTCTACAGACAGACTGGTGTGATCAAACTATTGCTATGTGATTGTGCTAGTGTAGTGTACAAGCTGACTCCAGGTAACCAGCCTTACTTAAGAATGCTTAAATGCCAACAGTTTTTGCTTACTTTAGAGGAAATATTGGAGTCTTGTTGCAAAAGGATGCATCAGGTGAATGAGTGTTTCATTCCCATGTACTCTAGGAAAGAAATTGTGTTAACATGAGCATGCTGCCCTGCTGCCTTTAACTTGCCTGTCTTAACTTCTTTTTAGTTATTCTTCCTTTATGCTATTCCTGTGTAGTTGTCATAAGGAGAGAAGACTCTTCTCTTATGCCTCACCTGCATCTGTGAAGGACTTCCAGAGGTGTTTGAACAAAGGATTATCATTGCTTTGGTGGGGTTATGCCCCAGAAATAGGTTTTTCCTTCCCATATTACAGACTAAGCATGAGGGCAGAAACCTAGTGGCAGCTGCTGCTCGTCCAAGAGGGAAGAACATGCCAACTTATTACCTTCTCAAGAGGCAACAGGTCCTGCTGAGTTTGGAGCTGGTGGGAGTGTCAATGAATGTCCTGAATGACTAATTCCTGTTTGATGACCTTGGATATGCTGTCCAAGATAGTGATGTCTTAGGCCCTTGTGCCACAAGCTGCTGACCTTGCCCTGAGGGATGCAAGACTTACTATGTCTTACAGGCCTGTCCCAATTAATTCATTGTGTGTGGCATCTCTAATTCTTGCCTCAGCAATGCCAGGACCTAAATGAGGGTGCTGCAGGCTTTGCAGTGGCTTGCAAGCCTGTGTTTCATTTGTACTCTGTCCATTCTCCTCCTACATGCACTGCACACTGAGTTGCTGGATGTGCTTGTATCAGGGAAAAGGCATGGCACTTGGGATACTGAGGAGACAGCATCTCCTGCCCTTGTTTTTTCTGGAGGTGGAGCAGTTGTTTGTTTGCTTACATCTGTGAAGTCCAGCACTTTGAAATGGTGTGGATGGTGTATGCAGCTGCATGCTAAAAAGGGAACACTTCACTTCTCTATCCAACCGTGTTTTTTAAACACTATTTAAGGGACATGACTTTGACCTCTCATACACCCATGTTAGTTGACACTGGTGAGAGTTACTCTTTACTCATACATGCAAGACCAGGTTCAGTTGCAGTCTCTTGGTTGAACAGCATAAAAGACTCTCCAGCAGCATTCCTCCTCAGCTAAAATCTTCAGAGAGATTCATGTGTTTGGCTCAGCATTCCTTGACATTAATCTGCTGTTGGAATATCTATGAGAAAGAGCAGCCAAGCAACTGAGGAATATAAGAAATCTAAGTTTGTCTGGCACAGACTAGCCCGCCACCATAAAAGATGAAAACACATGAGGGGAGGGAGGAGGTAGGAGGAGTTCACTTGGCTGTTTTAATTTTCAACATGCAGTCTGGGCTGGCTTCCTTTTGGTTATCAAGGAAGCTAAGAAAAGTAAAGCAGTGTTTCTGCTCCGTGTAACATCCCCTTTAAAAAAAGCTCGGTCAACCAATCAACCCAAGGGTCAGTTGTGAAGGGAGTTAATGTGTGTAGTAATGATCAAGAGATAGCATTAATATAGTTTCAAAGTGTTTCATATTTGAATGTGACTGAGTTTGTTGTGCACAACAGGACAAATATAACTAAGGTGGGGCTGAGCACTACTGGATCCCAGCCTGTTTTAGGAAGCCAAAACAAACACTTCAATAATTTTTACATGGACTTTTGTACTAATTGTCTACAGTTTCTGATGCTGACTTTTAAAAGGGTGGAGGAGAGATAGTAAAATATCCAGGAAGCATACTGATGGAATACTGTGGGCTTTATCGTGATTCTGATCTTGCTGTGTAAATCATGTCTGACGCTTTAGAAGTTCAGGATGAGGGTTGCCTGGCCTTTCTCACTCAGCTCTATTAGGGTAGACTTGAATTGTTAAAAAGTGAAACACCAGAAGTTGCTGAGAGGATGCTAAAGTGAGGATCTGATTGTCAGGCTTCTCATTGCTAGTTGTTCTGTGTTGTGATTTAGAGCAAGTCTCTGTGCAACTGTTTCCCACTTGTTCTTTGTCTTGAAACTGCCAACTCTGTACTATTTATTTACCTTGTGATATTGTGGGCATAGTCTCTTCAAATTTGCTCCACATCTGTTTTATCCCTCCCTCTCTGTTACATAGCTTATCTTTTCCCAACTCTACATATTCTACTCTTGTATAAGGAGCTCTGTCTGTGTGTCTGGGCTTGGCATTCTTGTTTGCTTAGACTGTAAACTCCTTGGAGCAGATTGGTTTGCCCACTGCCATTGTTCTAGCTCTTGTAATAAATATTTTTGCTAATAATGAGGTGATTGTTACCTCAAATAGCCTTTAAAAAAAAAAACCAAACAACAAACCAAAACACACAAAAAAAACCCCCAAACCAAAAACCCAACTCCAAACTATAGTGTAATCCTGTATTTTACTGTAGTTGTTGACAGCACTTACAAGTTTAGGATTTGCATCTTTGAAGCTCTTTTAGTCCCTCCAAATGCCTCATGCAGCCAGGCCCTGGTGGTTTTTGGAGTCTCAGGGTGCTGTTATACTACTAATAAAGTGACTTTGTTTTTGGTATCTTGTATCTTAACACCACCCTCACTCCACATCCCTCCTCCTACCCCCTCTGTTTCTGCTTGGGTTTTTGTTGGGTTGTTTTTTTTTGTGGCAGTAAAGGCTCACTGATTTGTGTTAAGCTCTGTAGAGACACGTTAATTACTGTACATCTGAATGGCTGTCACATTAGGAGTTAAAGATCTCTATTTCAAGGAAAAAAGTGTTTTTATGTTTCTAATATAAATGACTTTGCTTCAGTCTTTTTACCAAATTCAAACTGCATGGAAGGGTATTTTACAATAGACTAAGAAGGCAATATAAAATTAAGTAAAGCTGGGTCTGGTGCCTAAAAATATTTGGCAGAATTCCCTGGAAAGCCACATTTGAACATTTTTAATATATATTACAAGGCAGACAAGAATAATTATCTTCTCTTGAAGTTCCCCAAGTGAGAGAAGTGTACTCTAATGCTCTTTGAAAGAAAATAAGTTGCTAAATGATTATGTTTTGGAATTCTTCCCTACCCCCTGTCTTTTTTACCCATCTGATTGTGTGCAAGAGAGGAAGAATATGGTACAAATGAAGCTGTTGTTCTTGCATTCAATTTTAAAAGACAATACTTAACACCTCTAAGTAGGTCTCTCAGTGTACAGAGTAGTCCTTGAAAAAAGAATCAAGGCAAATATTTCTAAATGATTAATGCACAGCACAGTTAAAGATGAGGCAATTACAGTTTTATGTTGTGAGTTCTTGGGAAAATTCAAGTGACATTACTGTTTTTTCTCTTCCCTTCTATTTGCAATATTCAAGGGATCTAAAAGCCTATTGAATTTGTCTCTTTAGCTACTGTTAAAGTGAACAGCAAAGCCTTAACAGCGGAGCTGAGACAAAACAGAATTGATTCTGTGATTCTGTGTAGCAACCATTGGGATTTTAAAGTCACACAGGTAAATACCCAGCTCCTTCCAAAATTACTGTCCCCATGAAAGGGAAGACATAACTTTAGATGAGTGACAACTTTCTTAAAAAGTGGAGATCCTTTTGGAGTCAGTAAAAAAACTTAGTGCCAGGTGCCATGGCTTCTATTCTCTTTTTGGTCTTGTGCCTGTTAATAGACAGTTACAAGAAAGGGGTCCTGTGGAGCTAATCCTGTCCACCATAGTCTAGTGATGAGGAGTGTAAAGGCAGATAGAGTAAATGAACAAACACATGATTCTTGGAAACTGAGTTAGATGCAAACTTCGCAGTTAATTTCAGTGTGTTCAGGGTCAGGTCTATGGTGAATGAGGAAAACCTGAGTTCTGATACTGAATTCCCAGAAGGAAAGAAGTGTGGGCTTGTGAAATGGTCATGGGGCTGAGGGAGAGGCCAAATTCTCTGCTGCTGTAGACTGGAATTACTGTTACTTGGATAAAAGTTCCTTCTGATTTACACCAGCCAAGAAAGGTCCTGCAGGGTCTTGAGAGAGCTGCAGATATGTGATCCTGCAAGTGGAGAAAGAAAACTAGGAATATATGGAGGGACAGTGAGAGAGGTTTTGGCAGCAGAATTTAAAGTCAGAAACAGGGTGGGAGACAAAGCTGTGAAGGGAGTGCTGAGACTGAGCAATCCTATCCTGGGAAATCTGACTGACTGAGGGGCTGCAAGCTGCTTTCATAATCATTTATTTTTTCAGACCAGAGGATGTGAAGTTAAACATGTCTACTACAAGGGGGAGATGGGAAAGCTAAAAGAAAATAGTGTTTGTTTTAGTGGGATCTTTCATATGAAATATATGTACACATGATTTGTGTACATCATTTTCAATGAAGACCATTCAATTAATCAGGTCTTCAGGAGAGATTTAGATCTCTCAGGAAATGCTGGTATACTGTCTTCCAAGTGAGTGTCCTCATGCCTGGCCTGTTGCATAGAGATATGGTACTTTAGAAACATCTGCAAAATTAGCTTTTAGAAACATTCTAATTGAATCTAGATGAGACCAGTAAAACTGTGGTTTTATTTCATGGGTAACAAATTGGTCCTTGGAATACTTCTCTGCTGCAGTCAAACATGGTGCTGTGAGTGTGTAACTCTATCTCCCTCTGGCACTGGTGACAATGTTCCTGTAGCAGCATGGAGCTCAGCACAGCCTAATCACCAGATAGTTATCCTTCTTTCTTGGGAAAGTTTTGCAGTTGACATCTAGCTCCACTTTGCAGATGTAGTTCAGCATGTGCTACATTTGTATTCTGAGCACATATAGCTTGGGAAGTTGGCTAAAGCTTGTCATTCTTGGTATATGAGAGGACTAACTGTCCCTAAGCAAATTACCATGATTTATGTGGCACATGGCATTGGAGCTACTGCAACTGTCTGTTGTTAAGTGCTATTGTGGACTCATCTCCACAAGCTTTTAGTGCATGGATTCCTGCAAGCTGCTAGTTCTAGGGAAGGTAAGGGAAGATGCACTGTGCTTGAGAGGGAAGGCTTGGTGGTGAGAGAATAAGCCTTATGAGGAGCAGCTGAGGCAGCTGGGGTTGTTTAGTCGGGAGAAGAGAAGACTCAGGGGAGACCTTATCACTCTCTACAACTACCTGAAAGGAGGTTGGAGTGAGATGGGGGTAGGTCTCTTCTACGAGTTGAACAGTGAGAGGACGAGAGGAAATGGTCTCAAGTTGCACCAGGAGAGGTTTAGATTGGATGGTAGGAAAAATTTCTTCTCTGAAAAGGTGATTAGGCATTGACACAAGGCTGTCCAGGGAAGTGGTGGTGCCACCAATCCCTGGAGGTGTTTAAAAAACATATAAGTGTGGTGCTTAAGGACATGGTTTAGTGACATGGTGGTAATAGGTAGATGGTTGGACTTGATGATCTTAGAGATCTCTTCCAACCTTATTGATTCTGTGATTGTCCTTTTCCTTTTCTGCTCTGTTGGTAGAGCACAAGGTATTGGAATACACCTAAAGGTACTTTGCAGTTTAGAAATGTTAGACATACCTCAGAAAGGCCAAAATGCATTGCAGGACAGTCCAGTCCTTCAGGCAATTTCATCCTGCAGTGAATCAGAGGAGGAGGTGTTGCCCTCATCCTCTTTCCGAAAGGTAAAGCAGTTGAGTGCTTTCCAGCTATGCTGAGTCCACTGTGTAACTTGTACACCTCTCTCTGCTCCCAACTTTTATTGGTTTGAGGAAGAGAAGAGAGAATCTGCAGCCAGCTGAGAGGGCAGGAGCTCAGCTGCCTTAGCGGTGCCACTGCGTCGGCTATTCGACATTATTCAAGTCCAGTTTTCTAATGTGACAGATCAGGGCTTGAAAAACAGGACCTCTTGGAACATAAACTAGATGAAAACAAGCTACAATGAAAGTGAAAAAAACATATCATTTTACTGCCAATTGAAAATTAGGACCAGATGAAGCCTCTGAAGCCATGGGCATTTAATTTACCAGAGTTGGTCACTCCTCTGTGAAACCAACATTGGTCTGTGTTCTCTGCACATAAGTGATATCTTTGTTTGTATTTGACATAATTGGTTGAAGAAAAAAAAAAATGAGATGGATTGTTTTGGTTTTCTTGTTTGCATAAACTTTACATACAACTGATTTACCTTGCAAGCCACTATGATAGGGTGTCTGTAATTTACATGGCCAAGAAATTCTGTAGAACAAAGCTGTCTAATGAAGTGTTGTTCTGATTCTGGAGATGAGCTTAGTAAATAAACAGGTTAATGAAGCTCATCAGAGAGTTTTTTAATTGTTGTTTCTCCCTCCATTTGCATGCATATGGGTTTTATCAATCATAGCGAGGAAGAAAAGTTCCTTTGCAATGTAATCTACTTGTTCTATTTCTTTGAAGTAAACACTTTTCCTAGGGACTCCTTTTCTGTGACTTGTATTATATGGTCCTCACTGACTCAGCACTTTTTTTAGTTTGTGGTCATATATATACACATATATCTTTTGGTTTATTTGATTGTCATTCTAGAAGGTGGCAGAATTATAATGGACTTCACACAGCTAAATGTCACTGTCCTTTCAAAATGTATTCTTATTTGATTTTTCAGGCTGACAAATCAGTTGTCCAGACATGAAACTGAACTACTGTTTCTGTACTGTTTGTTTTCAGATCTGCTTCTACCTGGCAGATTTGGATTACTATCTGAGTGTCTGTGACTTCAGAGAATTCATCATGGTCACAAACCAGGTAACAAGAGATTCTTCATCTGTATTTGCATTTGTTTGCAGTATTTTATATAGAATATGTTTTGAGTCAAGTTTTTGGTGGTGGTCTTTTAGGGGTCTCAAGCCATTTTAAAAACATACCTCCAACAGCCTTCATGAGGATTTTATGCACTTAAAGGCAAACAAAAAACCAGAACCCCTCACACATGTAACTAGTAATAAGAAATGGAAGCACACTTGGCTATACAGAAAATGGAATTTTGACACCATGGTTAATATGGACTCTTAAAAAATTATTCTCCTTCCAAATCAATGCTTTTTTTAACTCTTGCCAAACATGTTTCATTAAAAATACTGACTCAGAAGCGCTGAAACTTTTTATTTAGATAAAGTAATTTTCCTTTGTGTAGTACAACTAAAAGCCAAAGCCAAAGTTTGCTTTGACTTACTGGAAAAATATCTTGAAATAAGAAGTCAGGAGGATACTACTGAAATAAGATATTTGGACTTTCTGATACCAAACATTGTAAGAACAGGTACCTCCCACCCCAAAAGAGTAAAGCTTTTTTTTTCTGGAGAGCAATTCCTTGCTCAGATATTTGATGAGCATTAATAGGAAATGTTCAGTCCTAGGCCTGGTATATTGCCAGATTCTTGCCAACTTGGTTGTACTAATAAATTACAGTGGTGTTCTCCAGCCTTGGGAATTGGATGGTAGCCAGGCTAGCACTGAGAAGAGCTGAGAAGCTCATGTATGATGGGAAGAGGTAGTGGTGGAAGGAACACAGTGAGTTCCCCAGGTGAATTCTTCCTTTGCTCTCATCTGAACAGTGTGCAGTGTTGCTGACAGGACCTGGAATAAGCCACCTATACTGGGAAAGGGCAGATATGTTAAAAGATGTCAAAAGGGAACAAGCACAAGATAAATGCTTTCTCAATCTCACTCTAATCACTGTTACACATAAGCCCTGCCAGTGTATACTTTCTGAACTTGTACACAGTACAAGTACACAGTATGTTGGTATCTGCACAGGTCTAAATATGTGACTAGCAATGTGTGTATGCCCCAAACTAGGTACGTGGTCATGGACTCCATATGGAGCTCTCCAGTCATGCAGGCATGTAGGTGTTGGTGTGCTGAGCCCTTGGATACCAAGGAAAGCAATACCTGTCCTCTGGAGCAAATGGAGAAGGAAGAGGGTGATGCACACCTCACTGAAAAGGTGCAGTGAGAGCTCTTCAGCCTTCCTGCCATGGTTTGTTCCTAACTGTTCCTGTTGTTAACAGAGTGGGAGCAAATTGTACTCACAGGAGAAAATTAAGCCCCCTTGTTGTGCTTGTGTGTGCGTAACACTTAAATACAAAAGCTTGAGAACTCTTTTCTTTTGACTTTGTTCTGGGTAAGTTTAATGTCGTCTTCTGTAAAGAAAATAGAAGTCTGGAAACCCAAATCTCCAGGAGACTCAGCTCTATTAGATAATTTGAAAATCTTTAATGATCACACACATAGATCTGAGAGATCTCAGGCATGCAGCTGTAGTTTCAGAGCACTGGCTGTATTTGCCATCTGTCTCTAAGCAAGCAGATTTTGGCTGGCTGTTCTGCTTCATCTAGCTGAGTGTTACTCATTTTGCTCCTTGTTGCCTCTAGACTGAGCTTTCCAAGAAGCTTAATGGAACCTGAGAGGAGTAACTCTTACCCTTTCTTGAGAAAGCAGTAGAATATCACAGCAGTTATATTAGATCTAGTTGTTGGTGTTCTAATGTTTACTCTTCTTTTTCTGGGCTGAAACTCCTATTCAACCTAAAAATGGAGGGAAAACAATTCTCCTTTGTAGTGTTCAAATTGCTTGTTGTATCTGTTTTAACTCCAAAGCTATGCTGTCTTCTCACTGGTGAAAAGGCAAAAAGAAAAGCTGTATTGGTATTCTGCTGGCTAATGTGGCACTGCTAGAATCCCATTAAACTGTCAGGGAATAAAAAAATTGCCTAATGGCTATGAATTTCCCCTCAGTCTTCTATTTGCCAGTGGGTTAAAGGAATGTGTATTGATTTGGGCAATGAAAGAAACTTTTGGTTTTCATTATAGCCTGGAAACATCTTGAACCAAAAGCCTCAAGAGTGCTGTTGTGTCCTACTGTATATATGTTCTCTACCCAGCAAGTTTAGAAATACAGGTTTTTATGATAACTTTGTTTACAGTATTCAATGAAATCAGAGCTGACTGGGTACCAGGATGCCAAAGTCTCCCTTCTTCTGGACTGAAGTGTGTGGATGGAATTTGATGCTGAGATTATTTTGCTTGAATTGTACTCACTGTCTTCGTTATTATATCATCAGTAGAAAGTCAGAATTTCTTATGATCTTGGTTTTTGTGGGGCTAACTATTAAAAAGGGGCTAATATTGACAAACTGCTGACTGGGAATATGAGGTAACTATTAAGGTGTACTTTTTTCAGATTTTGGGTCAATTATCCAGGGGAAAGGTGTATATGAGGAGGATTTTGTGCTTATTGACAGGTTTTGAACAAGCTGACACCTTCGTAAGGTAGTAATACTTAATCTTTTTCCTTTAATAATCTTTATCCTTTAAGAATGGAGGTGATAATCTTTCCTTCTGTAAGATGTTCACTATCTTCCACCTTCCTGCACCTCTGAAGATATGAACTCCTCTTTGTAACCATACAGAAGAGCAATGACCCTTATAAACTCTCACACAACTCTTAGTGGAGACCTTGTATTCCAAGGGGGGAGAGTGAGAAATGTGGATTTATTTTCTCACTCTGTAACAGTCTTTCTGGGTGGCCTTGAATAGATCATTTACATCTTTGCCTTCTTTCCTGCCTCCTCTTTCCTTCCTTGTGCTTCAGCCTCCCACTTGTGAAATGAGGGTGGTAAAACTTCATCTCACTCTTCCTCTCTCTTAGCTATTCAGGTGGTCAGCTCTCCACAGCCATTGTTCTCTGTACAGTGCTACAGCACTGAAATCAATGAGGTTGACCTGGTTGCGAGCTTAAGGGTTAAAGCAATGCATGTAACATTCATGTTCAGAAGCCAGAATTTACTGCAGCTTGCTAGGATGGGATTTTCAAAGTTACTGAAGACCATATCCATTTATCAGGCTGATCCCTTATATACCCTTGGAAATTGAAGTTTTAAATCCATTTTCAGGTCTCTGAATCTGTGGCTTGACTTCAGAAGAGCTCAATACCCAGCATGACATGAGTTTGAGGTGCTCAATATTTTTGCAGTTTTCACATATTTAGAGATGGACTTAGAAGCCTTGCTGTAGCTACATGAGGCTGCAGGGTGGTGGTGGCTCTCTTTTCTTTTTTCCTTAAACCACTGCTTCAGTTCAAAATAGAACTTGTTCACAGGACAAAGTACATGTAGTAAGAGACTTGATTCATCAGTAGATTCCAGACTGCTGGATGCATTTGGTGGTCTTGGTTATTGTCCAAGAGAAAAAGTCACAGAGACCTGACAGTGCTTGCATATGTTTTCGCACATAGATATTTTGGCATTTTAGCTAACTGTCTGTGTTCACTCAGAAATACAGAGTGAGTTGTTGCAGGAGAGAGAGGGTGGTCCCAGCAGGTCAGAGTTCAGGTTAGTGGTAGGGCAGGGTGGGGAAGTTTGGATTGCAACTGCCTACACAAAATTTGACCTCAGATTAACCAGACAGCTTCAGTTTCCCTGCTGCTGTCCCATGAGCAAAAATAACTAAAGTACAATAAAAGAAAATAGATTTCTGGAATTTGTACAAAATGAGGGAAAAAAACCCCAACCTCTTATAGTGAAGAATTATCTCTTTAACTAGTACCTGCTGACAGCTGAAAGCAGATGTTGGCTATTCTGAGGCTAGTACCAGAAGAGTGCATGTATATGTCAGTGCTAAACAGGTTAGGCAAGATCATGTACTGATGTTAACCAACAGGTCTCTGTTGAAGTTGTGCCAGTTTACTCCAGTTAAGGATACAATCCCTCAGTGTAATAATTTACTGCATTTTTTTCTTTAAACTCTTCTTTATCTTCTTACTCTCCAGGCAGAGCTATTTTGTATTAGATAATGGGTTCATAGGAAAGAGGTTTTATTAAATATGAAAAATTCAACCTTTACCTTAACTGAAAGTCTTGCCTTGATTTAGTCTTGATTGAAGCTGACAGCGAAGAGCATATGCTGCTCTTGCCAAATCCTGATATGGCAGAGCAGCAAAGTGTTTTGTGAGTGGTGATGACTCTTCCTTCTCAAAACTGATCTTACTGAGTTGCTGTAATCAAGGGCAGACTTTCAGAAAGGCTCAAATATGGCTTGTTTTTCAGAAACTGCTGAGTGCTAATCTTCCTTTGAAAAACTTACGCTCCATTTCATCCTAGAAGCTTCTAGGTGTCAGGCATTCTCAAAACCCAGTCTTTGAGTGTCATTTGAAATATGCTTCCCCATAAGCGAAGTCAATACATTTGTAGGCAACTTTTTTAAAACCAGCATTAAGTGGAGGATGGTAATAGTGTAATTAGTCTTAAAGCAGAAGGGAATTATTTCTTGCAATGATCTTACCAGAACTCTTTGAATAATCTGAGGATCTGAGGAGAAAGCAGCTTTGTTTCATGCTTTCATAGATCCGTGCAGTCTCTGTTTTGTTAAAAATGATATAAAAAATGTTATGCTGAAGAATTTAACTTCCTGGCCTTATCAGAAGGAAGACATATCATGCAATCCAAAAGCCATTAGATTTAAGCCCAGCAGACTTAAATATTTTTGGATAAGGATTTATGAAGCTTCCAAAATTCCTTTAGTAAAACTGGATGTTGATCCCACAGACTGCCTGGTTTAGCCCTGCTGGTTTTGTTAAGATAATCAACTAATATTTTTGAAAGATATACTACTGGCCTTGTCCCACCATGCATCAGACTTGACCTCACCTCTTAGCCTTGCTCTGTATGAGTATTCCAGGTGTTTTTCAGAATTCTGCACCTTCCAACAGATATGCTCAATTGAATTTGCTTTTTTTGTGCATCAGGATTGTTACTCAATAAAAAAAAGTAGAGTTCTTTATAAGACTCCTTAGTGTTGTAAAGAACTGTCATTGAGTGGTACCAAAGGCTGAAGCATCTTCAACTTAAACACGTTTATTCATTACAAAAGATATCTGCAGATTGTAGAAGCAATGAATGACAAGAACTGTCTGATAAAGATTATCAGTAGACAGAACACAAAATATCATTGAGCTCTGAGCTTAAGATACTTAATGATATAGTATAATCACTAACTTGTGCTTTGTCTAAATTTGGAGGTAAAACTTCCATTGACTACAGAGTTATTCAGAAGAAAAAACTCTCTGCTTTCAAATCAGTTCCTCCCTTGGTTCATATTCAGTATGAAAAGGGAGAAATATTGTTAGAAAAGCTTGAAGACACAACTCTGAATTTGGTCTCTAGGAGCACCTTCCTTGTATAGCTATGGCTGCAGGCTGCAAGTCATCTTCAGGAGTCATCAAATAAAGTAAGAATGAAATAAGTGCCCTGGTGAAAGATATCTGAGGTGAGAGATTCCCATTTCCACAAAGGAAGGATAAAGTTGGCTCTGAGGTACTAACTTCCTCTCTCTGAGTAGGTCTGGGTAAAATTTCAGTTTCCTGCCTGTGACTAGAGGAATAGGCTGTGATTGCATCCTTTGCTCTGCTCTGTCCACAAAGCCAGGAATGGTCAATCCATGAGTACCTTACTAAGCCACACAGCTGCAGCTCTTCCCGTGCTCAGTCCCATAGCCATGCAAAATGGGATGTCTCACCAGTGCTGGATTTTCATGGCCATGGATTTTGGAGCAGGCTCTGAATGGATGTCCCTGACTCTTACTAAATAGCTGAAACACAGGTCTAGAAACAAGTTTTCAAAACCAGTTTGCACCCAGCTGTTGACTCACTTGCAGCCCATTCTAAAGCTCCCTTGTACTCATTTCAGCCAATACTGACTGCTTTTAGATATTCCATCTGGTCAAATTCTGTTTACATCTTTATTTTTTCATCTCTTAGGTTTGCATTGAATAGTATAACTATGACTTGGGTTTAATCATGTAATTAGAAATAAAACCAGCTTCTCCTCTTCTGTCTGAATTATTTTTAAGATGAAAAATTGATTTCTACTCACTCACCTTCTTTATCTGTCTCCTTTTGTGATTAAATGCAACAATGGTTTTAGGGCATGAAAGGGGAAAGGTGTTATCAATCTGCTTTGCCACAGAGGGCAAATAATTTGAGTTCTATGGCCTGGTGTATTCCTACTTTCTAGATACATAGTCAGTATGCAAAGTTGTTTTGGTTGACATGTAGAAAAGTATTAGTTTTTAGATTACAAATGTTAAGCACTTTCTTAATGCAGAAAATCACCATATTTTTGAAAAGTGTGGTGTTGTAGTCTTGAGTTTGTATAAAATGGGGCCAAGCTAGAAAAGCCCCAGGTGGAAAATCCATGATCTGAGTAAATTATTCATCCCTGCCTCTCAGTATGATGACATAACCTTACAGAGTATCTTAAAACAAAGCAAAGAATTTTGCTGCTTTCTCCCTTGTTGCTCTTTAACTCAGTAACTTCTTCCTTCCCAGGACTTGTTCCATTAACTTGAGTGTGGCAAGTTTGGCATGAATTTACTCCCTTCAACATGAGTGAAATGATTAAATCTGCTCTGATAAATTGTTTCAGTATGTTAGAAGAAAGATCTTCCTCCTCCTATCTTCTTCCCCACCTCCTGCTTCTCGCCCACATGTTCTTGATGCAGTGGCTGTAACAGCCCAAGCATCCCAAAACACACCTGGTGCTGGGTATTTGGGCTTCAGATATACATTCATATTTGAGGATAAGAGGAAATGGCCTTAAGTTGCACCAGGGAGGTTTTGATTGGTTGTTAGGAAAAATTTCTTCACTGGAAGAGTTGTTAGGCATTGGCCCAGGCTGCTCAGGGAAGTGGTGGAGTTTCCATCCCCGAAGGTGTTTAAAAAAACATAAAGATGTGGTACTTGGGGATGTGGTTTAGTGGCATGGTGGTGATAGGTAGATGGTTGGACTTGATGATCTTAGAGGTCTCTTCCAACCTTGATGATTCTGTGATATCTCACCACTCTCCTACATACTTCTCTGTAAGTGCGTACTGTGGCTTCTTGCTGTGTTCAGGTTTATAGCATTTTCTTTTCTTCCCTTGGTGGGAAATGAAAGTCTGAACATATGACTTTCTGGGTGAATGCCCAGGGCCACAAACCATCCAAGTTAATTCAGAAACACAGTGTTGTGGAAGGTACCACATGTAAAATAACTGTAGAGTGAGGCACTAGTTGTCTTTGTAGACCTATGCCTGACCCTTTCCTCTGGAAAGTGCTTTGCAGCACAAGGTAATTACCTGACAGGATATATCAAGATTCAAATTATTGTTAAAATCTAAATTTACTAGCTGAATGTTTGAGCACAGAAAGTAAAGATTGAGACAGTAAAGTAACAAATTATACAGTTACTCCTGTTTAGTTATTCTGACTTCAGATAAACTGATCCTTTTTTTTGCTTCTAATGCAAAGTGTATCTAAACTTTTGAAACAAAGGTTTTTAGTGGGACTGCCATTTCAGACAGACAACTCCTCTAAAGGAAGCATTAGGAGTTACTAATAGGCTTTCATGATTGCCTTTCTGTCTTTTATAATGTGTTTGTATGTTGAATCATGCTAAATTATGTACATGTTAAGTGATAAATTATGTAACACTCCAATGTGGTGGGAATTAATAGTGGAACTGCCTTAATTTGCTCTTCTGTTTTTTTGCTATAAACCCCATTAAATCTCTCTGTTATGTAGATGGCTTTGTCAAACAGTATTCATAGAAAAGGAAGATGGGGGTGGGGGAAGCCCAAGCCCCAAACCAAACAGAGCCTTGCTCCCTTTGGACAGATGGTGAGGGCTGAACCTTCATGAATTTGTTATTGACCTAATTGAAATCACATTTGTGAATTGTTCTCAAGCTCTGCTAGGGTTGGGTCTGGCAGGGGTGGGGGAAAAGAGTGGCACCACAAAAATGCAGGGCTGTGAAAATCCTCCAGGAGGTTAAGAGGGATTCCAGCACCTCCTGGGCTATTGCTGCTGCCTGTGTGTCCTGCTGCTGACCCAGGGTCACACATGAGCAGCCTCCTCCCAGCTGCATCCCTTTGCCTCACTTTTCTCAGTGGAAATTACTGCAGGGAATGGATGGCCTCAAATAGAGTTGCTGAAGCCTGGGAAAACACAGGCTGCTTCTGAGCACTCAGTTTACAGTATGGTAAATTAGAGACAGGTCTTGCAGTCACAGTATCCATTAAATAAATCAGGACTGTAAGTTTGTGCAGTATTTCAGTATAAAGGCTGGTTGATGAAGAGATATTAATGATGGATGGGATAAAGAATGGCTTTGATTCCTAGGGTAGACTGTGGAGGTGATGCTCTAGGATGGTCTCTTGATTGCATGTGTGGGTATGATATGGAAATGTTGTTTAATCTTACATGTTGGCAAAATTCCCAACAGCACAAAAGGTTGCTTGGATGTTGAAGGAGCAGTTTCACAGACAAAATAGAGGATTCTTTTTTCTTTTAGTTAATGCTGTTTACCTATGATACCTGTGAGTTCTGGCCTTAGTCTGAGGAGTGCCATTTCAGAAATATCAGTCTTGAATAGGTTTTTTTGCCAAGATTCTCGTGTGCATCTGAAGCCAGAGATGAGACTTTGGTCATTGTTGCAGACCTGAGCAATCCAAAGAGTTCAGTGGCTTGAGTTTACCTCCTTTCTTCTCCAGAACGCCTGGAACTGTTATTCTGTAACTCCATGAAGTTTAGACTGCACTTAAACCAACATTCTTTCTCTAGCTAACTGTCTTTTGATCATTAATCATCAGGCATAGTGTTATCTTATAGTCCTGCCAAAAAAGGGAGCTTAGGTTTAAAAAACCTTATAGGTACTGGTGTCTCTAATTCCAGAATTCATTGCATTGTTCACTGCAAGTGGTATGTACAAGGAAAGAGCAGAGAAAGTAAATTGCCCTTTTATCTCAGGGATGAAGAATGCTGTAACTGACTTCTTACTTTGATACAAAACTGATGTGTGTTATGTAGAATATTCTCTGTTCTTTTGCATGTTCAGAATTGGTAGATGTCAAGAACGTGCATTAGCTGGGTAGAAATGATATAAAGTTAACAGATCACATTCCCTTTTATAGTAAAATGATGCTGTCTTTTTAGCGGATATGCTCATGTGTGTATGTTGTGCTTATACTTGTGCAGTTCGTGATGGTGACTGGCACTGTTGTAACCAGCATAATAGTAATAGTACTAATAGTGCAGATTCAGACATAGAAAGTATTTGTCAAAATTAAGAGAAAACAAAGTACATTTCCTTCTTAGAGAAGTTCAGAGAAGGAATTCTTATACCTGAAAAAATTACTGATAAAACCGAGTTTCAATAACAAGTCTGCAAGCTTTGTTCCCTTCCTGATTTATTTCTCCTTTTTCCACTTTTATTCATAGAATCATAGAACAGTTACAGCTGGAACAGACCTTGGAGATCATCAAGTCCAGCCTTTGTCCTAGCCCTATCAACTTATTAAATGATGCCCCCCAATGCAACATCTCCCAGTCTCTTAAACCCCTCCAGGGATGGGGACTCAAGCCCCTCCCTGGGCAGCCTGTTCCAATGGCTGACAACCCTTGCAGGAAAGAAATTCCTCCTAATGTCTAGCCTGAACCTCCCCTGGCGCAATTTCCATCCATTTCCCCTTGTCCTATCACTCTCCACTAGGGTGAACAGACCAATCCCTGCCTCTCTACAACCTTCCTTCAGGTAGTTATAGAGAGGGATGATGTCTCCCCTCAACCCNACCCCTAGGTCCCTTTCTGCCTGGCAGCTCTGCAGCCACTGCTCCCCAAGCCTCTAGCACTGCTGGGGGTTGTTATGGCCAAGGTGCAGCACCTGGCATTTGGCCTGATTGAACTTCATGGCATTGGCCTTGGCCCAGTGATCCAGCCTATCTAGATCTCTCTGCAGAGCCTCCCTTCCCTGAAGCAGATTGACACTGCCACCCAGCTTGGTGTCATCTGCAAACTCGCTAAGGGTGCACTCAATCCCCTGTCACTCACTATCCTTTTCTATTTAACCACAACATGGAGACAGAAAGAAAGAAGAAAAACAAGAGCCTTTCAAGGATTGAAAGTTTATTTTTCTGCTTTTGTGAGAAAAGTTTTCTTAACGTTGGATGTAAAGTTTTTCCATGCTTTTGCTGGCATGAACACCTTTATGGATATGCATATTGTTTCCTTAAATGTGCCAGAGGATGGCAAAGGATGTGCTTTTATTAAAAAATAGCAAGAAAAAAAAACTCTGCACATAACCTTATGGTGGGGAAAGCTCACAACTTCTTAAAGACCAATTGAATTCATTTATTCTCTGACTGCATTTTGCAGTATGCTTTATATCCTTCAGGCTTGCTTTGTGTCTCATACTTACTGGTGACTGTTGAGGTTACAGCTGATTTCATGTAGTGCCTATAGAGCCTTTGAATATTCTGTATCTTTCAACAAATGTTGAAGCTTTTTCTTTTTAAGGTCTTTGCTGTAGACAGGTCCCTACTCCTCTCAGGAGTCTGTCAGGTTCCCTTTGTACTCTGCTTGCAGTCTAACAATGTTAACTGAACTCATCTTGCCCTTCAAGCTTACTTTATTAAATTATTCTCAGGAGAGATGCAATATTTCCTTTGCCCTGGAGGACCTCACCTGACACACAACCTGTAAAGGAGCTAGATGTAAGAACATTTTGACTCCCTGTTTGCTTTTCTAATCTCACATGCAATCATAGCATTGACAAAAACAAACTGGTGACAAATTAAGCATTTTTTCCCCATCTGCTACGTACTCTGAAAATCTGTCAGGCAACAGATGAGACTTTGCATTTGGATGGTCATGTGGAAAGAAGGCAGTGAATTGCCCTGGTGCATGTGAAAGCATGAATGGGTGCAAGGAGGTGAAAATAAAGAGCTGGGGGAGTCATGGTCCTCTAAGTACTACTTTGTCCAGGAGACTTGCAAGAAGGCTCCTGTGCTGGGAAAGCTGCAGAATTTGCTTGCTGTGGGAGCTGAGATGATAGCTGTGGAAAGGTGGCTGTTGATGTAAAACATGGCACATCCAGCAAGAGGTTTAAAGTGGGAGGTTAAATGATTGTCTGCAAAACTGACCTTAGGCTCTAGCTAGAAATGAGGGAACTGACTGCTATCCTGAATTTCCTCACAGTTTATCAAAAGCCAGGGATAGGAGGTGGGCATATCTAGGTAGATTGCTGGCTACGCTGACACATGCATTTAGTTTGAAGTTATTATGAAAAATATGAGGCTTAACTTAGTGTTGGATGTCAATCACAGGTGCAGGAGGAGCATGAGGATTTACTGCACAGTGTACGTATGTGTTCCTGGAGTGGCACATGCCACAGAGGATGGCAGTGTCATTGAGTATAGTGTCTGCTGCAGGGAGGTGTTTGTGAACATGGCTCTTTTAACACTCAGCTGAAGGTTTGGATGCTGTCTGTTCTCTCTCATGCAAAAAGGAGTGCTGTGTAGGTGAGACAGTTCACATGGCCCTTGGAGACAGAGATTAATTGGTTATGAATGGAAAATGTCAATTCAGCAGTTCTCATGGAAGACCTATTTATTTACAGGTGCTGTAACCCCGTTTATTATTAGTTCTTGGATTTTCAGTATCATTCTCTAGCTATGTATGCATACACATGCATCTAGAGAAAGAATAATGGACTCCTCAACTCTACTATTAACTACAGTGATGTTTTGTCTGGGAAACTACTGTTCTTAAAGAGTTATGGATTTCAGTGACTCCAATTTTGTCAGAAACTGCTTTAATGCATAGGAGGTTGCCTTAGCACTTACTATCAGAAATTTTGAGTTCAAATTCAAGCTTTTGTACATGTTTTGTTTTATGACTATAGGAAATCAATAGATGACTGCTCTTCCACTTCCATCCCCCATGGAGTGGAGGCTGTTCTGTTGTGCTTACTTCTTTGAATAATAACTCATATTGAGGGTCTTTTCCACGATGGCTTCTCCTCAAAAGAAATGGAATTGGTATGGGGATGGAGTTGTGTATTCTTAGTGCCACTTGCTCTTGTTACACAAAATATACCAGTCATATCTTGGGGCCTTTGTAGAGAGTCTCTGCTTCTGCACAACTGTTGCCTACTGAGCAAGAACTCTGTGTAAATACTGTAGACAGAGAAACCTTCCCTGCTGCTTGCAACAGCTTTCCCATTGGAAATATCTTAAAAATAATGACAATGCAGATTTCTTAGACTAAATGTGTCTCACTCACAGTTTCTGAGCTTGTTTATAACAGCTCCATCCAGTGGCTTCTGCCATAATATGAATGCAGGGCTTGGCTCACAAGGGTTCAAGACCTTCAGGGCTGAAAAATGCTAATTTAAGACACATGATTTGACAGTTATCACTCTGCAGAAGAAAGCATAATTAGTTTTAAAATGAAAGATGTGGTGTTTACATTTTGCAATTAGCTGTGAGGAGTCAGTCTACTTTTCTACACTCCTTGTATTAAATAGCTTCTACCTCTTGGCATGCAATGAGACCCCATCCCTCTTCAGTGGCTGGAACATAGAATCATAGAATGGCCCAGGTCGGAACGGACCTTAGAGATCATCCAGTTCTAACTCACCTGCCATGGGCAAGGATGCCATNCCTTCTCTGCAGGGCTGCTTTCAATGAGTTCCTCACCCAGTCTGTACTCGTACCTAGGATTACTCCTGCCCAGATGCAGGACCTTACACTTGGACTTATTAAACTTTATTTGATTCTCATGGGCCCACTCACTGAGTTTGTCCAGGTCCCTCTGGATGGCATCCCACCCTTCTGGCACATCAACCACACCACTCAGCTTCATGTCATCTGCAGACTTGCTGAGGGTGCACTCGATACCCATGTCTAGGTCTTTAATGAAGACACTGAAGGGCACTAGTCCCAAGACAGAGCCCTGAGGGACACCACTTGTCACTGCTCTCCACCTAGACAAAGAGCCATTGGCCACAACTCTCTGGTTGCATCCTTCCAGCCAATTTCTTACCCACTGAACAGTCCACCCATCAAATCCATATCTCGTCAGTTTTGAGATAAGGATGTCATGAGGGACTGAATCAAAGGCCTTACAAAAGTCCAAGTAAATGACATCAGTCAGTCTTCCCTCAACTGCTGCAATCACTCGATCATAGAAGGCCACCAGATTGGTCAGGTGTGATTTTTCCCTTAGTGAATCCATGTTGGCTTCTTAAAATCACCTCTTTATCTTGCATGTGCCTTAACATTACTTCCATGTCTATCTGCTCCATGATCTTGCCAGGCACAGAAGTAAGGCTCACTGGCCTGTAGTGAATTATGCCTGTTATGAAGATGAATACAGTGCCTGTATATGATAGAATTTTTTGCAAGAGCAAAATAGTTCAGGTGAACTCCCTCCTGCAGGAAAGTCGTGCTCTAGAGTTGAGGAGGGAACACTGGAATTGTCTAGCAAGTTTTTGATGTTATGTTTTTGCTGAAAAATGCCATTTTTTTTTCTTTCCCATTGAAAATGGAAAAAAACCTTTCAAAATCTCCGAAGTTCTCATGGGTCAGAAAACCCCATGTTTCCCACACAGCTCTAGTCAATGGGAGCATTACTGTAAACTTCCCTGGGCCTTGGATCAGGCCCTGAGAGCGTAGCTGAGATTTTGTCAGCCTCATTGATTGCACAAACTAGCCTTGTTATGAGGAAATATTCCTGGGCCAGACAGCCTTCTGACATTTGTCTGTAGTTTTCACATTTAGGAGAGATTATTGTCTCCAGAGGGTCATTCTTAATGATTTAAATCTGAGGTAGATGGTTTTTTCTGGCAGTGTGTGTGTAACCTAATCCATATATTGTTGAAAATAATTGGCATGAGCATTCAGTTGCTATATGGATGTGGTCAGTCACTATTGACTGAACTGAAACTTGCTGAGTAGGTGGTATAAATTATAAGAGGACCTGGAAAACCAAAGCAAAGGAAAAAAAAAAGGATATTCAAAACAGGGAAATGTGGAAGTAGAAAAGTTTTCCACAGGGGATTACTTTGGAAGCAAACAGTCTGGACTTCAGAAAATTTGCTCCTGTTAATTACACGTTAGGTAACACATATGACCAAGCATATGTAAAATTTTTGTTTGTTCCCTTTGCAGAGGGCTTGATGGTGACTTGAGGCACATCTTCTGAGCAAGGGATGATGTGTAAACTGTACCACCCAAGGAGCAGCCCTGGGAGGCAGCGTGAGTCACAGGCATGCTGCTGAGACAAAAAACCTTCCCTACTTTCCCTTGGCCCGTAAGGCTGTGAAACAGAAAGACACTGGTGGTATTTTTACCATGATTAAGTGCCTATAGTCACACAGTTATATAGACTAGTAGCTAGCAGTGGGGGAAGGATGCTTGGAGTCCTGACTCCTCATCTTCTGGAAGGGTTTGTATGGGCAACTTCAGTTAGTGTTGTAACCTAATATCAGAGTAGCTCATGGAAGTCAGTTATTTCTTGAGCCTAAGCTTGGTAAAGCATTTCAACACACTCTTCAATTCTTTAAAATGTTGATTGAATTTAAATGTGCTTAAAAATCACCACTGTGATGTTTCATCAGAGAAAAATGTTGCTATGAGATTATGTTCCCTTGAATGTGTGTGTGCTCCAAGTTAGTTCAGCACATTACATCTAGCATCTCTGAATGATTGCCCTGTCCTGTGGTAAAAGGGCTTCATGCTGACTTCAGTTTTGGGCACCTTGCTACTTCTTGCTAACAAGAAAAATATTTTAGATGATGTTTTTTAGGACCTGACACTATCTATTAGCATAATTTCAGTATACTAATGATATGCTTGGTTTAAAAACAAAACAGGTCTGGGTGTGTGAAATGTTCTAGGTACTACCCTACATAATAAAAATCAACAGCAGTGTTTTTCCCAGAGGTGCCAGGTCCTGTTTGATATACATCTAACATGCTGAACTGATTAGGAAAGTATTTTAATAGGAAGAGAGTCAAATTTTAGCCAACAGGTTGAATTTTATTTCAGCCCCAAGAGTTAATTTTGCAGAAGAAATTCGGCCTCCTGTTTCCCACCTCTTGGCACTTACGTTTCCTCCTTTTCTTTCTGTGATTGCATTAATTGACAACTGAAAGAGATATTCAATCCATAGGATAATTTCTTCAGTGTGAGTAGCTTTAAGGATACTGCTCTTTACACATTCATCTTACTGTAGGTTTAGCATAAACTTGTGCAAAATACAGTTTTAGGAGGGTCCTTTGAAACTAGAGTTACAAATGTTTCACTCAAACTATTAGATTAACACTAAGATCAACATCTTAATTTGTTGAAAATGTAATCATTTTTATTAACTCATTTTTAATTAACATTAGCATGCTGAAAGAGACCTTATCCTGCAGTTCTGTGGGTGGTTTTGGTTTTGTGTATTTTTTAACCTTCCACCTATTGAATCTGGTTATTTCTTATGTGAATTAAGGAACTTTTAGATAAACAAGTCAGAGATAGGATCTGAAAGCAGACAGTTTGGAATACATACCAAATCCTGGCATTTGTGTGTGCACAGAACTCACATTCATATCAGTGGAAAATTTTTGTGTTGCTATGCATATCCACATGAGCTATAAAAAGGATTTAAAAATCCTGGAAGACTTCAAAACTATTGTTTTACTTATTTTACTAGAGGGCAAGCTTGTAGCTTTGTGCTTGGTGACCTCATGGAAGAGCAGCAGTATGTTGTGCTACTGCTGCTGCTTAACCAGACCATGAAGGAAATCCTGGTTTAGAAAATCATGGTTTTTCACTGTGATCCATTTGTTTCTGGATAAAGTGTTTGTCTCTTTACTCTGGTCCTCTAAGCAGCAGATTGTTTTTCTCTTTGTTAGCACCACAGTGCATGGATGGTAGAGGCTTGCCAGCTTGCAATTGGACTAGGGACCCCCTTACCCAGTAAAAGTCTTCTTCCTGACTGCTGACTAACACAGGTAACCTGGTATCAGGTACTAGACAGGAGGAAAGAGGCACCTGTGACTTTGTTAGTTCTTTGACAGCAATCCATAATATATTCTTCTTGAAGTTTCAACAGTTTACTCTTCAAATTTCTAATAGCATGCCAAATAGACATAAGTGATTGATCTGTGTGATCAATGTATGTTGTAAAGTCTTAAAACTTAAATCTTGTGAGATTTGGAATTTATGACATTCTTACTGGAGAAAAATGATCTGGAGGAAACACATGTAGCTATTTCCCTGCCTAACATAAGACTTAGCTAATGCATTCCACCTATGGGAGTCATAAGGGGATCTCCAGGGACAAGCTTCAAGCTTCACCTAAAAGACTTCTTAGTAATATGTCTATTGAATTGGTAAACAGAAAAGTTTATGTACAAGACTGAATTATTGATTTATTTTAGGGCAGTTTGTTCAGAAAAGACAAGCTGTGCTCAGAGTTAACGGAGCACTTTCAATTTTCTGTTTTTGTTTTGGAGCTAAATGTCATCAGCTCTTGGGTTTTCTTGACATAACCTTTAGAGTTAGATTAAAAAAATCTTATTTTTTTTATTGAATGGAAACTTCAATTTTACAAGGACAGTAAAGGATTTTTAAGTAACAAGTTTTGCCTTCTTCCCCATTCCCCCAATTTCCATGACATTTTAAGAGGCTGAATATGTGCCTTTTTATACACAGAGCTATTCAGAAGTGTGTGGCATGATAGACAATACAAACTGGGCAGTGTTTAATACTTGCAGATTTTGTGTATGAGATTTTCTTCTCCTCCTCTTGTAGAATCTTGCTTCTGGGGTTGAAACCCTTCCAGAGTCTCATCATCAGTGTTGGGTGCACTTAGCTGGTATTAGAGCTGCAGACCTTAGGCTGTAACAAAAATGACAAAGCTGCTGGAAGGAAGGAAGGGGAATGGAAAGAATTAAGTTAGTGTTGACTGCATTGTGGGTATCTCTTAGCATGAGGTAGCAGTGGAAAACAATGTTTATTTATTAAGATATAATTGCTTGAATCTAGATGTGTTTCTGCCTTCCATGCTGGTTTGCTTTGAATGCTTTCTGTTTAGGTTTTTCTTTCTTGTTGCTGTAATTTGCTATGCACTGATGGGGATGAATGTCATCAAAGGTCTGAAGCTTTTGATGTTTCTAGTATAAGATGCAAATGTTTAACAGATGAAAAGTATTTGCTAATAAGTAAATGAGTATCAAAAGCAGAAGGACATACAAACCCTCGCGAAATAGTTGCTAAAAATTCAAGTGGGTTCCTTAAACACTGGGCAGGCACTTTGATGTATGTAAATATTTTCAGAGAGAGGCATCCTCATATTGTTAGTGTAACATTTCATTTTCTTTTAAGCCTCACTTGAATCATTCTGGGGAAATGTAGAACCAGTGAATCTTCCTAGGTATTTTGGCACTGAGGGATAGAGGCAGGATGGAGCCTTTCAGCTGTGGATGATTCCTGTTCGCTTGTCTGCTCAGTTTGAGAGACTGTTCATGACTTGCAAATCTGGCAGAAACTGTTCTGTAGACTCCTAGAAACTGTGTTCAATATTGACCTTAATGTGTCCTCATGCATGTTCTGCAGGCTGCTTTAATAAATACTGAGCAGATGAAAACTGTCTACAGTCAGGATTTCAAATTAAAATGTGAACTTGTCTTATCACTAGAAGACCCATGTTGCTGCTAAACATTGCAGCTGATACAGGACAAGCCAGAGGAGCTGCTTTACCATCTTTTCTCATGACAGCCTGAATCTTGGTAGTCCTACAGCTGAAATCTGGGAAAGGATGTTGGGCCAGACATGTTATATTGTGACTGTTTTCTGGCTGATCAGTGTTTAAAGGTCAAGGTGCTTTGGCCTTTGGATTTATTCACATGCAGTTTGGAATGGCTGAAGTATTAAAACCCTGAAGTGCATTTCTTGTCAAAGGCCTCTTAAATCAAGCACAGCTTAAATGAGTTACTGAGAAGAAATAGTTTCCACTTCTTCCTTAATCTGTCTCCCATGCTCAGTAATTGATGTCTAGTTTCATGAGTCATGTTTAACTAGCCTCAGGTTAAATCTCTCACAGCCTAATCCTGTACATCCTTCCGTAGTCAATGTCTGCGCTGGGAGGTGGTGGAAGTTTTGCATGAATGAAGACTGCCAGATGGGTTTCTGCAGGGACTTGCAGTGTTTTAACTCAGAAGGTGGAAAAAAATTAAGAAAAAAAATCGGCATCTGAAGTCCCTGCCTCTTAGGTGACTGGAAAGATGCCCTGGACTGGTCTGGGGATTCCCATGGAATGATGAGTTCTGTTGTACAGACATGCAAGATCCTGAAGTTTTCAGCATCCAGTGTTATAACATCTAGGAAGGCAGCCAAAAGCACATTTGAGGCTGGTATCCCAAGCACAGATTTCAACAGGGGTTGAGTTAAAAGCAGGCATGACAGCCTTTCTCATTCCTGCAAGTGAATGTGGGCTTTCCCATGCAGGAAGATGGAGATGGGAATGTGTGAGTTGTACTATTTTGATTTGTCACTAATGTGAAGAGGCTCTCCTGGGCTGTGGAAATTATGCTCAGAATCCACTTTTAAAAAAACCTCAACCATTCTGTTCCCTGATTTCTTTTTGTCTACTATTTTATGGGAAAAAAGCAGAAAAAAGAGGGAAAGAAGTGCATCTAGTAATAAGAATTTGCAGTTGTTAGATGCAAAGAACTGTTGTAGTGCCAATTTTCATGACAAATGAAACTTTTAACAATAACAAGTCATCATTTAATTACTATTTCCATTATTGTTGCTGCCGAAGAACAAAATATATTGGAAGACAAAAGAACATCAAAATTTTCCTGACTACAGTCAATCACTCAAATTAACGAAGAGGAAGAAAGTTGTGGCATTTTGTCTTTCCTTGGTTTGTTGTCTTAGTTCTATATATATTAGAGAGCCTGTGTCTTGTTTGCGCCTTTTGTTTGGTTGTTTTTTTCCTGTTGTCCCTGTGATTGTTTTCTTTCATAATCAAACCAATCAACATGTTGACAGAAGAGAACCACTTGTGAATTTTTTCTGTTTTTTCCTTCCCTCTAGATCTGGAGCAAAGTTAATCAGATAAATAGACTTGTCTCTAATGACAGGGGGGAAATGGCAAATAAGAATTTCACTGGACACATGTCATTAGTTACTCCCACAAGTCTTACAGGTGTGACATTAATCAGTTTGTGGGCCATGTTCTTGGAGTCTCAAAGGGATCTAACACCATCTGTGTGGCTCCTGGGTTCAGGGTCACTAACTGAGTATGCAGAAAAAGATCACTTCCTGAGGTATCTCTGCCTTTGAACAGGCCTCTTCCACCCTGTGATGGATACTTCAACAGCCAACACCTGAAGGGCATCACTTTTCTGCTATTGACACTGATGGATGTGCCCAAAGCTAAATTAGCACTTGCTCCTTGCCTGAAACTGACTGGCCCATTTGTGTATGGGCACTGTGTTTGGAGAGGTGAGTTAGCCTTGCTCCATGCAAGGAAACCAAGCAGGATGCAAATGATCATAACTAGGGAGTTCCTATTTTTCCTACTTTCTCAGAGAAATGTACAAAGGCAGCAAATCGAAGTCTGGGGCTTGGTCCTCAAGTGTCTTAGAAAATAAATCTGTTAAAAAGGTGATGCAATTCTTTGTTTCAAAGATATTTCTCCCTGTTACATCACCTCTGGTATTAGAGCTGCTTACAGAATAAAAGATTTCCTTCCCCTTCCTCCCCCCCATCCTCCATGTGGCATATCAGTTGTAGGGTAGATAAGAAAGGGATGATTTGCATTCTCTCTTCCTTGCATATCTGTGTAGGCATCCCTTTCACTCAAATCTCGCTCTCTAGTTGGTAGTTTTAAATCAGACACATGCTGCGTTGTATGCAAGGCAGCACAGAGGTTCCACACATCTTTTGGACCATAATTCTCAGCAGTTTCTACCACAGCCAGATTCTTTAGAGTTGTGCCTGCACTCTGGAGAGAAAACCATCCTAGAATTAGTTATCTACATTTTAATTCAAGAAAATAACTTGCTGAATTTCTTCCCTTGGGAAAATATACTGAGATACAGATTTAGTTCCAGTCAAGCCTTGCAGTTTCAGTATCTAACAGAGAGAGACCTAGTTTCCTCTAGGCTTATGAATCTAGCAACTTGGGAACTTTCTCCCCCTCCCTTCCCCCCCAAGAGATCATGCTTGCTAGACGGGCTTTCCCAAATTCTCACAGCTCTAATCTGGATACCATTTAGTGTGACAGCCTTCTTCCCGGGTTCCCACAGCTGGTTAGTGTTTGGAATTCCAGCCTCATGAACTCATATCAGGCTACATGGGCTAATGCTCCGAGCACAACCTAGAGCAGATATCTCTGCTGACAGAGTAATGGAGAAAAGGGTGATCCTTTCTGTGTGTTTAGAAATGCACAGTCATTTGGGATGTTCTTCAGTTCCTGAGGAGAGTAACTAACTGTAATGCCTCATTGAGGCATTAAAAGGTAAATGGAGGTGAAAATAAGATCATTGAAGTACATTGGATGAAAGACAAGTAAAACAACCTGCTGCCATGGGAAATCTATCAAATCCCAAGGATGACAAATATGGCTAAAAATATTACTGAAATAATTACTGTTATCTCTAGCTGAACTCTTACAAAGGAAAACCCCAGGAAAAGTGTATCCCATTCTCTCTTGTAATATTCAGACTTTACAGTATTTCAAATCACAAGAGACAGTTGTCCAACAGTGCAATGGGCATTGCATTCCCTGTTCAAACCTGATGTGGATAATGCCATTGAATTCAGTGCCTTGGACTTGTTTTGGGCTGGTCTTCAAAGCAGCCTTTAGTTCAGTGATGTGCTGCTGATTTGTGGAGCCCACCAGCATATGGCTGGGTTTAGGCAGATATTTGGACCCCCAAACTCTACTCATGCATTTGAGTATGTCATGCTCAGCACTGCTATTAATTAGACCTGGGAGTCTCGGAAAAGCCAGCACTTAAAGCACTCCCAAAGAGATGGGAAAGAGCTGGGTAATTCCTAATATCAACTGCAGCAGCTCTACTGATTCTAGGAGGGGTTTGAGTTTTCACACCAGTGCAGGATCTAACCCTCCTCCTCCTCATGTTGTGAGTCTTCAGTTGTTTAACTTAAGCAACAAAAATCCCCTTAATTTAGAATTAAAAGCAACTATACATTAAAATGGAAATGATTGGTGGCACGTGCTGAGAACAGGGAGAAGCAGTGGGTGGAAGTCTGCAATTGTGTTGTTCAGAATACTATTAGGGAGCTGTTTTACTTAAGATTTATGAGGGTGAAGCTACACTTGGGGCACATGAGAAACACAATTTCACTCTGAAGCATTTTCAAAACACTAGAATGTTTGTTTTTCCTTTGATGTTGACACAACTGCATCCCATGACTTGCCCATCCTAATCCCCAGTGAGTAACAGTCAGGAATCTAAGTACTGTGTGGTTGAGAGGTAGCTTTCTTTCATGAAGCAGACAGAAAACATAGTTTACTAGGCATGGGTAGATGTATATCTCTAAGATATAAGCCCATTCTGAGAGGAGGTCAGATACTTAGGATGTGGTTTTTGTGAACTAGATCTTTGCCTGGTAAAAAGTGGGTAGAGATGAAAATGTAGCTCAATGAAAGAATACCTGGTTAGTTAGAATTTCAGAATCTGGCTAGGTTTTCTTTTGAAAATACAAAAGTTACAGCAAGTGGACCTTTGTGCCTCGAAAGAAAATATACTTAATTTGCTTTGCTTTTGTAGGAAACTAGAGGCTTTGAATGATTCTACTTGTGAGAAATTTGACTTACACATGGAAGTTAAATGCAGGACTAAAAGGAAACAGTCATCTACCAAAAACAAAGCTTCCTAGCAAGCAGCCTGTTCTGCAAATCCCATTAAAAAATTTATCAGGCTGCTTAAATTTGTCTCTTTGCTATATGTTGAAGGGAAGTTTCGGAACCCTTCTTGAAGTGGTAGAGCTCAACCTTTCCCAGGTGATATGATCATCCTGTAAAAATAGGGGTGTTTAACCTGGATATCCTTTAAAATGTGATACATCTCCTGAGCATTTACGTCAGAGAGGAAGAAGGTGACTCGTTCCACTACTGAATTGTAAGCAGGAATTACTCAGACCTTTAGGAAACATGGGAGAGCAAATGTTTACTGACCGTGTAATTAGCATGAGGATTTGCTCTGTCTATTGGCCCTTAGCACCATATTTCCTGCCTGAGCACTGGAAAGCAAAAATATTAGTTGCTGTTTTACTAGAGGAACAAGTGTCTTCCAAATGAACAAATGATCTATTGCCAGTCTTGCAGACTCTTCCCATGGGAATAGGCATTTTACTACTTTTTTTTATAGTTAATTTCTCTCATACAGCAGGTTCCCAGACACATCAAATGCCTCACATGTTAAGCTGTTAGTTAAGATTTATAGTCTCTGTGTTATCAGGGTGAATTAGAGGATGACTGGCAATCAGACTTCTCATGGACTTTTGTGAAAATCCTTAAATTGATAAATTGGGGTTTGGGTATCTATCTGTCTTTCCAAAACACGAGGCATTCATAAGTCTAGTCTTCTGTTCAGAATTGTCTTGCATTACTGGACAGTCAAGGCTCAAACAGTGAATATTCTTCCTTTGCTTGCTGAAAGAGTAAACACCTGCACACTGTTGGGGGAGTCTTCCACAGATAGACAAAGGCTGCTGAAGAGATTTGGAGTGAAATTCAGTAGTTACAAAGGCTGCTGAAGAGATTTGGAGTGAAATTCAGTAGTTGTCCATTATTTTGCTGTTAATAGGGTTCAGCTGAGTCCTGAGAGGCAAACAGACCTAGTTTGAAGAAAACACCACTTTCTATACTAGTTTTTTAGTCTAGATCCTCAGCATACAGTGGCACCCCTGGAAAGATGTTAGTGCTCTTATACTAAACTAGGCTATAGGAGCCTTTATCCAATATTTTTCCTTTCTAGTTGTAAATGTCATAGAAATGTCTTGGCAGTAGCACGAAACATAGAGAATAAAAGTTAAAATTTGCTGTTTGGAAAGTGAAATAAATATGAACAAATAAGTTGAATAAACTCTTTTAATGTTTCCAGGAATTTCTTTAAACTGGCCAATTTGTATTTAATTTGATGACATAGCTTGCAGTTGAATGGAATGTCACTTGTAACTATGGTGATCAAGAATTGTGTATTGAGTTATAAGGAAATTATTAGTTGGTGCATGGGGAGAAATGGGGAATGGAATCCATGAGACTGTGCAGTTCCTCAAGCTCTGCAGCTTTTTTTCTAGTTTGTGTGATAAACCAAAAGGGATAAACTTTTTTCAAAGGGAAGTGAAGCCTGTGCTTCTTTTCCCTCACCTGTCCTTCATCACTCACCAATCTGAAGGTTGAATTCTTTAAACTTCAATTAGATATGCTCTTTTTAAAACAACAACAAACAAACCAGTCCCCCTCACCTAACTTGAAACCCAGACAAAACTAAATCTCAATGTTTTCAAAGGAAACAGGGAGGAAAGGGGAGATACTTTCACACCAGAAATATTTCATTCTACAAGCTTTGACCAGCAAAAATTGGAGCTAAAGCATTTCTTAGCTCTATTTTTATCAGTTTCAAGCAAAGGAACTGATATTTCTGGTTAATGCCTGCTGTTGAGGCAGCAACCCTGATACTGCATCACATCTTCTACTGCGTGGAGGTACCGGTACCTCTGTTCTCTGAAGTGAGACCACAAGAGAGTTAACCTCAGGTTTGAGCTGATCCATAACAACAAAACTTAAGTGCTAATACATTAGTTGCTCCTCCACACAGCCCCAATGCCTGCTCCCTTTCTCAGGGGTGATTTCACTTTTGTTTCATTTCTAAGAATCACAGAATGGCCCAGGTTCCAAGGGACCTTAGAGATCATCTAGTTCCAACCCTCCTGCCATGGAATGGTATGGAATGTCATTTGTGGCTATTACATAACTAGTTCTATGTATTTCTGCATCTTTAAGCTACAACAAGACTTCTACTGCAGTTACATAAACTTGTAGGGCAATTATTAAGTTATCCTGATGGCTGTTACTATTTATTGCAGTGATAATTGCCTGGGTGTTTTTTAATGTTTAATCAACATTTTACAAAAGAAAGTATATTACCTTTTTAAGAAATGTGTAGTTTAAAATGGGTTCACTTCCACTTCAGTGCTGAGCAGAACAGCAGAGTCTGTTTTTCATGTTAAGTCACATTTTTTTCTGTGGTAGAAAGAAAAACTACAAAGCTCTACTACTGTACAGTGCTTTAGTTCAATTGCTTTTCATCTTGGAGACGTGATACTGATTTAAGTCATATGTCAAAACGAGTCTGTAATAGCCATGAATCTGTATCCCAAATCTCATTGCCTGCCTGCACTTTGTCAAATTAATGAATTTCAGCACAAGAGAGGGCTGGAGGTTTTAGGTATTTATATTGCTGGGGTCCATTTATCATCTGCCTTACACCTGCTTGCCTCATTCTTGATTACCTGCCCAATAACTTGAGGTTCTGATGTGACAAAGTGTTAAAGCACCTTGGGTATTCCAGGTAGTTGTCTTGAAAGTCAGACTGTCACCAGTGATGTGACAGCTGATGTAATGCTGTTGTATTAGATGGAACAGTGCAAGCTTACATCTGTTTAAAATGTAGGCTTCGCAGACAAGGTTAAAATTATTATGCTACAGGTTTAGATTCTGAATGTCTTGCTAACTGCAAAAATGAAGGAATAAAAATTCTAACACTAGAACTAACCGCTAGGCATGATTTAAAAAATGAAATTACTTTATTCCTGTTTCAATTATTCTATGGTTAATATAAAGGCAGAGCTATTTTTCTTTTAAATTGGATATTGCGTGCAGTCTAATCTTCCTGCTTCTCTAATCTTTAGGGTATTTATAATTTTTATTAATTTACAGTTCTTTTTTCCCCCACTGGCAATGTCATATTTCAGGATACCCTTTTCAAAGTGAACATAGTTTGACATCTTATATTTTCTTATATTGGGAGTACAGTAGGATTTTAATCTAGCAATGCTTACACATTGATTTAAATTTTAATAAGTGAACCTACCAAATAGTGTTATAAAAGTACAGCTAACTTTTGAGACGGGGTGGATTGTAGTCTAAACATGTATTTTCTATTTCTGAAACCTCATAGCATTACATTGCAGAATGCAATGTAAAAAGTTAACAGAAAAGAGCTATGCAAGCTTACACAGGATTTATGTTTGGATAGATTGTATTCATTAGAATATTTGTGATTACCTGTATTCAAAAGTCAAAATTCAGAACTCTGCTTTCTTATTGCCTGGCAATTACCCTGGCAGTGTTCAAGGCCAGGCTGGATGTGGCCCTGGGCAACTTGGTCTAGTGTGTGGCATCCCTGCCCATGGCAGGAGGGTTAGAACTAGATGATCTTTAAGGTCCCTTCCAACCTGACCATTCTGTGATTGCCTACAATATTTTGCAGCTTGGTGTCATAACATAAATGTTAGCATATTTTGACTGTTGCTTATACGTTTTGTTTTGGTTGTTTTGTTGTTGTTTTTTTTTAAAGAACCACCAAAAGAACCTATCTGTTCTCTGATGCTTTGGTCAAAAAGTAAACAATAAAGCAGTATTCTTTAATTGTTGTTGAAGTCTTTCCAGAGTAATAGCTTGAAAACACAGTAGATAACAGTTGCATTATGACATTCTTCTGCAATGTGACTGCAGGAGTTTAAGGGGGATAGCAATGAAAGGGCAAAAATGGCTGCATAGTTATCCCAAAGGGGCATTAACCCCCCCATTCTGCAGTTTTCTCTAGTGTTTGGGAATTTATCTGTGGTAACCTTTGTTCCGTAGAGAAGTACTTTTCCTTGCATCCCAGGAGATGCAGGATGGAGTAGAGGCCAGATTTTCAAAAGCACCTCAGTACTCGAGATCCAAGGAGAAAAGCAAGTTTTGTGAAAGTGTCTAGCATAATCAGAGACCAAGTTTTGAAACCACAACCAGAGGTCAGATTTCTGAGTATCACAGGGGCCTTGAATGAGAGGGGTCCTGTCTTCCTTGAGCAGTTAGGCTGTATTTCACAAAGCCTGACAAGTTCATAAGCAACTGTAGAGGAGTGTCTTGTGATGCCAAGATTTAGGCTATCCTAATAATAGCCATCACCTCCCCTGGAGATGATACACAGAGAATAGTGCTGTATCTCAAGGTATTGCAACATATGAGGCACTTGTGGATGTGAGAGGGTGAGTGTAAGAGTGAAAAAGGAGAAAGTGATTGAATGGAGGGCAGGTATAAGCAAAAAGGAGATAGGTACTGTATTCAAGGAGAGAGAGCATCCAAGGAAAATGGTAAAAGGGCAATATAAACAGAAGACCTCAAACCTCACTCCTCTATGAACCTGATAGGTGAATACCTGAAAGCAGCAGTGCTCTTTCTATATCCTTTCCTTTGTATTTAGTCAGTAAGTGATATAGAACAGCAGTGTTACTGTAATACTTCTTTACCTTAGACATAATCACAGTGATCATTTGAAGCAAAGAAGTGTGCAAAACATGATCCAATAGCAATTTTCCAATTCACTCCAGCCCATGCTGAGTTTATCTCATTATCAGACAAGCTAAACCACAGGAGAGAAAGCAAGGAGCAAGCCACTTCATCTTGTCAGGCAGTTTCTCCAACGCATTCACTGGAGTGCTATTCTTTCTCTGTAGCAACCCTACACATGTCATGTGTCAGGCACTTTCCAGAGGGTGGGAAGCTTTCTATCCCGTCCTTTTTGCTTCTCAAAAGTCAAAGACACTCAGCAAGCACTTGTACACATGTAGTTAGTTGGTGGTCTGCCTGCTGGCTTGCACATTGGGCCTTTTCCAGGGGGTTATGCTAGCATGTGGTTTCCATCTCGGGAGCTTTCAAAGCCTTCTCACAGTGCCACATGAACACTCTCTAACAACTTGGGAAGAGTGTAGCTTCCTTCAGGTACTTGGGCTTTTGTTGCCCTCCACTTGCTTAGCTACAACCTTGAAAATAAATGTTTACAAAAGGAGCATAAGGCATCTTGATTCTCCTTTTGAATGCTGCTCTTAGCTGTGACTAGTTGGTAGTTTTTCTCTTTAGCATCTGGTCTGCAGTCTCTTGAGTGTACGCCTGCACTATTTAGCCTTCAGTGGGGCTGTTCAGACATCCCTTTAATTTCTGTATCTGCTGAGCCTCCTTGATTTTCTTTTTCTTTGAGATGGTGTGGTTCACAGGGGAAAGATTTTGCCCTGTAGGATAACTTGAGAAAATCACTTCCCTTTTGTCTCTACCACCTTCCCTTCTCTCTGTGAACAGACTAAAACCATGCTTAACCCAATATGGACAAAATAGTCACTGAATAATCATTCATTATTAGGAGGCATCTTCTTATCTTTATATTATGTGCTAAGATGTTTGATAAATGTTCTCCAGCTTTAATTCTAGAACTGACACTAGGCTGAAGATAAAGGCATTAGTTTGCAGGACTTGTGATTTCAGTTCTTGACACTGCCATGGTTTGCCTGGTCCTGCAGGTAAACTTCTCTGCTCTCATTACTCATCCAGAAGACACAGAATCATTGTTTTTCTTTTCTCCTGTCTGTAGTTGTTCATGTCTGCCTTGACTTGATGCTTGTTTACCTATGTAGTGCCTATCATTGCCTGCCCATCATTGCTTCTAGTCTAGCTAATTACTCTGATAGAAATAGTAGTTTTATGGAGAATGCTTTTTGAGATGAGAAATTGCAGACCTGTACAAAAAATTAAGGTTTTCAGAATTAGACTTTAGAAAACCTGGATGAGCTGCCTAGGTGATACAGATTGTTAGGTGTTAGGCAAGATGACTCTGAGCTTTTACTATACTCTGAAATGATTTTTTTTTTTCTTCCTCTCCCCAGTCTTGCAGCTACATCATGTTGCCTCTCTGGTTTTGTGAATGGAATGTCATGATCTGCATCTGCATAAAGGTCCTTTCATTAGATGCTTCCTTGTTCTTAAGACATTGATGGAGGTTAATTTGGGGAAAAATTCCTTGCAATACATGACATTTTCCTTCCATTATACTTCAGCTGGCCCAGATTTATGTGGAAAGATTACACATAAGATCTTATTTAGAAGAATATGTACACTCATCATTCACATAGACAAAAAAAATGACAATGTATTCTTTCTTTAGAGGAAGAGCTCTGGATAAAGAGAGCAAATTACATCATGGGACTACACAGTTTTTATCAAAATCCTGAACTGACATAACTAATCTGCAACACTACTTATGTGCTTTCCAAACCAACATTACCAGAAGACCAGTTGCACAGCTCAAGTCATTGCTGATTTTGCCACTGTTCTTTTTGCCTTTACCTCTTTTACAGTGTTTCTGGTAACACAAACATTTGCAGCCCAAACCTAGAAAGTCTTGTGGGAAATTCAACCATCCTTTTTCTTTTTTTTCAGCTACAGTTTTCTCATCCTTTTTGTTGTTGTTGTTGTTCCTAACATGTTAACAGATGTAAATGAGTCATATTTCATTCTCAGACTCCTTATAAAAATACACTCAGAACCAAAGGTTCTGAGTAATAAAACATTTTGGATGCATCTCCAAACCACAATGAAACACCCTATCCCCAAACGAGTCAAGGCTTGGCTTGCACACCTCTGTCTGAAAGAAGAGGAGAAAGCTTTTTGAATAGCTGTTCTTTATTTGCATGTCTCTTAGTTTTGCAGACAAGCAGCACTGATAAAGTGGGGTATGTGTGTAGATATGTGTGTTTAGGTGTATGGTTCCCTGTCTTCCTTATCTTCCCTGTCTGTTCTTTATGATTGATCTACACTGTAGACATTTTTGTGGTTTTGATGGCTAAAATGAGCAGATACTCATTGTTTTCAGTCAGCTTCCTTCTCTCTTCTCTCCATGCACTTCAAACAAGACTTAGAATTAGGCTTTCTAAGCTTGCTCCTGTAGCTGGAAAATCAGGATGTATTAGTGATGTGGGATTATATTTAGGGTACAGATTCTGCAATGAGTTAGCATATTAACCAGTACACAGGTGCTGTGAGTTGGGTGTGAAGCTTGTATGAGTTACTGGAAGGAATCTTGCTGTCTTCAGGCTTGCTGTAATGACCTCCAAGGCAAGTTTCTTCATTGGAAGATCACAATAAATTTGCTTTGATTAATGAAAAAGGCTGGGACATGGGCCTGAGTGCAGACTCATATTGGTTGCTTGAATTGTTTAATTGTTATACTATTGAGCAGAACCCCTGGCACAATTTTGACAGGCAGCAAGTAGCAGTCACCCAAGTGACTTCTGGACATGTTTTAGGAATGGGAGCAATGTGAGTACTCAGTGGGCAGTATAAGTGAGGACACCATTTGGGGAAGAGAAAAATATTCAGCCTATGTGGATTTGAAGTGTGCTGTGCAATCATTTGGCCTCAGGGCTGGAGAACATGCCCAGCCCACTTTATTTGGTAGTATAGGCAAAGCTATGATATTTTCAATTGAAGCTTTGTATTCTGAGTGTTCTTGTTCTGGGCTCTGCATCCCCTTTTCTATGTTAGCAATGCAGACAGTGTGGACACCCACGTTTGGGGGTTTAGATTTGATACTATGAGCTGGCAAGCTTCAGTCTCACCTGCTGAAAATATCAGCTGCTTTGAACAGAAAACTTTTAGAGTGGGCTTAATTAAGCATGGACTGTTTGACTTAACTGAGTTTTGATTGTAATGGGTTATTTTTCCTGGCAGCAAGCCAACATAGCAGAGGTTGTTCTTTAAGTGTTAAGTGTTCACTTTCATCCCCCCTCACCAATTCACAAGCATCTTGCTATTGTGTGTGATCCTAGTACACTGAAAGATTCTTACTTTCTCTGTGGACTTTGCATGGACTAAACATGTGAGCCTTGTGCCCCCAGAGCTAGAGGTATCCAAGGCAATAGTGGGAACAAACAGCAGTAATGGGAGGCTGAGTTGTGTAGAAACATTTCTGAGGTGAGAAACAGCCTATTCTTCTATAGTACTTCCTTCCATAACCTAAGCCTCCAGTCTTTGTTTAGAAATGAACTTTTAATTGCAATGGAATTCAGTGAAAACTCTTCCAGGAAGGAAAGAGTATTACTATCACTTGGCTTTAAATGGTCTTGAGGGATTTCTTGTACATATATCATAACCAAGAAAATACCCACCCCAGCCCCCAATACAACACTCTCCTTCAAATTGAAAAACCTCCATAACTCTTTCCCCTGAACTTAGTCAGGAATACTGAGTAATGGTTTCTGCTTCATAATGCTTTTTATACGGCCAAGGCAAAGCTGCTCTATCCTAGATAGTCCTCTTAAAAATAAGTCAGCAGGGATTCATGTCTGTGGGAAATGGGCTTCTTTCTTTGCTTATATAGAGATTTAATGCTGTTTTGGAACATGTCTGCACAAAGAAATAAGGGATAGAGAGGTTTTACTCTTTTGAGCTTGATTTTTCTAGATACAGTGCCCAGATGTGAGGGGTAGCAATGTGTTGTGTCTGCTTACACAGCAAACTGAAGTTCAGCAAACATGTCCTGCTGGTTTTTTTTTATATCAAGTTTGGGAATGCCTAGGATATCCCAGGCTTTGTCATGAACTGAGTCATTTGAGGATTTTTCTGCTCTAACTATAGAACATTCATATAGAAAGATCTCTTGCTAGTGTTTGCTTTGTGTTTACAATGAACAAACAAACCAGAGGAGTATGTGGTCAGCATGATGATGAGGATTTGAAGTAAAAAGAAAAGCAAAAATGAGTGCAGACATGATCAAAGCTTTACTCCAACATGCATGCTAAAAGCACTTTCCCAGTATTTATGGGAAATCTATTTAGGACCCTGTGTTACTGGGAAATTTTTTCAGCTCAGTGTGATGTTAAGTATGTCCTTATGTTAAATAAGATGCTGGAACTGAGGTCATCATTACTGCTTTCTTCACTTAGTTTTTGAATGTTTATGCAAAACTAGTCTAGATGTCTACCTATGGATTTGATCAAATTTTTTGATACACCACCCTATTAGTGTAGGGTTGCATAGGGGGGATTAGGGAAGAAGGGAAAGTAGTTGGAAGTTCCTTTCTGAAAGCACTGGCTGGGCTCAATGGGCTCAAAAGCTGGCATGAATTGTTTGTACAGAGAAAGAGCAATTACTTCTTTCACTGTAAATGGGAGGAAATAGAACCTCAGCAATGTGATTCTTAGTCATGATGTTTTGCAAGAGCATTTTTATAGAGCTTTTGTAACAACTTTGTTTATACCCAAAGCTAAAATCTAATGTTACTCTTAGCTTTGCCTGTAAGTGGCTTGATGAGATGAATTGGCTTTCTTTATTTAAGGAAAAGATTGCTCTTTTGATTCTTATCCTTTCCCCACTTGGTAACTTCAAAGTGGTCTCCCTATCTATATAGAGAAGAAAAGGTGTCAAAATCAGGGCTGAACACTTTCCTCTTAGCACCAGCTTACAAGCTGTGCATGAGATCTTGATATGCTCAAGGTTTCCAGAGCAAAGTCATCAACCTATTTTGCAATGAGACAAAGCTTCCTCTGGAACTGATTTTCTCCAGGGTGTTAAGCTTCTGGGAAGCATACCTCTTCATTAATGATGCAGTCAAGGAGGAGGACTGCTCATAGGTTATTTCCTCTCCTTTCAAGCTCTTCAGCTGATCAATTTATGTAATGAAGGCAATGAGGATTAGGGAAAAATTCTGAGTGTAGTAGCCAGACAAACAGTGTCTCCTGTTTTCGTCACTCAAGATGTTGAATAACTTTAAAAGAGCATTGTATAAGTTTTAGCTCAATGGCAGGAAGAATTTGTGCTCTGTGCTGCTGGCCTGGTTCTGTATGGGAAGAGGTAGAGCAGAAGATATGGTGACATACATTTTCTGTTTTCATCCACTTTGTGTAGTTTCACCTGCAGAATTTGTGGAGTAAAAAGTATCCCACAAATTCTGTCTTCCATTCATTTAATAGTTTTCCTCTACTGTTTAACCTGCCAGAATACCTTGCTTGGGAGTAGCAAGAATTTTCCTCTTTGCCCTCAGAAAACTTTGTGAAATCTTTGTTTGTTACGTTGGAGATCTTTTGCTGTTACAGAAAACAACCCTGGGTGATGTAACAGAGTTCAGCCTTCCCTGCACTCATGAAACACTATTCATGTATACTTTGGGGCAGTATTTGACATGGTGGAGCTAGTTCAAATTTCTGTCTGCAAAATCTTGCTCAGCTTGTTTGAGGCTCTCATGACTCTACAACCCACTGTATGTAAGAGAGATCTCATGAGGGCTACCTTTCTTTCCAGAGCCAAAATGTTCTTGGATTCTGCTTTGTTTTTCAAAGACCCAAGTAGTTCATCTGCTTCATCTCTTGGCTCATTCCATTGAGCACACCTGTCAGTAGGTGATACCACCATGCATCTGACACATCACATTACTGACCCATTTTCTCTTAGTATTTAGGTTTCATAGCTCCCAGTTCATGGACCTGTCTAACTGCTGAGACTGCACAGCTTCCTCTGTGTGGTTTTCACACATGCTGTTCCTACACAGTAGTCTTCCCTTCAAGCTGGGATGATTCAAATGTTCTCTGCAGAGTCCTAGAAACCACACTATTGGGAATACATCTACCCTGCCATGGGGTCTATGTGACCATAATAGGCCTTTCCATCCCTAATTACTGTCATTCTGTTATCTGCATGCTGCTAAACCAAATAGCCTGAGGGAAGTCATGCAAAACCTCTAGCCATTCTCCAGGGCTGCTAATTAAGAGATCTGTCCTCTTGTTCCTGAAGTTGCATGACAGTCAGATATTAATTGGAAAAAGTACTGGAGGGAGGAAAAAGACATCCCGACTAGAGCTGTGTGTGATTTCCCACCAGCCTTTTTTCACTTTGAAATGCAAATATAAGCCAATCAAAACTTTTATGGACTCATTTTAAATTACATACATTGTTCCACATAAATAGGAAATCGAATATTAGGAGAACCATTCATTTTTAATGCTTTCATCATTCAGCCCAATTTTCATATATTTGTGTAGAAAGATACAATGTCTATAAGTCTAGATTCAAGGAGGAAAATATGAAGTATCAGAGCTCTTAATATTGCAAATACTCCAGAATAAAGGTTTTTTTTTATTTCTATTATTACAATGAATGTTTCAGAGGTGGTTTTCTATAGGGCAGTATAACAGATTAGTGTAGGGAAAAGTATTGATGCTAATGTATTGCTCTTTGAGCTAAAGGATGATTCAGGACCAGCTCACAACATAACTGGTTTGTACTTACTGGACAGATATCTCCACATGTTTATTCATGATATTTAAGTAAGATATCTAAAGTGGGGTGATGGTGTGAAAGCCACCCTTCTCCCATCTGATGTGTCCACCTTTTGTGAATGGAAGATCCCTGTGGTACTGGGGTAGTGACACCAGCTAAACCAAGTCTGGCACTCTTACCCATGCTTGATTGAGCTACAGCCCTGTGATGCCACGCAACAGCAGATGTCCCTCAGGACTGTCTTGTTTTCTGTCAGCTGCAAGCAGCATTGCAGACTCAAGGCTATAGGAAATGAAGGTGGCAAAGGTTCCTAACCAGCACCAGTTCAGGTGTATTTGCCAATATCTCAGGCAGCTTTTACTCTGATAACCTTAAATAGCTAAAGTTGCGCTGTACAACAGCGGCACTTTTTGTGGTAGTGATAAGCAAATTATTTTCACACAAAATTATGCTCCTTGATACTTCTAGCTGCTGTTTTGAGCGAAGTGCTGGAACATAGAGGTTCAAATCTCTCTCCCCTGCAATTGTGAAAAATCTGTTTTGATATGTGCAAAGTAATTGCACAAACTCTTCCTTCACTGAAGTACGTAATAAGCACACCAACCCTTTTGTCCCAAAGAGGAATGCACAAATAGGCATAAACAGAGAGTCTTTCTTTGAACCTGAATAAACAGTCTGAAAGTACAGTAAATAATTCAGATAAAGCCAAATATTCATTAAAAAAAGTAGCTGGTCTCTAGGAATCTCTCAACAGCAGACAAAGCTTTTTATATAAATAGAAACTCTTCAAATGAATTCTTCTCTTCCACTCTCCTCAAATCAAAAAGCATTCTCTGAATCTGCCTGGCAACAGTTATTATCTAATTTTCAGTATTAAATGGAAAAATGAACGTATGAAAATTCTGTTGAACAGGCACAAGTTTCATTAAATCTGTGGAGAGAAACAGTGAAGTTCTGCTGTGCCATGTGAAAGCATTCGCTATAATGCAGTACATCTTCAACAGGTCCAAATGTGTGTAGGTCCCTGCAAATTGATGACTCCTGCACCTGAGAATTTGACTTTAATTTGTCAAGGATAACGAGGTGTTATGAGCATTTGCAACTTATTTGATCCCTGGGATATCATTAAAGCTGTTTAAACACACTCCTAATATGTAAGAGCTCACAGCACCCCAGTTTTTGGCTGATTCATTTTAACAGTATTTGTCAGGTTTTGAAGGCTTTGTTAAAATGTAGAAAAAACATTTGGTTTTGGGTGTCAGGCTACAGGAGGTAGCTACTTTTGGCAGTGGAACTCAATATTCAGTTGTCATCTGGGTACTGGCAGATGGCTGCATAGTATGAGCCTTTCTGAGGGTCCTTCTGCTTGCCTAGGGTTAGCACATACACTTTCTTTATGATAAGACCTTGAAAAAGGAGTCTAGACATGGTAGGATTCTCTATCATGTTGGCTGTCCAGTAAATCCTCTTTGGCTTGACCTCTATAGTTTTAACCACATTTCACCATGTTTAACTGGTTGTTGTGTCCCTGGTAACTTTTGGCACCCTTCAGGTGGTCAGTAGAGATGGAGATTTGTCCCCATCCTCTATACTCATGCTTCCTTGTTGCTCTTCCCAGTCAAGTCTATTTTAATTAACTTATCTGTGGCTTAGACTCAGAATGAAAATCCAGCTTATGTAAGATGAGTTTTTGTAGTACAAAATTGATGGAATAAAGATGATTTCCCCTCACTATTTTAAAGTGATCCTTAGTTATCCTATACTTATATTTTTTCCATTTTAAGCAGTTCCATCATAACTGTTCTCTTGCTTTTTTGTGTATATTTGTGTATGCATGTGAAAAGGATAAGTTTATTTTCCTCAGAAGAAACTGTATTGAAGTCCCTTGGAAATTCTAAGTAAATTATTCCAAGTCCATCCATTGTTATTCTTGCATTAACTTTTTAAAAGAACTTTAAGTCATTGGAAAGCAAAGGTTTGCAAAATTGTGCTAGTTGAGAATTTAGATGTTGTACAGTTCCATGCCTAGGAATGACTCTGGTTAGCTCTAGCAATAAGGAAGCTTCCTAAGATCTGAGTAGTTACAATGGTCCTTTTCCCCTCCCAAGTTCCTTTCTTAGGGGAGCTTTCTATTCTTCAACACCATCAGATTTTTTCAGTTCATTTTAAATGTTGTTCAATGCTTTGCTAGTCCTTAAAGGAATATCTGGCATGCTTACATTTCTAATATTGCTCATGATTTCTCAAAAACCACTTCATATTTCTCTGAATGATTTTATTTTATTTTTTCCTGATTCTTCTATGGAAAAGTTCTCAGTAGAATACTGACTTTTCCTAAGATGATCTAGAAATGCAAAAGCTGTACCTGGTATACTACTTGAACTTAGGACAGGATTAATTCAGAATTTCAGAAGGACAAGAGGGTGATTAAGAGCATTTGTCTGGACAACTATGTGACCTCTTTGCTTCTGATTGCTTTAAGATTTTTGTACCATCTGCTGTGGTATCTTGGGACAGTTGTTCTTCAGGTTCTTTGAAGCATCTTGTGGCTACCTTTTGTATTTCTCCTTTCCCATGAACTCAGCAATATTTGCGTCGCATGCTACTTTAATTTTGCAAGCATGATTGCCATTTTGTATTTAGACATGAATGCATTTGTGTTCTTTATCAGCCAACCAGATTTGGTTTATTTTTTCAGCCTCTCCTTTGTGGCAGGGGCTAGAGGATGTCTGGACAGGAGGACAAGGGAACAGAGAAACTCAACTGCCAGGTGCCCAATTCAGCCTTCACACTTGTGAGCACAGAGGGATAGTAACCCTTTTTTATTTTCATGGAGTACATTGAGATTTGTGGCTAGGAATGCACTAGAAGAAAAAAGTGTTATGTAAGTGCTGATTAGTATAGTAATTACTACTTTTATAATCAGTGGATTGAGGGTGATGTTTATACTGCTATGACCTTCCTCTGACAGCCATGCCTAAGTTGTTTTCCCAGTGGCTGGAAAATGACTGCAGTCTTGTTGACTTAGACTTCTGCGTATGTGGATCTGAATATAAAGACCTGAAGTCCTCAAAGCTGAGATGCAGCATGGCTGCCTGGCCTTCAGTTTCTTGCTGTGATAGTTTGACTTCTTTTGTGTGTTAAACACAGTTTTGGATCTCAGCAGTTGCCTTTCTAATGCCAGTATCAGTAATCCCTGTGATTTGCTTTCTAATGTTAGTTGATGTTGTCTGACAACATTGACAACTTGGTTGTTGCCAGCTGTTGCAAGAAAGAATGTCTACTCTGTCCTAACAGAGAGGTAAAATGGTAGATGAAATACTGTACCTACCCATAGCCTTGTTATTTCTGGCTGTGATTAGTAATGGTTCTGTCAAGATTGCTTTCTGTAATTCTCACCTCAAGTGTTTCTATGTTTCATAGCCTTAATTTTGATTGATAGGAAAGACAATTTCTTAGTTCATTATCTTACAACACTCAGTTGAAAAAAGACTTGATCCTCACTGCTATTTCTGCATTACCTTGGAAAATGTCCTACTTAGGTTGCAATCCAGTCTCCAAGAAGGTCTGATGATCCAGTGGCTCCTTTTGGCATGAACCTCACTGAGATAATCCATATAAAAAGCTTTCATGCTTTGTGATCCAGCCACAAAACATAGAGGCTTTCCAGTCTCCTTTGCTTCTAGCTATATTCTAGCAATATATTCTGGTAATTACTAACACAACACGCTAACTGTGTGTTAGCAAGAATTTGTAACACTGGTTAAGCTGACAGTACCTCCTGACTTTGCAAAGCAGCAGACCCACCAAAACCATCAAATGAACAGGACAAATGCAGAGCCTTCTGTTTTAGAAGACTTTTCAGTAACCTAAAAGGTGTCAGGATTTGCTATAGTAAAAAATGAGTGTCTCTTAAATTTCAGGTGACTTTACTATACACTCAAAGAAAGAACATAAACCTAAAGGAATTTGGTTTCAGGGTCCTATGAGCATATTATGAAATTTCATCTTGTTTCTTTGATCATAACAAAATGGGTAGTCTGCATTTAATTTAGCTGTAAGGAATTTGTCCTTCATATTTTCGACATATGTCACTTTAATTCTGAACTCTTCTTTCTAGCAGAAGTCTGATGAATAATGGATAATACCTGTGCTTAAAAGAGTTATGTCAAAGTACTGATGGCTTAGAGTTTTTAATTCTTTTGATCTTATCTCCAGCTGGTGCCCATCTTCTGACATTCTGAATTTAGTCAGAGAAATGCAGCATTTAAAAAATCCTGGCAATGTTGTAATAACCAACAACAAAAGGCTGTTTCTTTCCTTCTAGTCCTTTACTACCTGCAGTTTGTCTCCTAAAATCAGAATCTAAAAATAAATGAAAACTGAAGAAATATTCAATATTGTTCTGAATGTTTCCCAAATCAGATATTTTAACGTAGTATGTGCTCACTCATATGCTATGGGGACATTAGCTCCACTTCAGCCAAACCAATACACCTACAATGTAGTTGCAAATAGATTTTGGAAATTAGTGCACTGAAAATGCCATAAGAATTTTATGGAAGTTTTCAGATTGGGCTAAAATATGATTACACTTTTTTCTTCCTTCTTGTTTAATTCCTGCTCTCTATATATCTGTATTTGCAGATGTTCTGTTGTTGTGAACAGGTGAATCCACCTCTACATATATTGCAGAAATCCTGGAATGTATTAGAGAATATTCCTCACACAGTCAAATCCTAGGCAGAGTTGTGCGTGTTCTCCTTCAGTGGGCAGATGATGTAATGAAGTCCTGAGAGAGGGAGGTCTTCCTTGATAACATGCAGATGTTATCTTTTCTGTGCTAGCTGAAGCAGCAGGCAGCCATTGATCCTGCTGGCATGAGTCTCAGCTGAGCCTTATACCCTTCTCACTGCACTTCATTGTTTATTCTTCTCCACTTAAGCTTGGCTTTTAAGATCACCTAATGATAGTGCAAAGGATAACTCAGCAGTGCAGCAGAAGACTTGTCCTGAGCATCCAATGCAAACTGTGACTAGAGGCATGTCCTGCCTAGAAAAAGGGGGAAAACGGAGTACTTTCCAAAGCCACTGTGTCCTGTGAGTTTTGAGTTTTTGGTGCTCATGTTAGTAGAGGAATGTTTAACACAGCTGTATAAGGAATGTCTAGAATAGTCTTTGCCTGTTTCATGCTTAATTTCTTAAGTACAGGGTGGCATTCAGTGGAGAATGGATCCAGAAGTCCAGAAAAGTAGTGGTGTTTGGTTTACAAGCAATTGGAAATACAGAATCAGACTGATTTGGCTTGGATGGGACCTTTAAAGGTCATCTAGTCCAACCCCCCCCTGCTGCAGTCACATCTTAAGGGAAATCTTCCACTAGTTCAGGTTGTTCACAACCTTGTCCAGCTTGAACTTAAATGTTTCCAGGAATGTGGCATCTGCCATTTCTTTGGGCAACCCATGCCTGTGTTTCACCAACTTCATTGTACAAAATCTCCTCCTTATCAAGTTTAAGTGTCCCCTCTTTTAGTTTTCAAGTGATATCCATTGTCCTGTCACAACAGGCCCTCCTAAAATGATTGTCTCCATCTTTCTTGAGTCATCTTAAAATACCAAAAGGCCACAGTAAGGTCTCCCTGGTGTCTTCTCTTCTCCAGGCTGAACAACCCCAATTCTCTCAGCCTGTCCCCCTCAGAGCAGTGTTCCAGCTCTCTGAATTTCACTGATGAAAATGAGTGTTCTCTAACTGGGAATACCTGAAACAGGTATTTTTGCAACAACATGCTGTGTTTAGGAAGTATAATTGAGAAAACACTTTAAAAGGTCTTGTTTGTTGTTGTTGTATTTGAAGTCATTCTAGTATGGTTCAGTCTGTCATGACTGCTAGAGGCATAGGCTGTCACCTCAGCTAGTGGTTATCTGGCTGATAGTAACTTTAGTTAAAACCATATCTTAATGCTTAAATAAACCATAGAGATTCTTGGTGCATGAGATAACCACAAATTGACTTGCAAGTCTGCCAGCAGCAACTCCCCTTTTTTTCTCCCCTACCCCTTCCCCACTCATCTGCTCATATCCTACTTATATCCTCATTACTCAAACTGATAGGAGCTTTAGCTATGGATCTCCTCACACCAGCCAGCAGTCATCTTTCATAGCTAGAGAGCTCCTTGGGGACAAATACACTCAGGCAGTCTTTGTATCAGCTCTATTATGGGCTTGTTAATCCTAGTCAACTTTCAGCTGGTTGGATGCAGCAGACCAGATCCTCAGCTGATATAGAGGAGCTATTTCCCAGTTCAATTTCTTCTCTTAGGTTTTTCCATGGTTTTATTTCAGTACAGTGCTCTTCTAAAGCATCTTAAAGTTTGGGTAGAGGATATTTCAACTGCCAAATAGATAACACATTTCAAAACTGAATGCTTGCCAGGTTAGCAGGTTTCTGGCAAGTTTTCTAAAGGTATTGTTAGCTCTTGCTGCTGAGTTGAATATAAGATTGTGATTAACAGGAAAGGAACACCCATGGTTAGTATGGACAGTGCTTTTGAGATGCTTGTTAATTCATATGAAAGAAAACTCCTGAAACTTACAGATATTTAGAAGTTTGTTGTGACAATCTCTGAAGATCCTTGCTTCCTGAAGAACACAGCCAAGTTTTTGAGCTTGGTTCCTTTGGTTACTGCCTAATCTATCTATAAAGACGTGTTTTTCTCATCTGCCTTTGCAGACATGGACACTTCTGATAATTGCTTATTACCTGTGCATACTCTGTATTATGAGATTTGGGCAAAAAGAATCTGTATTTGGTGTTCTTACTTATGGGAGTATCTCTGGAAGTATCATCTATTTAATTTACTGTAATTCTATTTTATTTTTTTAATGAAAGGATGCTGCTATTGTGTCACTACTTTCCCATTTTTCTTACTAGTCACATTGCAGGAGGAGACAGCAAATATAGTATCAGATTCTAGTATGCATAATCACATTTCGTCCTTTAATACCAGAGCACAGAATTTTCCTGGAGGTATTTAGGTAAGGGACTGTCAAGCTGAATGAGTAGCATCTCTGTTGTGTGAAAGTACACAGATCTGATGAAACTAATCTTTCAGTGGCATGGAGGCATTTCTGACCTTTGTCACACTGAGAGCCCAAGAGCCAAGAAAGCTCCACCAAAAAGAACAACTTACTGGACCTCTCAATAGGTGCTAGTCTTTGTTCCATCATCTGTGACCTGAATTTGCTAGAAGAGATGTTTTATCTGCTCTGGTCACCAGTGAGCCACCCTAAATATGACTGGGTTATTCTTTCCCATTCTTGGTGATACTTTCTGGTACAATATGTCCCAAAGCACTTTCCGTACTTTTGTAAACTGTGCTTTTAGCTTTGTGTCTGGTCCAATACTTACTGCAGTCAATAAGTCTCCTCATTGATTTCAGTTAACTTTGGATTAGGTCCTTATTTAAGGGCTATAAATAAATCACTGGAGGGGAAAATCCCATCCCAGACAACTTGAGATTTTTTGTTTGGTTGCTTGGGTTTTTTTAACCAAATTTTTATCTTATTCTCTTGGGGTTTTTTTTCTGTCAAATGAGATCTGTCAAGCTCTGTTGTTTTTTTTTTTTTCTGAATCTTCACTCTTCTGATAGACTGCAGACCAGCAGAAAGACAAGCTTAAACCCATGAAAACTCAGTGCATTTTTTCATTCTGCTGTCTAAGATGTTTTCAATAAAGCAGAGAGAGATACCACTTTGCCAAATTGGTGTCATGACGTTCCAAAGGTTTTGGCTAGCTAGCAGACTTCCAGTAAAAATACATGTTGCTCTTCAGGCCTCTTGTGGGTGATCCACACCTCTCTTGGAGCCTCCTCTTATTATCTTGTGGCTTCAAATGGAAGAAAGTCTATATTATTTTGGACCTGTACTAACAGTTTCTTAGTATTATTAATAGCACAATGAGTGAGCTTATTATGTAAAATGCTCTGATTGCCTATTGTGCCTTCCATACACCAATCACTTAGCAAATGAGCAAACAATGCTGGAGGAAACATGACTTGGTTAATCAACTTCACATGGAGCCAAGAAGTAGGTGAATACCTAAAAAAGCAAGGCATTTCTGTGAAGAATAAAGAGCACATTCCTGAACTGTTGTGGAAGTCACTTCTTTTTATACTGTTTTGCCTTCTGCTTCCCTGAGATGTTTTTTTCCCCTGATTCTACACATTCCACTTTCATATTTTCATGATTTGGAAATTAGTCATTGGAAGCTTTGCAACCAGCAAACTACTTCTATCACTTTTTTGGTGCCTGTTGTCAGAGATGTTAGTAATAGACCACAGTTCCTGCCATGTTTTATTTTAGCATTCATAATACATGCTATTATGTATGTATTTAGTTAATCTAACAAAACATTATCTGTATGTATAAAAACTCTCGGGTTTTATATATATGACTAATAATCATGTGTTTTTTGATACATGGTTGAAAAAGATGAAGGTGAAAGCAAAGGAATGTAGTTGTTGGAGTTATAAAAGAGCCCAAAACAAGAACCCGGACATTCCTGTGTCTAACTGCTGTGTTGGATGGATTTAAAACAGAATTTTTCACCATTATCCAGGGAAAAGAATCTGAAATGTAATAATACTTTTGGCACCACCTTTCACAAATAAGGCAACTGCATTCAGTTAGTAGGCATTTAACATTCTGCAATAGGATACTCACAGCACACTTCAGAGACGGCAGCTGACTTCAGAGACATCCTCACTGGAGTCTGGGAAGCAGCCAGTATCACTGGAAAACATTTACAAAGAAAAAGGAATATTAATATGACTTGCTAAACCACCCTAAACAGCCAAAACAAAACATTCAGCTCAATCCTGCTTTCCCCCATACGTGCCCAGAAGTTTAGCCAGGTCCTGTGTGGCCTGGAGAGATTTCAGTGTGGTTGACTAGGGGTTGGCATTGAGGAACCTGGGTGAAAGCTCTCAGCTCCTTGATGTTGAATGCTACTTCTGAGCAGCACTCATCTTGAAGTGTTTGTAGCCCTTCAGTGTGAATGACAGACTGTGTGGTGGAAGGAAAGTCAATTCTGAATATTTCAATGCATCCTTCGATTCCAGGAGAGGTCCCTGTGCAGATGTGGGAAAGATACAGAGCATTTGTTTAACTTGATAGGCCCCGAAAACATTGCAACTGTTAAAAATCCCTTTCCACAGAATTTTCACACTATGTATCTGCATAGAGTGTCCAGTAACTGTTTGGAAAGCTAAGACATTGGAACGAGTGGAAGCCTGTCTGCTTTCAGGGAAACTAAGGCAACAGCATAGATTATTGTAGAAAACATGTACTAATGCTCAAAATCATTCCACAAGTTACTTGCATGAATACCCAAGGTTCCACAGCTTGTACAGTTCTGTCAACCAGATTTAGATTCCTGAGGCCAAGCAAAGTTTGAGAGAAGCCAAACAAGCAGAACTGACTCTTATCTGAATTTTCAATTTTGAAACTAATGTTCAAGTGCTGATTAAAAGCCTAAGGTTGGCTGCCTTAGTGTAGCTGGCTGATGAATAAACAGACTACTTCATTCCCTAAGGAGAGCCAGCCCCAGTCATTCCTGCTATGCTAAGGCCTGCTAATAAAGTACAGTAGTTACCAAGGTCAAGAGAGGTGGGTGTGGAACTTTAGTTTGACTTTATTCTGATTTCAGTGGATTTACTGCAGTGCAGTCACTCTACTTGAGTGCTGGCAGAAGCACAGGACAACTTCTTTTTTTTCCTTTTAGACAAATGTGGAAAGAAAAAATGGTTTTGAAACATGGATGAAAAATTAAAGTGAAACTTGTTCTCAATTTATGAGAAACTTTTTCTTTTATCTTTATTTTCCTTGAGTTTTTTTAATGCATGCAGAGGAGATGTTCCTTCTTTTTCTATTTTCTAGATTTTTCTCCTAGAAAAGAAAGGAAACTTTCTGTTAAAACTTCTTTTTAAACCACACTTTCATGTAAAAAAGTAAGATTTTAATGCTTCTTAATTTGACTTGATTTTTGTCTAGATTTCTTTTTAGAGATTATTTTTTCTTCATAGCTTTCTTTGTATTTTATCAGTATACAAATAATGGAAGGAACTTGTTTTGGTATAACTGCTTAGCTTCCCCCTGTGGAAATGCCCTTAAATTCTGAGGGTTTAGATGTTGAATTTGTGTATCGAAAGGCATGGTCTATTAGAATTATTGGAGCAGTAACTTTTTCTTACGGACCTGGCCACTTCCTTCTTTTCACAGCTGTTGGTAGAACTGAATTTTTCAGAACCCTAATGCACCTGATGATTAGAGTGGAAAAATCTTCCTTCTGAAACCTGATTTTCTTTCCCTACGTAGAACTAATGGAAGATTATTCTGTTGTCGCTAAGGCCCCCACCTTCCCATGGATTATTCTATGGTCGCCAAAGATAAATATGCACAAAACCACTGGAATGCTAAAGCTTTTTTGCTCTTTTATAACCTCTGTGGTTTTATTAATCATAGTATTGGAAGCTTGCATGGATTTGTTGAACCTCACACTTCCAGATGTTTTCCGATAACTATGTTATAGAAAAGGAAGGGTTAACTACAGCTTCAGAGATACACTTTATACATTTATTATAAGCATGATAGGAGATAGAATACAAAGCCACATTCACCAAAAAGGTCTCAGTGACATCATGTACACTTGTGACATCAGCAAATCTTCAGGAGTGAATTACTGTCTTTGTCTCCATGGCAGAGCAGGCATTGCTCTGTGTTGTGCTTTGTACAAGGGAATGTTTTGCTCTTAGTTTCAAGTGGAGAAGGAGGATTTAACCTGGGCTCAGGGAATCGTCACTTTGTTGTATTTATTTTTCACTAAATCTGTGGAAGAGAGCAAGCCACAGCTAGCATTTTATTGGGTTCAAGTGTCTTATTGAGGTGACTTTACAGGACTGTAAAGTTCAGTGGTTCAAATATATTTCTCATCAATATAAGAATTCAAATATGGTGTTACATGACAGAACTGAGTTATTTACTACCTCCTAATGGTTATTTTTTGTAAGGATGTACAATAGATGTTAAGAGAACATGTTAATTATTCATTAGGGGGGAAATCCAAATCTTTTAAGACAGAGTATTCCAAGAGAAGCAAACCAACTTACACTGATCATCCATCACCCTATAAGCTGCCCAGCATTCGGAGAACAAGTGCTTAGCAGAAGAGAAATATTTTAGCACTTGGGAAAATCTAGAATGTATTCAAAACATGTAAGGAAAATGATGGCAGTGCAAACAAAATAGTGAGCAGTATTTTGAGTAACTGTTTGCTGCTTCTTAGTGGACAGGGACCCTTCAGGGGTCTTAGAATGATTTTTTGTTTTCCCCTGTAATGCTCATGTTAGGTATTTTTTCAGACAAATCCAGTGCATTTTGGTTCCAGGAAATTCTGACTCATGAATGTGCTCTCATACAGTCCATCTCCTTAGATAGAAAATTGTAACCACTCCTTTAAAAGAATTTATCATTAAGCAGGAAGCAGTATGAAAACATGTAGTTACCAGAGACAAACATCAGGCACTTTGAGGATTGATCTCTTTCTTTACAGATTAATCCCTGGCTCCATCAAAATAATGATGTTGTTATTACCACAACTGCTACTGCTAATTGATTTATAGATCACCTTGCACGTGGCTCAAGGTGATTTAAACTATAGCCATAAAAATGACACAAAACCACAAAGGCATAATAAAATATAATTAGAACAAACAATAAATCCAAAAGTTGCTAGAATAGTCCCATGGGAAATAGCTGTAGCTTTAGGAATTACCTTTGAGCACTGAAGAGGCAAAGGGAGCTGAATTTGCTCCTTTTATAGGACTCCAGCTATCTTCCGTATTTCTTACAGTGACTAGCAATATCATAAAATTTAAGTCTCACTGTCATAGAGTCAGACCAAGTATCAAAGCTTCTCAAATTCCTCTCTGTTCATTTTCATGTGTTACAGTTGGAGGCTAGGTTTTCAACACCACTTTGCCTGAAATTAGGTAACAGATTTCCGTTGCTCAAGGTGTATCTAGACCTTGGGATTACTGTGCAACATACGCTTCTTTTAGGTTTAAAACCTCTTAGCAGACAAGCAGGAATCTGTTTTGTAAGCACTGGATCTACCTCTCTTTTGTTATGTTTATTTTCTGTTGTAAGAGGCTCTATAAGCCACTAGAACTGGAATGGATTTTTTCTCAATTTTCGGTGAAATGTTGGTATTCTGTTGAGAAGAACTTTCATTTTTCTTTTGTCAAGACTTCTTTGGTTTTTTGTTAAAAAAAAACACCAAACCAACAACCCAACTCTATTTTACCAGTCCTGGAAGGAAAAATATGTACATTTGCTTGTTGTTCTTTAAAAAAAAAAAAAAAGAAATGGCAAGGTTTATAGAAATATCTTCAAAAAAGGCAACATCCTAATATCCTACTGTGGTATCTTGCAATACTCTTCTCAACCACATACAATATCTATATTAGATGAACCCTAGGCTTCTATTTGATATCATGATGTCTTGAGATTCCTTTTTGATCCGTTAAAATGTTTTAGTGCTTCCTAACTGAAGGTGTTCAAAAAACATATAGATGTACTTAGTGGCATGGTGATGATGGGTTAACAATTAGACTTGAAGAACTTAGAGGTCTTTCCCAATCTTAATGATTCTATGATTCTGTGTCAAGGTTGAGGTCATATTATAGCTGTAGACTTTTGTTCTTAAGTTATCTTCAGATATAGTGCTTCATGCAATTCTGCTTGCTCTTGCCATGGACCTCATTGGTAAGGCCAAGAAGGATAAGCAACAATGCTCTTCTGCTTCCCAGTCTATCTAGGGAAAATTCCTGTATCAGACCAATTGGGAAGGAAAAGTGCTAGGAAAGAACTAACTGGATGACTAGCAAGAGAAGTGAAGAGCCAGGATTCTCAGCTGTTAGATGCATTTCTGCTTTTTATTTGTTGTTTCCTTATTTTGAGCACCTTTAAGTTTTATTTTGATCCATCTGATAATTCCAGTCTTACTGAATCTGGCAGTTTCCAACTGAAGATGGAGAAAATCTGTGTTCAGGTTCATCTGTGCTGTCACAGTAGTGAATTGAGAAAACTAAACATTAAATACTGTGAAATCTTCATCAAAGCTTTTTCTTTCTTTTTTTCTTTAAATCTTCTTTAATGTGGAATCACATAGCGTAGGCACTCAAAATTTAAATAAAACTGGGACAGACAGTAGGTTGATTCACTAGCTCATCAGGCACACAATTATATCCCCATAACTAAAAAATTAGAAGACAAAAGATGGAATTTGAGATATGCTTGTCAGGCAATGTCACTTCATATATTTGGGGACAGGCCACAGCAACAGTAGTGCAAGAGCCCAGATAGACTGGAAAAGTCTTTCTAAAATGCTGATGTAGCAAATAATTAATGTCTGTAAAAAAAAAACCAAACCACCAAAAAAACCCCAACCTAAAACAATCTCTTAAAAAAAAAAAAATCTAGTTCCAAGTACTATATAAAGGTAAAAATGTCTCTTGGATTTGCTCTGCTGCTGCTAATGACATGTGAATTTTTGACCACTTTTGAGAAAATGCAGACATTGTGAAATCCAGGGAAGGTTTTTATCTCATGCACTACATTTTTTTCAATCTGGTGGAAAAAAATGCTAGGGTAATAAAGCTTTATGATCCAAGTCAAAGACAGCAAACATTGCATGATTGCAAAATGCCCCAGTTCTCATATTGTTTACATTCTGCCCTCTGTGATTCTGTATAAACAGCCTCAATATACCTGTCATAAGTATCTACAGGAGCAAAAATGTCTGAAACACTTGGAAATCTACAGAAACATTCCTGTCTGCTTCCATGAGTCTCAGATGAAGCCCAAGCATTCTGGGCTATCTTTAATGTACCTGTGCAGATGCTCAAATGAAGCAATCAAGTAATTGCCAAAGATTGAAAGACTCCTTCTGTTGAGAGTGTTGATGAGGTCCCTGAGGTTGTGAGTTGGTGCCCTTTCGTTGGTGAGTGTTAGGTCAGTTCTTGAAGTCAGGCAATTGTAAGAGTGTGTGTTCTACATGTGATAGCAAGTTAGTTTGATAATCATGTTTTGGATATTATTAGAAACTCTCATTCTGTAGTGCTTCATTTTATTCATGGGAGGTTAGCTGTTGTGGTAGAGCTGTGTCATCTAAAAGCTAATCTATCATAATGCCATAGCTGTGAAAATGCAATGGTCCTCTATGGTAAAAAACATTCCTTGCATCAGAGAAGTAGATAAAAATAGCTCAACTTGATTGTCTGGTGATTGGAGTGAACTATCATGCTCCATGTTCCTGGTATGTTGTGGGGACCATGAAGCTGGGAGAGAATACAGTGGCAGAAACATGGCAAGAGCTAAACTGGCCTGTGACAGTGTGTGCAAGTCTTCTGTTGGTCTGTGGTTCAGTATCAAACCCCTCTTCAATTCTGAGCTAATATTTAGGAATTGGGAGCTTTTTGACCTGCATAAGTTTTTATTGTGACATTTGTTTTTGTTTCTGTATTTTTTTTTAAGCTTGTAGATTTGGGTCTTGTAAATTAAGTGAACATCTAATCCTTCGTTTACAACTGAACCATGTTTGCATTTCAGCCTTTGAAGGGCTCATCAGGGGAGGGATGAGAATATTCATGTAGCTGAATGTAAGCACATGCTGAAATGCTTCCTGAATCAGGATTGTAACTGAACTGGTGCAGGGAAGCACAAATAAAGGATGAAATCAGTGCAACTGATTTGTTTTATTTAGAAATATTTATAAAATATATATTGATATATAATATATTGTAAGATATAAAAATATATATTGAGATATCATATATTATATATAAAAATATACATCGATATATAATAGAGTATATATAAAAATATATATCGATATATAATAGAGTATATATAAAAATATATATATCGATATATAATAGAGTATATATAAAAATATATATATCGATATATAATAGAGTATATATAAAAATATATATATCGATATATAATAGAGTATAATATATAAAAATATATATATCGATATATAAATATACATATATATGTATTTTTACTTAGAACTGACTATAAAGCTATGTGTCAGAGTTCTCTGTAAGGAAGTAAAACTTTACTAAAATCTCATTTTTGCTGGAAGCATAGTGATCTTAAAAGACATTTGGACAATAAACTACCTAGGAACATAGTTTTTACATTTTTTTTTCATTTTGTAATATTGTCAATGATAAAAGAAAGTTGAGGAAGTAATTTTGATTTCTCCTTATATTGTGTCAGCTTGTAAAAAGTATGTTTTGATATTGCTTTATATGCTTCATTTACATTTTAGTTTTCCTATGGAATTTTGGAACTAAAACAGTGTTACTACATTACCCTGTCATTTTCCTGGTCACTTCTATAGCCTGGTTTCTCTGTTTTAGTGCTAGGGATTTGAATTAAAATATTCTGATGTTAAAGAAAGAGTACATTGCAATCATGGACTCTAGACTGGTAGTTTCTAGAACAATGTAGAGGAATGTTTTGATCTTAGTATTTTTGGGATAACTTCCATTTTTTTCCAGCCCCAAATCTTATATCCTCATCATGTTCAAATCACTGTATTTTCTATTAGCTGTGAAGAGAAAACATGCCCAAATTTCTCTTTGTATAGCCATGTGTCTAGAACTAGAATCAGATGTTATGCTTTCACTCCAAACTTACACATAGTACCCTTGCAACATAATACTGTGCCCCTTTTATGTCAAAATGTCAAATCTCTCTCTATTTTTACTTTCACCTATATGAAAATGTCATCAGGGCTAAAACTGAGCTGTTTTTCACACCCTGTGCCCAATAAAACACAGAAACATTACACTCATTAAATTTTATGAAAGGAATTCTTCTTTCCATCACAAGTAACATTTTGTGGTGTGTGTTTCATGGTTAAAAGGCAACAGCAATTTGAGGACTAACACTCCATTCTTCCTTTACTAAATCAGGGATATTCCACTTGTTTAAAATTCCAACTTTGTTTTACACTCCAAGAGTGCCTTGGAGAATACTTGACTTGAGAAACATGGAGAATATATATACACATATTTAATGATAACCAGAGCATGATGAAGCATATGGGGCATAATGAAATTAGAAGGATAGGATATATAGTTTGTTTTTACTGCATAAATAATGTGGAGGAAACTGAACAAGTCTGGATAATCTAGATGCAAGCAACTTGGGGAAAAAAAAGTGCTCAATATACTTTGGGAAGGAAGCAAAGAAGTGTCATTGTGGTGCTGTGAGGCCATTTATTGGAATGCAGCTATGTCAGCATTTTGTGATGTGGAGTAGCAGGACAGTTTGAGTAGTTTCAGCTTGCATATTTCAGAATATATTATTTTTATTAATATATTAAAAACCCAGTGATGTGAATATCAAATCCAGTTTAGGACAAAACATATAGAAAAAAGAGCCCTTATTGTTAATGTTACACTTATCCTGCTGCTACGTTTGATAAAGATAATAAATAAAATGGCCTAATTTCTGTATGCATTTTGGAATAGTAAGCAACAGAAGTAAGCTCTGTCTGGTGTATCTATTCAATTAGAGGATAAGGAAATGTTATATTGGACCCCAGATTATATAGTGCTACAGCTTTTTCACAAATGAAGCAGCAGCTTTGTCAGTGTGATGGTACAGACTTCTGTGCTCCCACTCTTACAAAATGTCCCTAACTTTAGTTAGTATTTACTGGTACTAGGATTTCTCCAAAACTTGACTTGCAGTTATGATGTAAAACAAAAATGCTGTTTTTCAGGGGAAAATTGAAAAATATGATAGAGGTGAATCTAAAAGATCAAAAAAAATGGAAGGGGAGGAAAAATCCAAGACAATTCTAAAATTTTTGGAGGTTGTATTGTCTTGATTCATACTGTTCAGGTGCTTCATTTCAACAATTCCAGTTAGAACTCTGTCTTTTGTTAGAGAATGTATTAAAGACCTAGAATACACCCCCTCTGAGGGGTTGATCTAACTGTAGGAATTGAAGAATTAGATATCTAGTCTAATAGTCACTGGAGAGGGATTGCCACCATTGCAGCCTTTGGGAATACCTATTTTTCTTTCCTCAGTCTAGTAGAGCCTTGTTATCTGTCATAGACTGGGCAGCTAATGTTTGAATGTGGGAAGTGAAAAGAGATGCATTTGGCAAATTGATCCAAATGCTGAAATGATACCACCAAAATGCTTTGTAACCTGTCATAATGTTGATGCCCATGCAGGAGGTGACCTGTGGGTATGAGAACTGGCCATGTCTGACAAGCCTGAACAGAGACACAGAATCATAGAATGGTTTGGGTTGGAAGGGACCTCTGGAGGTCATCTAGTCCAACCCCCCTGCAGTGGCCAGGGACATCCCCAACTAGAGCAGCTTGCCCAGAGCCCTGGCAAGCCTCACCTGGAATGCCTCCAGAGATGGGGCCCCAACCACCTCCCTGGGCAACCTGTGCCAGTGTTCCACCACCCTCGTGGGGAGGAACTTCTTTCTAATGTCCAGTTTATATCTACTCCTCTCCAATTTAAAACCATTGCCCCTTGTCCTTTCACTGCAGGCCTTTGCAAACAGGCCCTCTCCAGCCTTCTTGGAAGTTCCCTTTAAGTACTGGAAAGTCACTAGTAGGTCCCCCCGAATCCTTCTCTTCTCCAGGCTGAGCAATCCCAGCTCCCTCAGCCTGAAGTCCAATGAACTTGCTGCAGCTGCTGTCACTGGAGGTGGGTGCTTTTAGGGCAATGGCTTGTGCTTGAGGCAGGGCCTGGCTTCTCCACTCTGGGTACAGTGGAAGAGGAGTTGTTGTTGGACCTATATTCTCTGCAATAATATTCTTAGAAAAGAAAAATCTTAAAATGCAAGTGTATTGCCTGTTGCATTTGGCTGTGAATCTGTTAATTTAAGTGTTTCTAGGACTTAGAAAAGTTACTATTAATATTAGTTTCTTCAAAATCAACTGAGTGGGGAGGGCATTTTTAAAGAGCCATTAGAATCTATTGTATATAGAGCCTGTTTGTTATTTTGGAGCACTTTCAATTGTGTGTTACTGACTTAGGAGACTCTATTGGGCACCACTGGAATGTTTTATATTACGTCATCAAACTCTTTTTATATAGTTAGAGTTATTTGCTCACAGCTAAATAGCAGAAGTTTGCCTACATGGCAACTGGGAAAATATTACCTCTCTAACTAGCACAACAGAAAGGAGTCATTGACTTCCTTATGCATCACTGACAAGAGTCTTAATACTTAGGATATTAAAATGCCAAGGATCATTGAGATTTGTTTGGGCAAGCTTAGGGTACATCCTCAGCAGCTGTATATTGATATTCTGTCTGCTAAAGGTCTATCCCAAGTATGTCATAAGCCTGCAGATATATAGCCATCAGTGTGCATGTAACTGTGTGAAACACATAAGCAGAGTGTGGTTATTGCTGCCAAGCTGGACTGTGATACTTCCAAAGGGGAGAGGTAGATGACAAAAAAACTCATAGTTATACATAATACCTCCACTTTCAAGATATGTATGTCATATATACTACTTTGGAGAGCTTCTCAGCTTTGTTTTATCATGGATTGAAATTGATTTAGAATAATTTCTTCAAAAGCAAGTATCTGGTTTACCATTTTTAAAGATCACTTTGTGTGGAAAAAAAATATGAGCTGGGCATATGCTAGCACAGAAAAATAACGTGCCTACATTTTCAGTTCTGTAGTGTGGCTTGGGGCCTTGAGGCTCCTCTTAGTATCTCTAGGAGAAAAATTGGTCACAGGGTACTGTCTACTTAGAAATTAATTCCGTTCCTTGCTCCACCAGACAAAGCTTGTGTTACCTCTCATGGTTTTGTACTCTACCAGAGCCTAATGAGAGATTTAGTGGAACTGTGACTCTACTGACTTCAGTGATCTTTGGATCACTACCACTCTAGGTAATGCAAATTTATGTAGTGTGAGTAATACTAATTGTCAAATTATGCTTCACTCTAACAGTTATTGGATTGCATGTTATGCAGCAACTTATTTATGCCAAATGTCAGACTGTCTGATAAGTTATTTCTTTGGACCTGGAACTCTGTGAATAAGTAAGAATGAAGGAATATAAGGTTTAATTTCTTCCAGTAAGGATATTCTAAAGCAAATGAGAGCACTTTTGCTTTATAGCTAACTGAATGATTCTCTCTTGAATTCAACTTTCCCATATTTATTTTAAAAGCTTCTGCTGCTTAAATGATTTTCAATCTGTGTTGGTGCATTGTTGCTTTATCTCCATAGTTTATACAGCTGTCAGATACCTGTGGAGGGTCCTGTATAAATCAATTCCCCAGTAGCAATGTGCAATTGGCCTGAAGGGAGGCTCAGGTCACTTAATCTGAGAGGTGCAAAGAGGAAACCTATACATTGTTTGGTTGTATTTATTTTTGTAAGACTTGAGGCTACTTGAGGCTTTTGTGAAGTGAAAAGAGCTTTAGCCTGAAGGAAATACTATGAACTGTCACTAAATCATTTTGCATTTTCTCAAAACATACCTTTCTTTATTTTGAAGCTCTGCACTTTTCATCTGCTCTTGTGTCTCTGCCAGCTGCTTTAGTCAAGCCTGGGAAAAGGATCCAAATCAGGAGTTGGTTCAGCTCAGCAAAATGCTGTGTGTGAGGGAGCAGATACAGCAAACATGGATGGAGCATCATTTCCTAAATATCTGGGAAAAAGCAGATTTCACCTTTTCCTAAACAATTAATTTTGTGTGTATCTATACATGTACACATACAGAAACAAAAGAGAGAGAACTGAAGGCATAACTTCGTGGCATTTGCTTTTCTTTTTAAGATAGCATGCCTTGTTTTATTTCATTTGCTTTTAGTGATGCCCTGTGTGTGTGTTACCCCTTTTCAGATAGAGAAATGGAGGGATAGAAAGAGAAAGACCTGTGCAAAGTCCTTCAGTGAGTCAATGGTTCAGCTGAAATTAGTAGCTGGTTTTTCTTCTTAGTACTGCTTAGACTGAGCTCACCTCATCCTCTCAAGCTTGCCTTGTCAGCAGGTTTTTATAATAAGGAACAAAGGCACAGGTTAAGAGACTTCAACCAGACCTATATACATTTCTGGTTAGAGTAGTCAAATGCATTGGCATTCCATACTTGAGCAAAGTGTGTGTGTGTGAAACAATATGAATGTGTATCAGAGCCTGCTTCAAAGCTCAGTGAGGTAGTGGGAATCTTCCCATGGAGTTCTCTGGGATTTGAACCAGACCTCTGAGTCATATATAAAAATTATTTCAAAGGGAGAATGTATGATGTAAACACAAATCATTTCACATTCATGTGTCACAGGAACCTTAATGTGCAATGAACTCGAGTATCTATTGTTCGAACATCTCAATGTTTTTCTTTGTTTCTATGGGTGTTGTGTATACTTTGGAGACCATATGTGTTGCTGAAGCATCACCAATGAAATATATGCCTTTTAGTAACTGAATCCCAGCAGAAGACCACAACTTCTGTTAGTTTTGCCCCTTAAGTATATCCCTGATACATTAAAAAGGCTCTAAAAATGTGAAAACAAATGCGATAGATTAACATTACTTGACATACAAACACTAGAATCCATTCACACACCCTGTATAGAGGATTTTAGTGTTAGCACAGATTTCTTTTAGGAGTACTAAATCCATTGGGAATGAAAATGTTCCAGATTCCTTGTTATAAATAAATTCACATCCAGTGGCAGAAAAAAATTTCTGCCCTGTGGCAGGACGCAGTTTAACTGTTGATGCTAAAGTCCAATTGCCCTTTTACTACACTCTTATCAAATGGGCCAGTTGTTGTTTCCAGTGTTGACATATGTGAGAAAACTTGGCTGACCAATGCCAGTAAGAAAAAAAATAAGATTTTCCCATCTGTAAGCATGTTGCAAACACACAGTGCTCACAGTCCACTCTAGTGACCTTCATTCTTTCAGTAATGCTATAGACAGATTATGACATCCATTTCAATTCACAACCATGTTTTAATAGGCATTAAATAATGTGTGGTATTAGTTCTGCAATTCTTATTGTATAAACTGATCTAGCAAAACATCTGAACTGAGCTTTGAGTATGTGCTGCACACAACTGAGAGCACACTCTGTTCTGGTGAATTAGAGACACAATTTGAGACAAATTCTATGCTTCTCAAAGATGCAGAGTGAAGATATTTTCAAATAAAAGCAGCTATGTAGACAAACAAACAAAACCCCAAACAGTCAAACTCCAACAAGCTAACCAAAAAAAGAAAAACCACACCAAGAAAATGCAGAGCTGTTTATAAAAACCTATTTTGATCCTTGGTAGAATCCATTTGCAAACTTTCCCAGTGAAAGGCTGTGTTTTTCAGCTGATTTATTTTCTAGTTTCTAGGTATTTCAAATACTCCAAAAATATTACAGCAAACTAATTCTTTCTGACCTTTGGGGAAAGGAGTAAGGATGATTAATTCCACAGCGTCCTTTGGTAGTGAGTCAGCAAGTTTCTTACTCATTTGGGTTTCATATGTGCTTTTTTTATGTAGCCAATGGGAATTTCCTCTTTTCTCCCTTCTCACACCTAGTACAAACCCCAACAGTTGGAGAGGATTCTATAAATTGCTTGACCAGTCCTAAGAAAACCCATTATAAATCATTTTTTTCCCAGCTGAATTGCCTAATCCAAAGGAATATCAATACATGTACAAAATCCAAGAAAGTTATCAGATATTTGGAGTTCATAACTCTATTCATTTTTATTATCACTTGAGTTGAAATGCCAACTCTTTTGTTGTATCTGAGACAAATGTTAAATCCTGGTTTGTAGATAGAGTTGCATGTATTCAGTTATTTCCTTAGGCTTCAGTTCTTGATAATCTCCCTGTGTGTTTTCTTGAAGGTAATAAATCATCTTTCATAATGCTTCTTGTACAGTTGCTGCTTTGAAACAACTCACGAAGTGGAGAGTACATGCTTTAGCAAATGGTAATGTAAATAGTGTACAGTCTCTTGATCATGGAATGTTGTGGGTTGGAAGGGACCTTCAAAGGTCATTTAGTCTCTGCTGACTGGGACCTATCCCAAAGTGCAAATTAGTATTATTTTAAGACAACAAGCAATACAAAGCCTTAATTCTAGGAGAAACTCTCCTGTTTGAAACTGAAACTGCTTCAAGTTCAGTTCTTGCCATTGATCAGGATTTGTCTATCTATCCTCAGTGATCTATAGACTTATGTCTGTGGCTTGAAACTTTCATCTGAATTTGGATGCCTTCTGGATTCACTGTTAAAGAAGCATCTTCTTGATTTTGAGGTGGTGAGGTAATGAAGACACTCTTCTGTTCAGGGATGGTTGTTTCATTCTAGATGAAGGATTAGTATTCTAGATGAAGGATTACTGAGATTGTGAATGAATTGCTTCTCTGCCCATACACCAGTGGGTTGCCATTTGGAAAGTGAAATACATTCTACTAGTTGTTCTGGTACAGTTGCATCTAGAAGTTAGAGAAGGAGATTTCTCTAACTTGGTATAGTTCATTAGCACCTTTATAGATAGAAGGAGGAAAGGAACAGAGGGAGAAGTGTTAAAATGTTAAGAAGAGGGAGATTTCCCTAGTGGTAGTCACAATAAATATGTTTGTTTAAGAGAAGAAAAGCCAAGAGGGATACGCATGCCTGATGCCAAAGAAGAGCCAGTGTGCCTAACACTGGAGAAATTGTTTCAGAACAATTCATCCATGAGAAAATATGACCCTTATAATATTACCAAGGTCAGTGAAACCTATGGTGATGTGCTGAGTAAGGGGTTCACTGGGTAAATGAAAGATGACTGTGGTAGGATACTTTCCTGGGACCCCTTTTATTTGAGATTTCAGGATTAAAAAATATGGGGAGAAGAATATAATTGTTAGCTTTTCTCTTTGTCATCTCTCACAATCCTGCTGATTATAGACAAAAAAATAAATGCATTAGATAATTAGGAATTTTAATTCTGTAGGTACTGACTCAAAGCAATATTAAGGGGAAATACCTCCTCAGTCATTTTTAAGTTAATTTCCTGTTACTAAAACTGTTGTAAATTTGGCTGAAGCAAAATCTAGATTTAGGACAAGTCATGGAATCTCTGCAGGCAAAGGAAAAGACTCGTTTTAGAAAATAAAATATTTTCAAGGAAAACTCAATGAGAAGCTAGTTGGCTGATAAGAACAGGCATAAATGGCCTTTTGCAAGTGATATACAGGATGAAACTGAACAGGAAAAATAAAACATGCACAATCTATTGTAATGTAGTGAAGGATGGTCTGGAAGGATTTTTTTGCCTTATTTTCTGAGAGTTGGTGCCTATTTGCTTTGTGGCTCATTCCTGTGACCTGCAGCAGTTCACATCTATATGAGAAGGAAATAGGGTAACTTGTCAGCTTCTGGCCTTATCTCTCACATAGAAGAAATTCTGACATGTGGAATTCCATGGTGAAAACAAAGAATCTGAATCTAGAGTAAACAAACAAAAAACCTTAGCATCTACAAGGGCCAGGATTTCACTTAAGGGAACTGTGTGAAAAGTGCACTGTTATCTGTTATGCAAGTTACCACAGGGAAGACTACAGTGAATAATTAAAACCTTACCATTTGAATCTACTTTAATAATTAAATATTATTTTTAGCTGTCTGTAATTCAGTGTAAGGCCAGAAATAGAAGAGTAGGAGCCAATTTATTTTGTACTGTAACAGATAAAAATGTCAGGAGATAAAATGTCACTGACTGAGTCAATGTAGCTTGTCAGTGTCCAAGTTGGACTGTTGGCAATACTTGTATGACTTAGCCTATGTGTGGTAGCACAGAAATCTGCAGTGACTTGAGGCTGTTTTTCAGATTCATGTGATGAACCTCCCACCTTTCTGCTTATAATGTGCATATAGACTTTTCTTGAGTTGCTATGATGGTATGAGGGTGGCAGAGTCTGGCCCAGTTTGCACAGGAGGGGAATTCAGGAGACTCTTACCTTTCCAAGTGAACCATAGTGCTGGCAGGTCGAGGTAGCTCAAGTAGCCCCAGACTCTCCAAGGATTTCTGTTTAAATCAACATATTACCCATGTGTTAGTGTGATCAGTGTGGGAAAGAAGGCTGGAATCTGGCTTGTCATAACTAGTGCTACTGTGAATGATATCCACATAATCAGTGGGGGAGTTCATGTGGGGAAGTAAAGCTTTTTCCAGGATTTGGCCTATAATTAGATTAATGAACTTTTTAGTATGTGCTTTGCAAGAGAGTATTTAAGCACATTTCTATATATTGAAATTCCAAGGATACTTGACTGTTTGTTTCCTTGCTGAGTAGCACTAGTATAAAATATAGAATGTCTATTCATTTCAACAGTTTTTTGGGGTTTAAATTAAAACTGAACAAAAGACAGACCTGCAGTCTTCTACTTAAATTTTTTTGGTGTAAGAAAAGTCCCTCTCAGAAAAAAAAAAAAGTTTTTGCAGTGGTGAAAATGCAATCTGTAAGTGTTTTTCTTTAGGGGCCTGGTTCAGTAAATGCCCATCAAGCCTCTGTTATCACCATGGACTGCTGCTAAATTCTTTTTAGACACTTCCACTTTCACAGAAGTTTCCTTGCTCTACATTATCAGGAAAAGGTCTTGGCTTGAAACCAAGAGGGCCATTTGGATTTAAAATTTGACAGGTTTCAAAAACTCAGTTTCAAATACATAAACCCATAAGCAAGAGATTACATTTTATGCTGAGTAGCACCTTTCCTGTAGATGAGGTAGGAAAGCACCATGCTCTGTAGATTATCCAGCTTCAGAGATGGAAATCATAAAATGTACTGTAAGAACTATGGTGTGGCATGAAAGGAAAAAGGTTTGGAAGGTATTTGTGCCACATTGGGCTAAGAAATGTGAAATCCTGGTAAGATGAGAAAGCTGCCAAGTTCTCTGGCCATTAAGAAGCTTTTATTTTTTTGAGATATCAGTATCAGCCCACTGATAAGATATCACAAAATAACTGCCATCTCCACCCTTTACATCAGCAGCTCTGGTTTAGGCATGCTTGAGAGAATGGAGAATGTAGCAAGTGGACATGCATCAAGTGATCTTAAAGGGAAAGGTGAGGTACAAGGCAACTCTGACATTTGATAAGAGGCGAGAAAGCAAACAGTGTGAAGATGATGCTCTGGCACTAGGATGCCAAGGTTCAGAGAGCTGATGCTCTTTACACTCAGCTGTGTGAAGGTTGACACTAGGAAATGAGTGTTGATGACTCTGTAGGGTTAGAAAACTGGACAGAGGAGATGGCTTCCTTTTGACGTGAAAAAGGTTGAAAAAGGAGTTGCTATTTTCAACAATGAACAGCTGCTCCTTACAGACCAAAAAAGGTAGGGAAGAAAACACATTTATAGGATATGGTGTAGTTTCCCTCCATGAATCATATAAAATCCTCTAATCTTTTGAACAAACAAGGATGATGAAGGAATATCACATTAGGTTTGAGCAGTTTAACTGACACATTCATTTACAGAGGTTTTTCTCCATCCTTCTTTATGTAAATAATTGACATTATTTTAATGCTAAGTGTTTTCTTTTTAATCCAGATGAGATTGATGCATGAAATGCAGAGCTTTCTAGCCAAGTACTCTTAAGGGAAGGAACCATGGTCCATGAATAATAAATTTTAGGCAAGGCTAAAGAAATAAGATGCTGTTCTATTACAGGCCAAAAGATATCTTTACTCTGAACAACAGCTGTAAACAAAGTGTGGCTTCACTCACAGATTTGAGAGTTAAGTTACATGAATTATGCCTGGGAATTTTGGAGCAATGGTATTTTTATCTACCTTCCCTTCCCCCTCCAGCAAAATCCTACCTTTTATCTCTGGAATTTTAAAATTATGACTTCCTAATAAAGCATAGGATTCAAATAACTAAAGCTTGACCTTGCAGAGTAATTGTCTGGAAAACAAATATGAAGACTGTCTTAACTAAATCATCTGTGGATTCTGAGCCCTGTATTAATTTTTCTTAGTGCCTTACATTGTTGCACGTCTCCTCTTTCAGCCCATGCTTGGGCTAACCAGCATTCTGCACCTTTGTGGGCTACAGGGACTAGTAGCTAGAATTTCCCAGGTTTTTCTATAAACTAGATTTGAAACATTTTACTAATCTTTCCTATAAGGTCTCCATCAGAGCTTCTGAGTGCTGCACTCTTACTTAGATTGGTTCTTGGTTTGGATGTTGAGATACAGCCAGGGTTTTTTGATGATCTGGCTACATGGCCTAACCATATGATCATCTCCACATACTGTTGGATTGAGCTAAGAAACAGGGTCTCTCACGTGCATGAATCATTAATCTTTTTGGACAGTGCTCAGGCTTCTTGCTTGGAGTCACAGAGAGGTCCTTGATACAGTCCCATGTGTGTGGGGCTGGGGAACGATTGCTAAAGCACTGCCCAGCATAAGGCTAGATGATTCCCCAAAGCAAGGATAAACCTGGAGAGCAGGAAGTGTGGGGAGGGAGCAGCCAGCTGGCCACCCTGAGTGACTGCTGGGATGGGAGGAGATGTGGATTTTTGTGTGGAGTCTGGTAATGAGCATGATCCTCTGTGTTATGTAAGCAAAATTGTCTATTGTAATGCTAGAGACAAAGTTTGCCAGAATTAGGAGTCTTAGATCAGAGAAAATATTAGGGGAAATTTTAGTTTTATATATATGGGACCAGATTGTGTTTTCCCCATGTCACTATACCTTGATACTAACTCCATTGAAATCTGAATGCATCCAGACTGAGAAATTCATCATATTGGCATTTCCTTAACTACAGAGTTTATGTGCATATTCTCTGTTCCTTTCTTTTTTTCTTTTCATGTTGGGAATTTTTGAATACTCAAATTTAATATCCACTTAAATCACATTTTGTGGCCCTTTTAAAGTTTCTCTTTGGGTGCCCACTAGAAAAGGTATTGTTACCTTTTCTGAATTGTTGAAGTAAGAAATGCTAAATCCTTTCTGAATGGTTTATTAGGGTCTGTGCGCCTTTGGTTAATTGTTACAGTCTCTTTAACTTTAGGTGAAGGAATTTTAATATAAAGCAAGATGGCTTATTCATTAAAAAATATTTTATGAGAAGTTGTTGAGCTGAAGTCATGCAAAATGCACTTTTGGGGGCCCAGCTTTCTTATAGTCTCATATCAGAAACAAAGGAAGAACATCTACAAACTAAGACCAGAAAATTCTTGGTCTCAAACCAGGATTGCTTCTCTTTAGACTTGCTCATGTACCAAAACTACTCATTTTTCATCATTGCCTTCAAGAGCAATGCTGAACTGCAACAGATCATCCTGACAGGAATGAATTGTTCTGTCAAATTAGAAGGCAGGATTCAACCCCAGTCAGCCAGAGGGCAATAAAAATTTCCATGAAATCACAGAATTACAGATGGGTGGTGGTGAATTCACAGTGCATGTGGAGAAGGGCCTAGGTAGGAGGTGGCCTGGTGTGTAATCACTTAAAATGTGCCTGCCATTTCAGGTTTTCAAGTAAGCAGCTTGTGATGGGAAGTAGGCTGGTTTTTTTCTGGTTATCTGGCTTTCATGCTGGGGAGAAAGGAAGGAATAAGGAAAAAAATAATTTACTTTCAGCTTTTCTGCTTAAATTAAGGGTGTCAGGTGGCTTTAACTATGAGTGGGAGAATCCCCACTGTAGGTGCACATGGTCCCACTTGACCCATTTTTCTTAATGCACTTAAAAGGAGGTTGAATTTGTTTTTAATGCATCCCATTAGAATAAAGGAAAGCTGAGTTTTCTTTTGACAGCTCAGTAACTTAAGTGCACTCTCCTACAGCAATGGCTTTTCAAGTTGAGTGCAGGTGCACTTTACATCTCCAGGCAAAGCAGTCTGTGCTTTCTTTTATTTCTAATCAAGTAATTATTCCAGAGTCTTCATTTGTCCTCACACATCTTTTTCTCACATTGTTTTTGCTCTATATTTATTTATACAGCCTTCATTGTTGCCCTCTGTGAACACCTCTGAGCTAGTATTCCATTTTATCCTGGGGAACTTCCTATGAAGTAGTGAAAACTTACAGGGGAGATGTGATTGCTTGAGGTCATATGGCAAATCTATGCCCAACCTTGGAAGCAAGTGCTGTTCTCTGATCCCAGCCTAGTGCCTGATGCAATGAAGTATCTTTCTGTTCCACAGTGTGTGTCATTTCTTCTTGATATTTTCCTTCTTGGTAGCTGATGTCATCTGCTTTTTTCCCTTCAATAATGCTTTTAGCATAGAAAATAATTGCAGGGGGCAAGAGGGAAAAAAAAAAGCTTCTGAGATTTCCCATGGATTTTCTTTTATTGAGGCAAATAAAGATCCCTCTGACATTATTGGAATTTCTTGCTTGCTGTTATTGAGAAGTCCTGAGGACTGCATACAAAGAAATAGAAAGGCTGCATTTTTGTACTGGGAATTTTAACAGTGAAGTCTTACTCAAGGCAGAGACACTATCTCATTTGGGGCCCAATCCTGCTGTCATTACAACTCAGAGCAGTAAGATCAAGCTTATAGCTGGTGATTCAGTGACAACAGCCCTTACACAAAACCTTTCAAGGGACTCTTTGTGTTCAACAAATTGAATCCCAATTGTAAGCACAGAGGAAGATGGAGTTGGTAAAGTTGCCAGAGCAACTGTAATAAACCCAAGGAGAGAACATAAAAGTTTCATGAATTCTTATGATATGCAGTAAAAGGGGGGGGAGGGATATAAATGTGTTGAAGATAAAGTTTCAGGTATGAATTGGGCACATCATGTTGCTGGCAAAGCACCTTGAGTGTCTGATCCTAACATCCTCAGTGACTGGAATTGATTCCATTGCTGGGACATATGATCTGTCCATGGGAGCACCCAAGCTGGTGTTTTTCACTTTGCTATAGGTAGAAACCCTGCTGTAGGCCAACCAGTACCATACAGGTTTCCACTGGCATGAACTCATTAGGGGAACAACCAAACTGAGGTGGGTTATTTGCATTACTCAGATTTGAAGCTAGAACCAATCACTTCACTTGTAGCTGAAAATGAAAGGATGTGGCTTTTTGTTTTTTCTTTCTTTGCTTTTATTTGGATTGGTATTTGGGTGGATTTTAAGGTCTCTTCTCTATAATATATATTATATTTTGGTTGCCCAAAGAGATGGTGGCAGTCCCCATTCCTGGAAGTTTTTAAGGCCAGGCTAGATGGGGCTGGGAGCAAGCTGCTCTAGTGGGAGGTGTCCCTGCCCATGGCAGGGGTGCTGGAACTAGATGAGTTTTAAGATCCCTTGCAACCCTGACAATTCTATGATTCTATGATAATGTTAATCAGTGCTTCAGAATAGTCTAATAAAAAAAAATGAAATCCTTTTATACACCTTGTTTTATTTACAAATTGACAGCTTTGGTGCTGGAAGGCCACATAGGAAACAATAAATTAGCTCAGTGTTTACTGTTGTCTTGTTTATGTATTTTTCTTCCTTATCTTGTAAATTTCTATAGCAAGCATAAGAAACATGCCTATTAAATATACATATATTGAAAAATACTCCAGACAACAAAACATCAAGATAATTAAAATATGCAAATAGATCTAATTACTTCACAGACAGAATTTACCAGTAATGTCCATTAAATCAGTTTGGGATTTTGGGCCCTGTATAATCTAAAGCCATGTCAGAGCAAGGACTTGTGCTGAAATCAGTTGCCCTGCAGAGAGAGCAGGCAGGAATCTATCCTCCTCTGGAAATGGTGATCTTGTAGGCTAAGTTTTATGTGAATTTTTCTTGAATTCTTATTCAAGATACTCAGCAGCTGCTGCTCTTCATGGTATAATCAGCAGCTTTTAAAGTGAATTCCATAAAAGAGGCAAAAACTGTAATTATCTCATAGAAGCAGAATGTTTCTCTCATGAGAACATTTTTTTATTATTCCATTAAAAATGAATACATTCGCAAACATAATGATTGTAATTTACATGAAGAAATGAATTTACAGTTACATCCTCAGCTGTACCTGTCATAGCCATTTCATTCCCTTCCCAGGACTCTAGTGAGACTGGAGAGATATTTTATGCAGAACAAAAATTGTCAGCATAGATCAAAAACTTGAAATTGGCTCCCACAGTTGGTTATCAACCATCAAGTTAAAGTTCCACTGGACTTTGCTCTGGTTCTCTTAGAAATAAGCAATTTACAATTGTAATTGAAAATCATAAGTAAAATTGCACAACAGAGGAGTGGAAGGGATGTTTTAGAAGTAGCAATTTTTTTCCTCTTCTTTTGAGCTGTGTCAGTGACTGAGTGCATGTTTACTTTATGTATCATATTCTGCCTACATGTGAAATCCATGTTGCCTGTATTATCCACACCATATATCCATGTATGGTAGTTTAATCCCTCTGGTTTCATCATGTGAAGAGGGATAGCTGAAGGCTGAGAAGCAAGATCAAAGCGAATTTGGCAATCAGTTCCTTCTGTAAGGATAGAGTAACACCTCTATACCTGATAAGGATAAAATTCATATATTATTGCACAGCTTAAGTTTTTATACAAATGCAAATGTAGAGCATAAATCAGATGAGAAAGAGAGCAGCAAACCAACTGAGGTTTACTTTTGGCTGCAAAGGCTTTCTTCAAGCTCTGTCTTACTATACAAGCTCTTAGGCTCAGCAGTGCTCTTCAAATCATTCTCTTGATTAGTTTAACCCACATCATGTATGACAAAAGAGAAATGTGGTTTGCTTCAGTTGGGTTCTGTGCTTGAGCTAAGTTACCCTTATGTTGTAATATTGCTTATCTCTTAGCCTGTGGAAGAAATGTGGATATGTCACTTCTTCCATTTTCAAGTTAGTCCTTCACTGTCTTTTTGGGGTTGTTTTGTTTGTTTTCCCATTTTGAAGTCTATAATTTTGTAGCTTGCATCTTGAGCTCTTTTCTGGCAATCCTTTGTGCCATTTGCCCTCTGTGCCATTCCCAGGTTTTCCCAATTTCTGGTGGAATATTCATCTGCACCACCTGTGCTGCTTCTGTAATTCATGGTTTTTGTATTCATGCTAAGGGCAAAACTGTAACTGAGAGGTGATGAGTGTTTCAAATTCTTGAAAAGAGACATTAATATGTTTGTGTTTTACAGCCTTATTTCATGATTGCAATGAATGACTTTTCCTGGAAGAATCAGACATTATAAGTAATGATCTATTGGTCCATGGTTAAGACTCTTGCATGTTCTGATTGTATGGTTTTTTTTACTTAATGAAAAATGAATTTTCTGCTTTTGAAAAACTAAAATCTGAAAATAAACCCCAAACCAAACAACACAACTCACATACACAAAACCTCAAACTTCAAAAAACTCTATGTGGTGATTTTTATTTCCTTGAACTGCTTTGCAAATTCTCTTTCAAAATTTTGCAGAACATTAACAAACACACAGGCTAAGAAAATAAAAAAAGATAAATATTTTCAGTTTAGGCCACTAAAAAGCATTATTTTCTTTATTGTTTCTTGGGTTTAGTAATGAGTTGAAAAGTGGTATTTGTGAAAAAAAAAAAAAGAGAAATTTTTTAAAGGGAAATATTTATCAGTTGTCAAATCTGGAACAGATGCATTTCTTTGAGAAGTCCTGGCAGTCAGGTGAAGTTCCTAGTGACTGGAAGAAGGGGCATGTTATACCCATTTTCAAAAAGGGTGTAAAGGAGGACCCTGGGAACTACTGACCTGTTAGCCTCACCTCTGTGCCTGGGGAAATCATGGAGCAGATTCTCCTAGAAGGTCTGCTAAGGCACATGGAGGAGAGGGAGGTGATCAGAGAGTCAGCATGGCTTCACTAAGGGCAGATCCTGTCTGACAAACCTAGTAGTGACTTTTTACGATACTGTGACTACCTCAGTAGAAAAGGGACAACATGTGGCTGTGATCTATCTGGACTTGTGCAAGGCCTTTGACACGGTCCCCCACAACATTCTACTGGCCAAGCTAGAGAGCTATGGATTTGATGGGTGGACTGTACAGTGGATAAGGAACTGGCTGGCTGGTCGCACTCAGAGGATAGTGGTTAANCAGAGGAGGCCACGGGAATGCTCAGGGGCTGGAACACCTCTACTATGAGGACAGGCTGAGGGAGCTGGGATTGTTCAGCCTGGAGAAGACTTCAGGGGAACCTACTAGTGACTTTCCAGTACCTAAAGGGAACTTCCAAGAAGGCTGCAGAGGGCCTGTTTACAAAGGCCTATAATGAAAGGACAAGGGGCAATGGTTTTAAATAGGAGAAGAGTAGATTTAAACTGGATATTAGAAAGAAGTTCCTCAGCACGAGGGTGGTGGAACACTGGAATAGGTTGCCCAGGGATGTGGTTGAGTTCCCATCCCTGGAGGCATTCCAGGTGAGGCTTGCCAGGGCTCTGGGCAAGCTGCTCTAGTTGGGGATGTCCCTGGCCACTGCAGGGGGGTTGGACTAGATAACCTCCAGAGGTCTCTTCTAACCCAAACCATTCTGTGATTCTGTGAGGTGTCATAAGAGGATGATAGAAAACACCATTCAGAGAAACATGAATGGAATTTGCAGGCAAAGAGTACATAATTTTGCTAGAAAGTTAGTCTTTCTTAGAATAGTTTGCAGTAGTGATAGCTTAATCCAATTTCCCTGAGAGTTCTTTTGCTATACATTTCTTTTAACCAGTCCTATCAATAAGCATTTCCCACTAAATTGCTGAAGGAATGTGTTTTAAAAATGGCCAGAGCAATTAAAGCATAAAGAATTTTTCTCTTCATTCTTGGAAACACTTATTGGTAATGTCAAACTAGTTTATTTTTCCTGAACCTAATGATTAACAAGAAACCTAAAGAAACAGCAAGGCCTACCTAAGGGGTCGACAATTAGTGAACTGCACAGAGGTTTGGACAGATGGAAGCAGTTACAGCTGAACCATGAGGCAAGAGAAACCCAACTAAATGACTACACTTCCAAAAAGACTGCTAGATATAAAATGCTCCACCTATAAAGTATGTAATAAAATATTTACAGAATTCCACAAGATCATTCAAAACGTAACATATATTAAAAAACAAAGGAGGGAAGGGGAGGAAGGGAATCCAACCTGCCTCTTGCCAAACTTACTGCTGTTGCCAAGGAAGAGAACTCCATTTTCCTTTCCATTTTCAGAAGGGAATGTGCTCTGAGTCACAGGGTGCTAAGGCAAACCTCCTCCTGGAAAGGAGACAAAGAGCATGCCTGGCACAGTTTCCAAGGAAAAAGGTTACACAAAGACTGGAAGTTCCTTACCTGGTTGCATTGTGTAGGATCATGGTGAAGAAACCTTCATGCATTAATATAAAAAAAAAGTCTAAAAAAAAAGAAGAATGTCTTTGTTTGTGGAAATGTAACACTAAACTTAAGTAATCTTGCCACCTGTGCCAAACTAAGCATTTCCTATCTGATAGATTAAATTCTAAAAGAGAAGTGTTAAACACTAATGTTTCTTAAATGGAGTGGCCTAGAAGTATCAGGCTTTGATTTGAACCAAGCACTCACCACTTGTTTGTTCTTACCTGCAAAGGGATGTTTTCCAAAGGCAAGTGTTCCAGGAACACTATTCTCTTCACTTACAATGAAATTTGTGTTCAGAAGTTACTTAAGTTCCCTTTTGCAAATGTGCAAATTGATGTTTAATTCTATTCGTAGGATACATTGTACACATTGTACTCAATATATATTTTTTGGAGTGTAGCTTCTGTGGAGCATATTTTGATGTGAGCTGGTGTGTTCAAGTGCAAAAGCATGCATGGTCACAATAGCTACTGAAAGCCAGCAATTCTGGCTATCTTGTAAGTCTTCTGAGTAGTGCAGCATCACTCTTAATTGAGGAGATTGAGAGCTCACAAAGGTGAGCATGAAGGGATGATCAGCAGGAATGCTCCTTTGCAAGCTGTGACATAATCCTATGTACTTTTAGATGTGTTTTTAGCCTTCTCTGGGTCAAATAATATTTTCAAAGCTACAGGGTGATGATAGCTAGACTATGAGCACAAAGTAATACTGATGCTGGTGTTTCTCCCTCCCCTAGTGTTGTGAGGAGATTCAAACTGAATTCCCTTAAATATAACCACAATTTCAACTGAAGTCTTAAGGACAAAATGAAATCATAAACTGAACTATCTCGTTAAATCTGAAAGTTTGCCTTGGTTTTCAAATCTTTTTGGGGCTAAAAATACAGGCTGCAGAAACTCACACCCACAAGGTATCTGCTTACCTCTTCCTGTGTCATATTAAGAGTCAACATAATCAGGAACTTCAAGAATCTTATTCTGAATGTGTCCTCTCAAGAGACACATTGAAAAACTACTGGTTGTATTCAACTCAGTAATGTCTTTGTATCAAAAGAAGCAACAGGAAGGACCTATAATAATGATAAAAGAGATATTCCATGAGATCCTACAATGGCTCATTCTTTTTAAGGCATTGTTTTGTAGGAGCTGTAGTCAGAAGATGGCCACTATCTGTATAGGCAGATGAATAACAGTGCCAATGGTCTTCTTTTCAGTTTCTTGTGGTCACCACTCCATGCACCAAATAACTGACTCTGCCCTGAGTTCTGTGGCACAGTGGTAGAGGCCAGTCAACTTTAAGGCCCAATCCCACAGTCAATGGGAGTGTTGTCTAAGAACTGCATAATCTGGCCTGTCTCCAAGTTTTTACAGGTCAAATAACATAAGGGAATATTTTAGTCTGAACCACTTCCTGAATTCCCAATGAAGAATGTTGAGTCAAAATATAATGAATGGTGACTACATTCTACTCTAAACAATAGCTGCTATTTACCAAACAGTGTGTAGTGTGTAAATTAAATGTGAGATTTCCTCCTGGCCCTTTGACTTCTTAGAAACCTTTCCTTAATGCTTGAAATTTGGACTGACTGCAGAATTTCCTAGAAATACATATGGATACAGTCCTGCAGGATTTTAGAGATGTTAGACTTTCTTGCAAACAATTTTTTTGTAGATTTAAATAGCATGCATACGGAGCATAGCTAGTCTATTTTGGTCAAACTTAGCTTTTTTTTTTTTACCTTAAAACAAACACTCTGATGGAGTTTGTTGCTTTTTTGTAAACATCCTCACAATCATTACTTTACTAGTGGCTTCTTATTCCCTCCCTGAGTGAACAAATGGCATGAAGGACAATACTTTCATTTACCTAGCATTCCATTGCATCTCCCCAGCATCAAATTTGTGTTTATTAGCTCTAGCTACAACACTATAAAACATGATACTTTTGTTTGTTTTGTGAAAGTTATGAGGGAATGGCCCAAGTACCTTATAAGAAGACTTGGATGACCTCCTTCATAGTGCTTTTATCAAGATAGTATCAAGACTATAGTCATCTTGTTCTGATTAGAACACTGCTTAATGGTGTTGGCTGAAAATCTTCTCCAAGAACTGGGCAGGAAGATACTCCATGTGCTGTCATCTGCACAGTTCTTTCTCTCTTTCCTTTTGGATGAGGTGACAGGTGAAAGCTCTCTTTAGGCTTTTTGTGTCTGCTCTGTATCAAAACTGGAGATGCTTTAGTCGACTTAATGATCTTAAAGGTCTCTTCCAACCTGAATGATGCACTGGTTCTATGGATGTTAAGAAAAAGTTATTCACAGAAAGGATTATGAACTATTGGACTCCAGGATCTAGCTTTAAGTATGCCTGATTCATGTGCTGCAGGAATGTTTAACTGTTGTGTTGCAGGTTGGCTGTGGCATGGGCAATATAAATGGAGATTTGACAAAGTTGTGCATATCACTGCACACTGACATAAATTTAGGAATTAGTACAAAAGGTTATACAAGCCTTTTACAAAGTGAACAGGCAAATCTTCAGGCTAGCTTTGCACAAATTATGAGAAAAGGCTAATAAATTACTTGAATGTGTTTTAAGTATATATAAAACTTTACACAAAAACACCTAAGTCCCAGGTTAGCACTTGCTTGATTTCAAGCAATGAATATCTATTGCATTAGTGGGGTGCTCGTGCACTTAAAGGTGAACATATGTTCAAGTCTCTTGGCAAATCAGAAACATAGTCATTAATTTTAGCTGTCAAATTATTTTTGTGGGTTTGGACGGCAAAGAAGAATACCCAAAGAGATCAGAGATCAGTATCCCATGGGAACAAATGAATACACAGGAATATCAATATCATCTTGGACTTAACATGGCAGGGGGGAATGAGCTGGAGATCCAACATCTTAGATCACTGTGGAGGGATTTGGAATAAAAATACCCAGGAGATATGCTTTGCCTGTAATAGTAAAAAGCTAACACTATCCATAACCTTTTCTGCAACAAGTTCAACTCAATTGGTATGAACAAGTATGTGGTTCTAAGGTGAGCCAGTTAGTATTAATTTTCCTTTTGCTGTGTTTTCTCAGTAGTGATGTATGCATTTTATTAAGCCTTCAGGATTTATCATCAAGACAGGAGATGCAACTACTGTAAGAGGAGATTGGAACCTCTCTCTGTTCTGTTCAATTTTTGTGCTTGCCTGCTGGCAATTTAGAGGGCTGTGGGTTATAATCCAGCATTCTTACCCTGTAGCTGTTATTCACATGAGCAATACCACTGTTTTCAATGAAGTTACTCACAGTAAGAAGCATTCTGCACTATGTGGAATTGTCCCATGACTTATTGCAGTTGTCAGTACTATTCATTGCCACAAAGGGTAGAAGAAGCTGCAAGCAAGGAGTTGGGTCCTTGTAAGAAATTTTTGTCTTTCCACATTTTACATTTGGAGGTGCTTGAAGTCTCCAGCACCACTGTTATATAGAGATGACTACCTAGGGCTGTTTCCAGGTTGTTAAATTTATTCTGCATCTAAATCCTGGTGAGAGGTACCAGTGCATAATCAATGCCTGTATGGATCTGGATCTGCCTTCATGTGTAGATTAAGGAAAGTGTCAGTGAAAGAGCTACTGGAGGTTCAGATGAAAACTATGTCTATTTTCTTCTGACTCTAAAAGGCCTCTTCATTGCACAGCTTTTTTAGGAGGCACTACTTGAGTGATGCAGCTGAACTACTCAAGCCCAGGCACCAGTTCTGGTTGAGCAGATAGAAAGCTGGTGTGTGCATGTGTCCATGAAAAGCCACTCCTTGGAGTTTAGAAATGCTATTTGCATGAGTATATGAATGTACAATTTCACATTTAAAGCTAGTTTATAAATCTATGCTGCTATTTACAGAATGGTGCAAGAGTTTCTTCAGTGTAGCTTGGCTTTGAACTGTAATTTGATTTTTTTTTTTGTAAGGCAGTTTTTTTACCTGCACTAGGTATCCTCAAAAGGTTTAGGAAGAGTTTCTAAGTAGCCTAGTAACAATTGCAAATAGTGCTAATCCCCAGACGCTTGCAAAGGCAGATTGGGCTGGAGAGCATTGGAGTAATTAAAGAGCAGTTCTATGGTGTCTGGGCATCTCAACTTTGTAGAGCTGCCAAAATGCATTGGCAAGAACACAAATCCCTCTCCCTCCTTTTTGATCTTTCATCCCTTTTTTCCTTGATGATGTAGAGAGGTAGAGCCTGAACATCTCCCTCGAATCACCTCTCTTTTAGACCTCTTCAACTAGGTCAGGCTTTTATTAACACTTGTCATGATAGAAAGGGTGTGGTTTACCTACAAAAGGGTGTCCAAGGTCCTCTGCTTCTTTCTGGCACCTTTGCTAAAATACATCTAGAATAACAATGATGATAAATCCAGCTTTTGGCTTTAACCCCCCCATCAGTTTGGTGTCAAGTCTAGTGTCTACTAGAAGTTTGCAATCTCCTTTACAGAATGTAAAGGTATTTATGGAGTTGGAATGGGATTCTCAAGGTGGCTTTGTTTCTCAGTACTTGGATGAAATTGGTTTGTATGTGGCTCTCAATTTTAGTATTTGGGGATTAGACTTTTTCTCAAGCCTTGTGTGTAAGCATTCAGCAAACACAGTACTAAGACGGGGTGCAAGATGCACTTTTTAAGCACACAGATAAAATTCACTGATCTCTATCAGGCATAGTGATGTGGTGACAGAGCTCTTTCAATGGATCACTATAGGTCTGGGTATATAAGATACTATATTGATGCATGTGCCTTGGGCAGGGATAGATATATGATTTCTCTGACATAATGGACATGTTAGTTGACTTGCCTAACATAGCTGAGTTGTAAGGAATATATAAATGGGAACATTATTATTCTTTTCTATGTTTCATTTTTTATATTTAGTCAGATAAATATGTAACAAAATACTCAACTTTGAAAGTTTGTTTTGGTGGGGTTGTTTGTTTTAGGGTTTTTTTTGTTTGCTTTTCTTAATTGTGTTAGGCTTTATCTGCTTATGCAACTAATTATTTTGGAAGGTATCTCCCCTCATTAAATTTTATAGGACATTTGATGAACATTTGCTGCCTTATAGTAATATAATAGCATAAAATTCTTTGTTGTCTTTTAACTGTTATTTGGAGATACGTTTCAGTTTCTTGTCTAGCAGATTGCAAACAGAATTATTGCTTTATATTCTAAATAATGGAAAATCTATATTGGCATAGTCTCTCCGTGCCGATTTCTGTCTGCTGAGTTCAGCTAATTTATCTGGAGTGTTTATCAAACAATTTATCCAAAGAATAGAATATTCAATATATGCTGTATTCAATATTGCTTAATGAAGCAATATTGTTCTCTGAAGCCTAATCAGCATAAGTAGTTCTAAACTCTTCCTATGATATTACCTTCTAAGATCCTAGTTTCTTGTTAGCAATGGTTTCAATTAATCTGTAGTTATCCATTAACATGTCATGTGTCTCTGATTAAATATAAGCTTAGTTTTCTTTTCTAAGTTCATTGTCCCATCCATATACTTTTTGTATAATGTGGGTTATGGTATGTGAGCAGGGGTTGTAATAGGCTAGATTGTCAATTTGCTCTTGAAGTCCATATGGTTAGATCAGGGTTTTGCTAGAGTGTTTTCCTCAGCCTTTTCATAAACGCCCGAATTCAGCCCTGGTGTTATCTATTAGCATAGTTGGGGCTGAAGGGACTGTAACATGGATTCTTCTGTCCATTTGGTTTCCACTCTGATACTGATGCAAGCTAGAGCACTTAGATGCAGCTAATGCTCCATTGTCTTTCCATAATCCCACTATTACAGCTATAAAGGAAGACTAGGGAGAAAAATATCTCAAGCTGGATCATCCTGACTGTCACAGGGGTGAGACACTGTGTTTGTGTTGCAGCCCTGGCAGAGGGCAATCCCCATCAGCTCAAAAGCATTAGAGCTGCCACTGGTAGGATACACTCCGTGTCTCTCTCAATTCCTACATGCTTGGGAGTTCCTTTAAGTTGGAGAACATTGTCAACATGAAACCTTTTGCATTTCCACCACCTCAGAAATGGTATAGCATGGTTTGCTTGGAGTTTTCAGAAATCTTTTAGGTTCAGTGCATTCATCAGCCCTATTTTGCCATTTTTAAAATCAGGTTTAGGTTTTGTTGACACTTAAGTGGGTAAAAGACCTGTGAAAAAAAGATTTTAACAGCTGAAGATCTGCTATAAGGAAACTTCCATTGTACTTGTGCTGAAACCCAGTAGTTTAATGTTGTTACCTTATTTAAAGACAAGTCACAACATTCTTGGAGGTATTTGAAAGATGTGTTTGAACCTTCTTCATAAGCTTGTAATTTACTCTTAACTTGGACTGAAAAAACTTTTCCATATCTCTACTGAATCTACAGCCCAAACTTCTGCAAGCCTCATGTGGCTTACTGCTGGAATGTTTCAGCTTTAGATAGGTTTATTGTGGATTTCCCTTGATGGATTTTGGGTGCTTTTTGGGGTGCATTAGAGAGACTCCTCCCTCTCCACAGAAGTGCAAAGCCGTTTAATTATTAGAGTAATAATAGCACTATTTCCTCCTCCCGCAGAACAGTATTCAATAAAGGAAATGGCTCTTTTAGTCTGGCAGCATCAACACTTACTCTTTCCTCTCTGTTTTGCTCTAGAACAATAATGGTGTTTTTTCCAAAGTATTAATCTCCTGAAGTTTAACCTAAAAACTGTTACTGACCAATGATTACTTGGAAAAAGGAGTTTCTAGAGCTATAGACATCACTATTTGAAATCTTATATTAATGGTCACTTCCATTGAAAGATTTAGGAAAAAATAGATCTTAATTTAAATTATATCCCAAGATTGTCCTGGTTTGGGCTTATTTGTAGTGTAGTGTTGAAACTGTCATAACTTTCATGCTCTAGACTTCTGTGATCAGTAGTTTGCACCTTGGTTGCTTGTGAGAATGCATCAATCAGTGTTGTCCCACAGTTGGCTGGATTACCCCCAAAATATCAGTGTCACCAAACTCATCTTCCTTCCTGTAGTCCCTTACAACTCAGTGTTACAGCTCGGTTGTTTCAGTGTTGTCAAGATCTTTGAGCTTTATACTTAGCATACTGCTCTGTGGAATTGGAAATATGCTTAGCTTGTATTCCAGTCTTTTAACAAATTGGACACAAACATGGTTTTGGCAGTGGGCTGTAGGAACATAAAAGAGCAGTAATGAGACTGTGGGTATTGGTACCTACAAACAAAAACAGGGTACAGAGAGTGAGCTGCTGCTTGACAGTTACAAGAGTGTTGTTCAATCATCATTAAATCTCATCCTGCTCTTCAGAGCAGCAATAATTCTTGTCTTACACGAATGAAAACTGAAGAAGATTAAATGAGCTTCCCAAAGCCACTTTGGGAACAGGTATTACACTGAATGCTTTCTGTTAAGCATATGGTGTTCAGCCAGAGGACTAGAGATTCAGAAGTTTGTCCTCAAGTATTCTGCTTTGCTGCAGTTAATGCGAGGCTTTAGATTCACTGAGTCTCTCCTATAAATGGTGGCCAGCACAGAGACAGCTCAGGTCCTGGGTGCTTTGAGGTATAGTCTGTCTAAAATGAAAATCAAATTTAATCACATAATAAATTACATCTACTCCTAGAACACTAGAAGGACTGAGAAACAGAAAAATGATTTCAGTTACAGTCTACTTCCCAGGATCTTCCTTCAGTAAAGAGACAACAAATGAATCTAAATATATGGAGTTTGGACACAAATTTCTGAACACAACCTTCAGGGTATCTATATATGTGTTATGTGTCTTCAGATAAGCAATATTGGTTTGGAAAGTCCAACTGTGTAATCCATATATATAATGTCCATTTAGGTAGGCATGGCTAGGAATGGTAGCTTCATGTACTCTGCTGCACAGCAGCTGTTTCTTGTTTGAGAATGACCATTTATACTGACTGGAGGTCATTAGTTAAATGAACATTGGCCTCGAGATGCAAGTGTAAAACTGGCTCTAGGCTAGATATTTTGACTGGACCAAAACATCAGGCTTTCTGTGGTGCATTATTAAGATGAAGAATCATGCTTTATAATCACACTAGTATTTGAAATCTGGTTAACTGGAAGCCCTACAGTATTTTCAGGTCCTTGGATGTCAGCCACTGCAGTTACATAAGTGCAAAATATTATTGGAATAGGTAGTAGGTGTCCTTCCTTCCTTAGGAATTGCCCCACTTAAAACCTCAGTTCCTGTCCCTTCCCAAAAGTTCTTTTTAATCTTGTTTTCTTTTTTTTTTTAAGCTATGACTCAGTTCCCCTGCCATCTCCTCCTCTAGGTTGAATCCAAGGTTGCCCATTTCTTTCCCCTACATGGTCTGAAGTAGTGGATATGATGTCTTCTTGTTTACAGTATGCTAAAGCAGAGTATTTCTGAGATGTTTGCAGGTACTTCCTGCCCCAGAGGAAGAATATAGGATTTCCATCCTCCTCAGCAACAGAGCTTTGGCCTTACTGGAGCCAAGGAACTCAAGCTGTGTGATCTCTCCCTTCCTGTTTCTTTTGCTTGACGCAACGTGGTAGAGTTGTTTGATGTCTAGAATGAAGGATGCAGAAACTCCAGCTTGCTAAATTCACCACTTATTTCCTTTATTAGTTCCCTAAGAAGCTGTGAGAATTAACTTTTTTTTTCTTTGCAAGTTAACTGAGGTCCAAGATACATTTGAAATGCTTAGCACCTTTATCTTTCATATCAAAAAGGTGAATTACCCCTCTGAAATCTACCTTTTTGCATTTTGTGCTTTTGTGCCAGTTTAGGATAACTAAATGCTTTCAAACACTTGGTATATCTTCATCCAGGGGACCTTTCCCTCAACCCTTTCACAGGTGAGCACTAGGTAGAAAGGGCACTTGAAAAGTACTTAAACACTCTGTTTGGAATTTCACTTCATATATTTATTTTCTGCTCAACTTCCTCGCAGAAGAAGAATTCTGTCTTCATAATTTTTAAACCCTTCTTAGACTCTAAATTGTTCTGTCTCCATCTACCATTACTGTGTATTGCTCTGGGCTCCTCTTCATCACTGTGTAGTTCCCCATACTAGTGAATACTGCATTTGCCTCATCCTGCCTCACCCATGGAATTCTACATCTCAGCCAAAGAGCCCACGTATGGAAGCAGCAGGATGTGGCTTTCTAAATACTGAAACTGTGTCAAAACATTCCTTGTTATTGGCAAATATCTTTGTTATCACTACTGTCATTGTTTGATATCTGTGACCATAGTCATCTTTGCAACAATCCAGCATCATTCCTCCCTTAAATGGAAGGTTAAAACTTCAGGTAAAGGATAAGCAACAGGGTAGATGTATGAAATTGAAGAGTTGGTGTATGAGCTGGTTTGCACATTTTTAAACCCATCCTGCAATGAGTGGATCAGTCTATGAAGTCTAAACCTGTTTTATTCCTGATGTCTGACATTCTTGTACATGATTTCTACCTGTACTCCAACTCAGAGCTCCATAAGTATCTCCATGTTCCTCCTCTTAGAGCTGCAGTGCTCTTGCCTTCAGTGTTAACACCTCTTAGGGATACAAAATGGATCAGTACATTAGCAAAACCTCAGCTCCTATATTTGTATCACTATCTCCATTAGCTTTGGGAATGAGATGCTTAGACCAGCCAGTATAAATACTGCATATTCATACATTGTGGCTGTATGTAGTCTACAAACAGTGTCTATAACACAACTTTGTGGAAGAAGGCTTGGCTTCTACCCCTCCAACGTGGCATTTGCATGACACATTGGTTGCTTTTATTGCAAGAATAATAAAATAGCTGACCTGTTTGCCTGCCTGACTGCCTCAGCAGTATCTTACCTTGTGGTAACTTTGGGTCAAGCCTTTAGATAACATTTCTATTATACTTAAGGAGTCTAAATAGGGTCCTGAAACATTTTGTGCTGCATGTTTTCTGATTGTTTTTTCTTATCTCAAGTGTAAAATAAATAGGTTTGACATTTCCAGAAAGTCTTTCTAAAGCCAGACAGAAAAATAATAGAGAATATTTGATCCTGTTTCTTGGACAGAGATCTACTGCATGAGCTTGAATACTTATATGGGTGTGATTTTGGTCCAGATTCTTTTGGCACTAATACTGAAATCATGTGGGTTGTTCTACTTAGAATATGCTAAATGATGCATCCTTTCCTTCAAATCTGAGTGTTTCATGCCTTTTTCATAGTTCTGACCTTTTAGCCAGACTAGTTCATGTTCCCTCTTAATACTAAAGGAGACAGTTTTGAGCATATTTTTGCATGTCACTAGGAAGAAATTAATAGTGATTATAGTTGATGTCAAGAAATTAGTTAGGCCTTTGTCTTGCTGCCTTTCATCCTCTGTTACTCTTTGCTATACCATATTGCTCAGTGCAGCATGGTGCCTTGTAGGAGTACAAGGGGAGAGATTTGAATGCTCCCAAATCTGTCAGGTTGGTGCTGAAGGCCTGTATGCAAGAATATTGATAATTGCCAGAACAACAGTGTGTTATCATAACTTAGGTGAAGAGCCATAGGTCATGATGATATAGTATTAACTGGTAGGAAACAACACTAACTTTTATGATTCTCATCCTCATTGCCAACTGGGATGTGGTTTGGCTCAGTGATACATAACAGACCACAAAGAGATGGTCCATGCATAAAAGTTAATGTCTAACAAAGGAGAGGCAGATGAAGGCAGTAGAAACAGCACACTGAGGAGCTTTGGGAAGTAATGAGACAGGTTTCTGTAATAGATAACTTAAGTGTGTTCTGAATAAGTACCAAAGAGCTGTGACAGTGTTTGGTCAATACAGCATCAACAAGGAGTATAAACTCCCTTGTGTGACAGAGCAATTTGTCTATATTTTCACATTCTTTGTGGCCAGAAAATATTTCAGGATGGCTTCTTTGGGAAGATTTCCTTACTGCATCAAATGGCCACAGAAATCAGCTTTCTATCGCTAATTATAAAAATACTTCATAAGTGTCTTCAATTCTTCAGTTAAAACTGGAGAGTTTTATCCTGTTGTTCCCATTAGTTTCCTACAAAGTAGGTAAGCTCTTGGCACTGTAATTCTCCATCTGTTTCTTACATGCAAATGCAGTGATTTCAAAATCTATGACATGCTGGACCTGCTTTACATTCTGCTCATGAATTCCTGAGTAATGCCATAAAATGATGGGAGGGGGGAAAGCTTCTTTTCATGGTGTTGCAGAATAATACACTGTAAGTCAAAGTATCTGGATAGATTCTGAGGTCAGAAAGGAGCATTACTGTATTGTTGGGTCATAGGCTGGACTTGATGATCCTGGGGATCTTTTCCAGCCTTGATGATTCTGTGATTATAGTCATGATGCCAGACTTTACAGGCCATTGTATTTCACCTAGTGATTTCCCTGTGGAGTCTAAAACCTAGGAAATATTGCTTTAAAGGAAAATCTATGCTAGTTTTAGAATGTACCAACACAGTTCCTCTAAAAGAGATTTCTTGAGTACAAGAAAGTACAAACTGGGAGCTTTTGTGTGAATTGTAGTAATATCAATTTTTTAAAAACTCATTGTTAGATGCAATTTCTGATGCATAAGATGGTGACAGAGAGGGTGGAGAAAGCAAGCTTTAAAAATCAGAAAGCTCTGTGCTTCATACTAATTGTACAACTCTGTATCATAACCACTTGAAGAAAAAATGAAAGGTGACTGGAAACAACTGACAACCCTTTCTCAAGGTAAAAATGACTCTGAATCAAGAGATGTAAGAAGGCAGTAGACATACGGTTAAAAATTCAGAGATGCAATCCTTCCTTAAGTCATGTAACAAGGATCCAGCTGTTGGTATATTTTTGCCAAAAGTCCTCAGGAGATTGGCATCTGCAATATTATATCAGATTATTTTTGGTGGGCTCATACTTTGGAGGCATAGTGCCAAATAATGTAAATGGGAGATTTTTGGATTACTGGGGATTGTCAAACTCATAGATTTATCATGTTCTGATCAGATCTGGGGATAGGATTTTCACTGACGTGCACAGAGACTAACTCTGGTTAGACAAACCTTCATATTTGGTGAATTATAACACTGCACTACCTTCACAGACAGAGAAGCCACCTTCTACTTAGGAAAGTACAAGGCTTGTCTTGATTGAAGTGGAAACTACATCCCCAAAAGCATGGCAAGATTTTGGCTGTGAATGTTGTCTGTATTTTATCAGCCTCTGTTTGACATTCAGACATTTCCGGCCTAGGATGAGGCGTTCGGTTCCTTCTCACCACACAACAAAGCATATTAAGAGGAAGACGGAAGCAGACAGGCAATAATCCACTCATGAGTGCCTTCCAGCTGAAGGTTAACTTCAGCATAACTGTTTCTTTTGGGTGAATCAGCAGAGGAAACAGAGGGGAGAAAATGTGCCTCAGAAGACATAACCCAACGTGACTCTAGTATTGTCTTTACATACTAAAAATGCTGCTTGGTTTGTTTTTAATGTCTAGGATTGGGAAAGAGAGCAGCGAACACCATCTCCTGTCCAGTGACAATGTTATCAAGTGTGATCAGTGATTATCAAGCATGATTTCTCAAGACATTCAGATTCTATGATAGATGAATGGATGAATTCTCAGTCCCTTAGAAGTCACTAGCAACCTTTGTCCTGAGCTGGGGCTCTTATCAGAAACAGCTAACTGTATCGGAGGACTGAGTCTCTAATTTTATACTGCCTTGAAGGAGTCTGTGATTTCATGGTCTGACAAGCTGTACTGAGCAATGACTGACACAAGTTCAGTTGGAGTTGTTGTAGATTTCCAGGTTCTAGTTTAATATATGTAAAAGTCATTCCTGAAATGTAAATCGACCATTTACAATTGATTTTAGTTAAATGAAATTTTATTTGAAAATGGGAAGTATATGTATTGGCAGAAATTTAGAACAAGAAGTATTTTCTATTCTGAAAGGCTAATGATGCTCCAACATGGCAGTGATTATCTTATCCTTCAACAGTTGGAAGAGAGATTTTGGGCTGTTTTAAGCCATGCACACAAGATTGGTCAGTGCAGAGGGTGGCACTGAAAGAGGGAGTTTAGCAAGAACTTTCCATCTTTGCTCTTGCTAAGCAAATTGTCACTCTTCTACAATGGAGGACACGGTCCATTCTTTGGGGACAGCTGTGAATCTCATTAAGCAATTCATCACTGTAATAATTTCTGGTGGAGTCCCACAGGCTAAGTATAAGTTGCTTAAATATACACTGTCTAACACATTGTGTTAAGAGAGATAGAAAGGAATAGGACTTGTTTCCTCCCCTCTCCATTTTAAATGACTTTTTTTGATACCCTAGGATTTTTTTTTCTCCTCCTGTCTTTGCTTAGAGAGCTCCACTATGTCGTAGTGCAGAGATTGGTGTCTAGATGTCTTTTTATCAATAAAGAGGCTTCCCCCTTTTAGGCTTCCTGGGAAATGTAAGGCATTTTCTCATGAATTTTTGTCATGACATTTGACAAGATTAAAAACAATCTATAAAAAAAGCCTTATGTTCCTTGGCTTCACCCACGATGGCTGATTGCCATATTTGTTTACTGGCCTGAAAAACTGCCTGAAGGACGTGACAAGATCATAGAAATCCCCTTTCTGACAGGCCTTTTCTGGGAAGAAGTTCTTTTGAAGTGAAACTCCTCAGAATGCTTTAAAATAGGGAAATTCTTTCAGAGATCCACCCTTTTTAAGGGAACTCACTCGTCATCTTTTCTTGGGAAAGAAAAGTGACAGTTCCCTAATACCTCTCACCTTCATTGTAAATACACTTTCCTATAGCTGGCCTAACCCTATTACTTATTTATACTCTTCCTCCAGTTGCCAGCAAGCTTCTTACAGTTCTGCAAGTGAGAAATCCAAGCAAGTACTAGGGTTTTCCCAAAAAGAGTCATGCCAAGGTATTTAGACCCTCATTCCCCCCATGTTACGCAGCTGTTAATGGGGAAAGCTCAGCAGCAGACAGCTGTTAGGCAGCTCTGGGAGAGTCAATCCCCACTTCTCAGGGCACCACGTAGGATCTCTGCGTGACGGTTCGCGGAGTTGCCGTTTCCAATATTTGACAGTTCCCAAGCTGGGCTGGGATGAACTAGAGCTGATTATCAACCTCAAGGGTTTAAGCAAATATGCCTGCAACGTCTATTTGTGGAAAGAAAAAGTCATTGCATTCTTATGGCAGCAAGTCCTGGGAACGAGCACAGATTGATGAGAGCTACACCAGTATGTCCCTGCTTGTGCTTCACAGACACAGGACATTACTGTAGTTCCTATCAGGCAGAAATAGTAAATCTATTACTTTTGTGTACTCTTGTTACCAAACTCCTAGTACTGGCTACTGTAGCTGTATGGTTGAAAGAATCAAGATAATAAACTGAAGGGAAAGAAAAGTCCCTTGTTGTTGAGCTGCGGAGAGGAATAGCAAGTTATACTGCTACTGCAGATGCTGAGGAGAAGGAAACAGAATGAGTGTCACAAAACATACTTTTGAGACTGGGTCATTTTTTGATCTAGACTAGATTAGTGTAAAAATGATGCTTGGTTACTCTGCAAACATGTGAACCTACTATGTCTGCCAAGATCAGATCCTGGCTCAAAGATTCTATCTATGACTTAATGTAGTCTTCAGCTTTGCAGAGGTGGCACAGACCAGTAGAGTATTGGAAGAATAGAGAATACATCATAAAATGATAAAGCTTCTAGAAATTGTGTGTATGTGAAGAGTAAGCTCTGGGATAAATTCTCTGCATTTTGCTTCAGTTCATCAGGTTTACTTGCCTATCAGCAGCTATTCTTGCTTTCTTTCCTGTGACTATTCTTTTAATGCTCTCAGAGTCTTTGTGATATTGCCACAGTAGCTGGCACATAGTACTGTGAAACAAACCCATACCAACCTCTGCATAGACCTAATGCCTATGTCTTTACTGGAGGAGTCAGCTTCAGTCTGTTCATATGACTGGAATTTGGCTCCTTAGTGTGAATGTAATTGTAATTTATTCTTTTTTTTACTTTCCCTTTATTTTGCCACTAGTGTAAAGTATGAACAGGAATCAGGTCTGCAGTAACCAACTGAAAGTTAGAAACAAAGACAAAGTCTTTAATTTCCTAAATGGTAGTCACATTTTCCTGTCTTAAAAGGAAGTCTTTGAGAGCTGGTTAACTTCTATTTAATTTCTTGTTTCCAATAACCAAGTGGAATCAAACAACTGATGAAAAATTAATATGAAAAATAGATAATTAAAATGCACAACTTAAGGGAATGGAAAACATTGCAAGATACAGAGCTAAGGCATTCTTCCTACGTTTGTCTTTTTTTTTAGAATAGAATTTGCACTGAAAGTTCATCAGTTTTCTCTTACAAAATGAGAGTGAGCTTTGGTGTTGATAGTCTAATCTATTCTTCGGGCTTTACTGATAGAAACCAGAAAACAGGCAAAAAATCTTCACTGGAACTAAGTCCATCTGGGGCTGGGAGGTAACAAGAGTAGTCTGCACAGCTGGGGAAAAGCAGAAGGCCAGCCAGGACATCACCAGGTAGATCATGTGTCCACAGCAAATTTTTGAGTCATTAAAAACCCTTCCTCTCCAGAGGAGAAGATTGGACAACAATATAACCACTTGCTGTTCTTTGGAGTTATGGCCATAACCTTTGGAGGATATGTGTACAGGATTTAATAGAAACCTGTTGCACAATGATACATAGGAGGGGGAAGGCTGTGCACATTAGCATCAGCCTACTTTCACCTCATTATTTCCTCAGAATGGTTACTTCTGTCCAAGTAATTCTTTGAGACCTTTCAGATGAAATGTGGGCATGCACAGGTCTCTTCTCCCAAGCTTGCATTACATTTCCAGGACACATAACCATGGTCTGGAATTTGTCATCATTTCAGTAAGTACAGGATAAAACTGCACACAATTGGTATTTTTTTACATTGACCTTGATCTTGTTTTTTTTCTCTCTGTAACTCTTGATTGCCTGTTGTTTATCCTCCATTATTTGTGTTGAAACAACAAAAGAAGAGGGAACTGCTATTAGCATGAGTACATAAAGTAAGAGTCAGGCTGCAGAGGATGGAGAGAGAACGTAGGAGGGAGGCAACAGTGTTGAAAAGCAGCGAGCTGAAAAAATAAATTACTTTGTAATAGTGCATAATAAATTTGTGGTTCTTGTTCCTTTTATATTTCTGAGGCCCAAGATTTAGTAGGATTCCACTTCTAAGGCTAATGAAAGCATTCACAATTAAAAGTGCAGGGATGAAAGAAAATCATGTTTATGAAGTCGAGGTACAAGCCAAATGGTTTTGAGGGCAGCATAAAGAGGAATGTGGCTCCCTTTCAACACTTTTTCTGTGTTTGTCTCCTCTGGAATATCTTGCACCTTCCTCTGAAGTGCTTGTGTTGGTCATGGTGTGATCATGCCAGATAGATCACTGGTCCAGCCTGAGTTCCTGTAATTGTCTTATTCATGTGAACCACTATTTAGGGTTTGGTTTCAGTTTAAATGATTTGGAACAAAAGCTGTTTTTTTGGTTTTAGAAGTAAATATTACAAATAAATTAATTTGCTCTGTCTGCTTAACCTGATGTGTTGGACTGCCCATAACTAGGCAGTTTGGAAAGCAGAGAAATGGCAATACCCACACTGTTGCCTACCCTGCTGGACAGGAGGCCCTGTTAGATTAATAACTTAATACCAGAACAAACCAGTTTATCAAGGGGAGGAGAGGATTCTGATTCTCTCTCTAATACTCAGAGTTCATTTTACTACATGCACAGCCTACATCCATCCAGGAAACAATTGTGGAACCTGGAACTGTCCTAAGCAAACCGGGAGATCTGGTCATATTAAACTCTAATACTGAATTTTTCCACTGTAACTTAATTCCACTTCAGCTTGCCAGAAGTTTCAATCACTGGTTGATTGTTTTCGTGTCTTTATTCTGCAGTGTTCTTGACCATAGTAAAGAGTAATTTAAAAATACATGTATGTGAAAGAGCAGAAGCTTACAAACCAGGGTGAGATTTGTTCAAAAGTTGCATAGTATGTTCAGGGATTTGAAGCCAGTTCAGAGCCATTAGTGAGCTCTGCCTGACAACAAATTGATAGGGTGGGAAATCATTATTGTAAAGATCTACTGTAGTGTGAAAATAAATGTCCTTTTACTTTATGGTAAAGGCAGATGAATAAACTTTTTAACTTTTAAAATCCCTCTGCCTGGTAGCCAGTGTGAGGTCAAAATCAGGTTTCTCATCTGCTAGTGCTTGGTCCAAGAAGAACAAGGAGTTAATTTAGCTCAAAGATGTCTGGGTAAATCTGTAGGAAGGAAGTCTGCAGACAGGAAGGAGGGGTGTGGATGGGAAAGGCTTGCCCTGTGCTGGGCTGCATTGAATGCAGTCTCAAGTCACAGCAGATGGATAAGAAAGAATTTAGAAATTAATGTACAATCTTGAGAATTAAATTCTCTATCAAGCGACCTTCAAGTCTGGCAGCTGGTGTGGAGCTGATAAGGAGGGGACCCGCTGAAACATTCCCATGGAACACTCTGGTCCCTGGCTGGCATTACAGCAAGCTACAGAGCATGAATCAGAGTCTAATTCTGTCAAGCAGTGATAGAGCCTGAGAGGCACTGGCCTGTGCGTTAACTGAACAATATGCTCTGTTGAGTTATGGGAATTGTAGAGTCCCTTTTTCTCCTCCCCACCCCCCAGCCTGTTTTTCCCACACTGCCTCCTGTCCTTTCCATTCCAAAGCATGCAGTGCATAAATACATATGTGCATTAGCTCATGTGTATAGTATATCAAAGTGCTTTTTCAAATGACTTAGCATAACAGTGTTATCATACAAAGTCGAAGCAGCCCCGTACCACATAACATATTGACTGTGTTTTTGACAGTCAGGCTCCAAGTATAACAAAATCATATGTCTTGTTTTATGGGTGGGCAAATCTTAAAAAGCTCAGCTTGCAAAGAGGCAGAGTTAAAAGTGAATCTCTCCTTTCCCCCCCTAATTTTTCAGTCGACTCAGGTTCAGTGTCATCATCCAAGCCAGCCTTTTATCATCTGTGACAAAGTAAACACCAGTGTGGTGACAGAGAGTAAAAATGCTGGGGGTGAAATGATTGGGTTTACTTTAACTTCACGGAACCTAAACTGTATGAAATTGAAAATGTTCAATTCACTGTGCCTGCAGCCAAATGCCAGAGACGCGTTACAACATCTGTTTGCATTTAGAATGTGATTGACTGTGCCAATGATAAAATTGATTTTAATATGATAATTTGAGTGCCCAAATAGGTGATATTAAATAGTCTGCTATTTTTGCCCGAGGTCATTAATCGTTTGAGTCCTAATCTGAAGCTCCCTGAAGACAAAAGGTATCTTCTTGCTGTCAGGCTTTGGGTGAGGTACATTTCTTCCTGGGGGCTATATAAATGTGCTTGAACACATTGTTGTGAAGGCAGCAGTGCTGTTGGGTAAGAATTCGTGCTGAACAGGATTTCTGCTGAGATTTCAACACTGTTGACTTAGTCTATTTTAAATAAATCAAGATACATAAAATAGAAGCCACTGCATGTTATCTTACTTTACGTGAAACTACTAAATTGGTGAAAATGTAAATGAAATTTTCAGCTTGCTTCAAAGTTGCATGAAGTTCAGTAATTAATATGAAAATATCACATCTGTACTCACACTTTGGGACCTGCTGTTGAAAAATGACTGCACTACTGCTACAAAATAATTAGCTTAAATTCTCTAAATGTGCAAGGACTTAAGAGTCACTATGTAAATAGCTTCTACTTGTAAAATTTCCTGATTGCTTTGCAACTGCAATTTATAATAGAGACTCAGAACACTAGGTAATGTAAACATCTTTCAGTTGAAAATTCACTGGGACAGATTATATTATCTATGCTTTCACAGGTTGCAAAGAACAGGTACAGTTTTGTGTCCTTTCACAAATCTCTAGATGTTAGTCTATGCTGCAAGCACCTGTTTTTGTTTAGTTTTGATAGTCTTGGAATTGCTAATGAAGTCTCTAAAGGCTCTGTCTTAGCCATCCATACTTTAAGGTGAGATTGCTGTGCAACCTTTCTCTAAACCAGCATCTCTAATTTGGATCTTACTCCCCTACATTTTAACAAAATTGATGGGAACACTGTGTGTCTTAGCCTTGCATTAAATGAAGCTAAAACTGAGCAACAGGTTTAAATCTTAGGAGATAGAAACTTCATAGTCAATCATCTTTTCCATAAGAAACCAGGCTGGTAATCTCATTAAAAAGGCCTTCCTCTAAATGTGCTTGCTTCAGCTTGTTCTTCTCTTCTGGATGAGAGATGATGATTTAATTGTATTGCATCTTGTGCCTGGTTCTGAAGGCATTTTGGATGAGCAGTGAATCATCATCATGCTATAATGGGCACGTATGGCTTAACATTAGCTACTTGAGACAGGTTTTTGTACAGCCACTGTTCTGTAACAGTAACCTAACACCTAAATTCTGCACTAATAGTAGTAATAGATCTTCAGCCCATAATGAGTGTCCTAAGCTGATTTTGTGGTAGGAAAGCTTTTCATAGAGGTTCAGTAAATAGTTCCTTAATCATTTCTCTCTACCCAATACTTTGCTTAGTCTAGTTAGCAGAGCTTACATGAGTTTCCCAGATGGCTTGAGTCTGATGCCACAAACTCCAGGAGGGCCTTGAAAGAGCCAAGTACCACAGGTATTTTTTTTGTTTTTGTTTAGCAGCAGCGTGTCCTCATAGAATTTGGTATTAAGGAATGCCACCAATTTAGAGCAATAGCCTGTATGTGTTGTTCAAACATGACATTACTCAAAGATCCACAGGTATGAATGCAGAACGGGACAGTTGGGACTACTCTGATCTCAACTCTGAGTGCAATGCAAAGATCAGATTTTTGATGATTTGGGCTGGGGCTGTAACTTCAGCTTGAATGAAAATGTCAGCATCAGAAATGCATTCAGCCTTCTGGTAAAGACTGAAAATAACTGGAGAAACTCTAGCCAGGTTTTTAACTCTAGTAATATACTGTGAATTAGTTTTTATCTCCCTTTTATCTTCCTCTTGTTTAGGACCAGGTAAAGTTATATAGTTTATGCTGTTACCTAAAAGTTTTGATGATATTGTTTGCTACAAATACATTAGTGGATAATATTAATCTTTTCCCACTCCTTTTGGGTCGTTGCCCAACAGAATTCATATGGACATGAATTTCATGCATAAGTATTTCCTGAATAGTTTGAAGAATTGAATTTTAATTAATGGTTTGCAGCCTCAGCATTGTGACTTTTAATGTTTGATTTCAGTAGGTTAATGCCCTCTGTTAATGCTTTCTAAATAATATCCGAATACTATACAATGAAAGAGAAAAATAACTAATAGTTACTTTAAAATGAAATAGAAAAATGAGTAATATTTACTCTGAAGAGAAAAATGAGTATTAATCTGAGTAAGAAGTTTAAGGATGGTTCACTATTTGTGAGGCACATAAGCACAAATAAAAGGATGCCTATAAAACAAGCTAATGTATACCAAATGAAATCAAAATGAGTCTCTTCATAGACCTCAGGTAACTGAACTGGTTCCTTAGTAAATGTGCATAACAATGAATAATATGATACTAAAAATATCTGGTGAATTCAGTGCTAATCACTACGTTTCATACCTCTGTGTGTTATGTGACTACCTCAACTTAGTGTCTGTGGCCACTTTTAAGGCAGAGTTCATGTGCCACCATGACTGACTGCAGCCCATCTTCCAGGTGCTTCATGTGGACAAGCTTTCCTCCTAGCTGGAGGCTGCCAGCAGGGCTCTTAGTCCTATTTCAGCAGAATCAGTGCCAAGCACTGTTTTAGTTTGAGTATGAACTATTCTTTACAGGACCTGAGCTGGGGAAGCCCCATCCAAGCTCTGTAACAAAACCCATGGAAATCAGATTTTGAGCAGACTAAAACTTTAAAAGGGAATGATCTGGACATAAATTGTTTTCATTTCCCTCCCCCTTTTATAACATGAAGCATCCCTTCTTTATTCCCCACATATTTTCAGAGGGAAATATCTCAGTAAGCGATTACAGGATTTTCTCCAGCATACAGGGGATCTTGCAGTGTGATGTTTTTCATCTGGCATCTCTTTGTTACTTTCAATGTGGGCAGTTCTACTGAATAGAAGGCAGACATTACTCAGAATGGGAAGGGAGACTGTCTGTTTTTGAGTACTGAGGCTTTATTTAAAATGCATGCTTTGCCAGTGAAGCTCTCGTTTGCCTCTCTTTTATACTGCAACCCCAGCCCCTCAGATGTGTGTTATGAGGCTGTAATATTGCACAGATCCTTTGCCTTCCAACAGGCACTAACATTACATTTTTCTAAGTACACCATAACCAGGTGAAAGAGAAGAGGGAGACACAACTGAATCAACTTACCTGCTTGTTTTATAGTGCATAAAATTCAAGTTTCTGCCAAATGTTTGGCAGAACAAGAGGTACCTTTTTTCCTTAAGCAATTCTTCTTGTTCCAATAGAAAAGATATAAATGGAAAAGTTGTAACTGAATAAACCTTGAAACAGTTTCCTAGCCCTTCCACACCTGTTTACCTGGGGGGGCTTTGGCCTTAGCTGCATAGCTATGTTAGCATGGACCATGCTCACACTAAGGAGTCTGAGTGGGAATGTGGGTCAGAGATGCAACCCAAAATGATTAGTTCAGTCTTGTCACCAGAATGTATTCAGACCTAGTGTCTTATTTTCTGTCCTTGGCCATGCAGATATGCCATTCAAAAATGTTACTGGCCTCAAAAAAAGAGAGCCAAGATGTGTTACAGGGAGAAATGGAACCTTTGGTGCTGCTTTCAATGTTTGCTGGAGTCATTGCTGGGACACTCTGGCAATATAAATGATGGCCAAAGTTAAAAAGAAAATAGATGGCTATAACTGTTACCAGTCTCACCTCCCTTTCTCTGTCTCTTTTCATTACAATTATTAGTTGATACAATTTAAAAAGAGATCCCAAGTACAAGGCACAGTTCCCACTGGAATTTACTTAGATCTGTGCATGCTGAACTTTGCTCTTCTTTCTTATGAAAGAGTTTCTCTGTATCCAATATGTATTTGTAACTAGAATAAATGCAACTCATAGGAGGGTGTGCACAGCATAGTGGAAAAAATATAATCTTGGCAGTTGTCAGAATTAGCATCAAGCCAAATGCATGAAGTTGAAGCTCTGTCATTGATCCAGGACTGGGTACAGCACACACACAGGGTGCTGTGCATCTTCAGCTGCCTTACACTTGTGCTTCCCAGCTGATCTAGAAGAACAGTATGATATTAGCAACAGTAATTATGAGGAGAATAATAATGGTAGGCACATTGGATTCTGTATTTAGTGCTTTGACTTTTACCTGAGAGCAATGCAATGGATGGTGATCTTGAAGCATGCTTTTTTTTATGTGCTCTGTTGAGACCACAGGTGTGTTTTACATAGGTCACTGAATGGTGTCATATTTTTACTGAATCAGCTGAGGTCTCTGTGAAGCTCTAGCTGATAATGTTTCTATTTTGATGCAAAACTCCATGAAGCTTATGAAGAAAAACCTCTTTGGCCTGCTTGTGCACTATCACATCCTGAAACCTTTTAGTAAGGTGTTAGCTACCATGGTTTTACTGAAATAATAGTGAATTTTAGGATACTTCCTTCTAAACCCAAAGACTTGAATCAGTTACAGCATTTTAGAAGGTGGCTGTCATATTCATGCACCTCTGAGCTATCTTTACCCTTTTCAGAATACCTGGGTTCAGTTGATGTTTTGGTCTGTGCTTGATCTCAGACAAGTCCCTTCATCTCTGTGACTCATTTTTGCTTGTGTGGAGGTGAGGAACCTGATCTTTTTCACAAAATGCCCTGAGACCCTTCACACAAATGCTGTCTAGGAGAAAAGTGTTATCTTAGACAGCCTGAAAACCCAAGGCTAAATTCACAGGGGAGAGGACATGTCTTATTCTTGTAGAGGCCAGTGAAGCAGGCAATGTCTAATAAAAATCACAAGTTACAGAACTTGGATTTAGCTCAGGCTACAGTGATTCATGGTTTAAGGTTCCTGGCTCAGTCTATGGTGTTATCCATAGTGATAGACATCATGCTGCTTAATAATACTACAACTGAGCTTCATTTTGCTTGGTAAAATAAAATGTGTTGCAAACAATTTCATATACCCACCTTAGTACAAAGTGAACACTTCAAGTATAGGTTAAGACTTTTAAAACTGATATTTGAGAATGTCAGAGCATTATAGATTAAATTCAGTGCCAACAGTGAGACTTAGCCTCTATTTGTTAACTCTGAGAGGCAAAGAACTCTTTTTTTGGTGTTTTTGTTGTGTTGGTTTTTTTTTACATTAAAATGGAGAATTTTGAAAGACTAGAAGGAAGTGATGTTTACAGGACACAAATGGGTGTAGGATGCTATCAAGTGTTGTTGCTGGTCAGTAAAAATGATCAGGTAACTCCTAATTGGCAGAGTTGCATATGTAGAGTAGGTTTTCCTCTTGCAAGCAGGTATGAAATCGTTGTAACATGTATGACAAGGTCTGTGTTTTGCCCATTTCTTGCATTTGTGGTACCTCATTGCTTTGTCTTTGGGATCTCTTCTGAGCAACTCCTTTTCCTCTCCATTTATTACAGAAACATTATTACTGGCACAGGTATCTTTAGTGCAGGATGAATCCAATTCATTTTAAGGTATTTTTAATAAAGACATTTCTATACTGGCTGTTCTCATCTTATTTCTTGTTTTTGCTAAAGATGGGGCTGAATTCGAACTGTGAAGCTGAACTTTACCTTTTTAAACACCATGTCATCTTTAGAATGACTTGTATGTTTTTATCTTAGGAGCTTAAGAAGCCCCTTAAGGCTTTCTTGTGAAGCCAACTAGATATGTTTGACTCCTTTCCCCTTACAGGCTGTGTAATCAGGGCTGTACTTGCAATTTCATTTAGTTTAACCTTGCAATTTAGCATTAGTACAGCCTGTAAAACCCAGCAGACCAGTCCATCTCAGGATTTGAGTTCTTTTTCCTTGCATTCACCTACTCTTTTGCCAGAAAGCCAGCTGTCTTCAGCCTTCTCTGTGACCTAGGTCCCTTCCCCGTGGAGAAAGCTTTGGAAAACCTAGCCTGCTATTCTCCAGCATCAGTTTTCTTCTTTACCAATGGAACAGAGAATAACAGTGTGCTGTATTTTATAAACTTGAATTTGGCTGTTGGAAAACTTTACCTAGTTTCATTTTGTTTTGGCTGAAACCTTCCCTTCCTCTAATTAACAAACATGAGACTTGTCCTGGGATATCTCCCTCCCATCTCTGTGGGAGAAGTATCTTGGGTCCACTGTTACATTCACTGGTGTAGGAGAGAGGAAAGCTGTGTACTGCAATTCTCTTTCCATTACAGGCTTGAAGGGTGTGATTTGTTCCCTCTTTCCTTCTTGGAAACTGAAGTGTTCATCTCTGCTTTTCATTGGGGAAAGTGTCTTATAGTAAATATTTCAGAGCTGTTTCAGTATAAGTGTTCAAACTTGGACAGATTAGAGCTTTTTGGGGTTCTTACCCATGCTTGACATCATTTTGGCAATAAAACCCACTTCAGCCAGCTTGTGAGAGAGTCTGCAGAGAATTCATGCTGGGATGTTATGCTACTCTGCTCTCTACTTTGTGATTCTTCCTAGTGAGATGCATGTTAGGAAAAACTTATTCCGGTTTCTTTGTAACTACCAGGGTTGTTTCTTCTTGCATTTTAACAATGTCAGGACAGGTATTGGCATTTAGCTTCTACTTTAGGCTCTTCTACATCTCCTGGAATTGTATCACAATCAATGGGGAAAAAAAAAGAGTAAAGTAGAAAAATATCTTCTCACATTTTATTGAGAATACAGTAGTTCTAAATAGCTCAGTTTCCTTAATCTGGCATGTGCTACTTTCACCAAATACTAGCTTTAAGAAAAGGTTTACATCTAAAGAGTTAACATACAGAAAGAGGTTAAAAAAAGTTAATATATATTTAACTGAAAGGTTGAAGCTTAGGTTTTTGAGACCTTTAATGTCAGGAGCACTAGCACAGCTTAATAGAATTCATTTCAGTAAGGTAGATGATGCATAGACTTAAAACTCTATAACTCTCTAATAGTTTTCTAACCTTATAGCCCCAATCAGCAACCATTTACACAGATTTATGGGTAAAATAGTTTTGAAATCAAGCCCAGAAGTTATGGATTTGGGCTATTTTGGGCAAGACAAAGGAGAAATTGCAATGGCTGGTGGTCCACAGATAAAGAATTCTTCCAGTAATCCCCTTTTATTTGAGTACAAATGTGAACTTCAGTACCCCAAGTCATGGTCTTTAACATGGACAGATTTTAAGCTTGGAATTAGGCTATAATATTGAAACTTGAGTGCAGACTTTCTCAGAACATTACAAGGATAAATATGCCTTACAAACTGATGGTTGTACCTATTAATTTTACAGCCATACCATTTTGGGTAGTATATAAAAGGTCTGAAAGCTTAACCATGATGGGTTGGAAGAATGCTGTTGTGGAGGTTTCAGAGAACAAAAATATCTTGCAAGAATACTAACGTAATACTGTGCCTTTTTTTATCCTTTTTGATGATTTAATGTGACTTTGGGACTACTTTAGTAGAATAAATTTTATCTGTGTGAGTTGAAAGAATTTATTCTCTTGGGGATAAATAGATTTTCTGGCACCCTTCTCAAGAAGGTTGTTGATGGTGGTGTGCCAAGTCAGGTTCTAGCATAGTGATGACTGCTGCCTGTCTGCAGTGAAGTTTTTCTCAGGCTAAGCTCCCAAGGCAGTTAGCTACTTGGACTTTATTATCATTTTCAGTTCTGCCTGAACACTAATGGAAGTCAACATGAGACTTTGGATGCTTGTAAGAGGCTGAGCTGATACTTTGAGGTGCAATTGAAACGTCAGGAAACCTACTTATGTACCATTAAAAACTCATGAGCAGTTTGTGCATCTTTCCTAAGTTTTGGAGCAATGCTGCAAAATAGACCCCATGTTTTACCCAGGACTGCTCCATTTCTGTGGTGGGTGAAGTGATGCTTAAATAAATAGCCTGTCAATTTGTTAAGCATGAGGGATCCATAAAAATGAAAGCTATTATTGCAACAGGAATTTTCCCACAGCAAAACCAAAACAGAACTGAGTTTCACCCATAGAAATACTGCAAGTGAACCACTCGTTTGCTTCCTACCTCTGTTAGCTTGTTTTATATAAGCCAGCATTCTACTTGTCCTTTATGAGGAGTTAGGCGAGCAGCACAGACATGTTGATCCTTGCATCTACAGAAGAATTATATGAGCTAAACACATGTTCTGCCATTGGCACATCACTGTTCTCCTGCCAAAAGCCTTCTCCGTGCTTGGCTTCCACAGCAGTGAGCATGGGTGGAGGAAGGAAGGAACAGCTGGGAGGTGATTATGGTTTCCTGATGCCTTGCCCCACCCATGGCACAGGTTAGATCAGTTCTGAGTTGCAGGCAGCTGGTAGAAATCCCCAGGAGACTGTCCATTCATTCCTGCATTATCTCCACCCAGTACCTGGCACACATCCTCTGCAGCAGGCTGCTGCTGGTGAAATCTGCTGTACCAGTTCAGTGCTCTCTCCTGAGGCACTTTCGCTCTTTGGGATGTTGCTTGGAAGAGGAACAGACTCAATTTTGTTCTTTGGAGAGCAGGGAAAGCTTGCTTTTAGTAAGACTTGTGTTCATGAGTTTCATCTGGAAGCCCGAGGGCCTCAATTGATTTATTCTAGTTATTTGAAGGGTATATTCCTGGAACTATTTCCAGTTAAAAAGCTGAGGTCCAAGAAGCGCAGAAAACTGTTCACCAAGGGGGAAAGAAAATTTGCTGGAAGACGCAGAATGATAATTGTTAAAGAATACTGTCTACTTCTATGTCCTCTTGGGAAGTTCACCTTTCCCTATACAGAGATAATCTTGGACATTGAAAAATGGATAAAGTTTGGGCCATTTAAGATATTCTTTGCATTATCTGCCAATAAGATACACTGCTGCAATAGTGTCAGCCAGTTGCAAGGCCAAATCCATAATCAATCACATGTCTAATGTCCCTTTGGCTAATAAATAAGTATTTCAATACCAACAAAGTGGAGGGATCAGTTTTGAAACATTTTACTGCCTAGGAGAAAGCAGAGCAAATTGTGAATTAAAGGGTGACCAATGCTAAATTCAGGACTATAAGCTGCAGTTATCTGATGTCCTAGTAAAGGGCGAGCCACAGACAGAACTGTTGGCTGCCACCCCTGGAAAGTAGTAGTAGTAATAAACATCTGGAGGATTTGACATATTCATGGTTGCCAGTAAATAATCCCTGGCTCCTAAGCAATTGTTTTTGGAGAAGCAGTTTGAGATATGGAGAAGCTATAAAGTCATTGTATAATGGAATGACAGGCAGTATCTTGAGAAATGAAGACCGCTTTTGTGTCAGCATGAATAATGAACAACGTTGTAGAAGAGAAAGGGGGAAAAGACCCAAATCAGCCTGTAGCATTTAGTGGTAGAGATGAGCCATAGAGGGAAGGTCACAAAGAAGTAAAAACAAATGGTAGCTCATCTGTCACTGAGAGCACCTATGGACACATCCCTTTGTTCCTCACAGGAACCAATAGCAAAACCATTGCAATGGTCTTATTCAACCAGGAGAAGTGTTTGAATTCACTTAGGATTTGATCCAAATTTGACTGAGTTCAGTAGAAATCTTCCAGTAACTGCAAAGAGACTTGGATCTGGCCTGCAGAGGTTATCTGTTTACATCTTAACCTGCAAACATGAATTCACATGCCCAAAGGAGCACTTTACACTTTGATGTTTACTCACATCCATTTCTCATACAGAGATTCCTTTTGATGAATGCCCCAAGTACCTGTTTGCTCCAGCTGCCATTTGCTTTTCTGTGGCTGTCTTGTCTGTGGATATATCAGGAGCCTACTGTAGTGCTACTGTCATGTATTTAAGGCACCTTCATCTAATTTTCTCCTTTCTTTTCCACCTACAATCACGTTTCAGTCAATCAGGGCATTTGTGCAGATGAAATCTCATATACCCACAGACATCTTAGTCTTTTGCATTGCAGTCTAATAACCTAAGTATTTATAACATCGCTGTGGCTGCTGCACAAAACTGATGGTGCTGCTTCCTTTCAGGTAAACCCTGTCAACAAGTAAAAGGTTACTGCTTGTATAGGCAAGTTGATTGCTCCAGTGCACATAGTGCTGTGGATACATCATCAGATTAGTCAAATGTCTGAGGAGGATTCTAAGGTTCCAGTTGCTCCTTGCCTGCCTTTGATATTTCTGTGGTTGCACAAGGTTTGACCATGTTAGCATTACGCAGGCCTCTCTGAGAGAGCTCATTGTCTGTGTCCTTTCCTCAAAGGACTAAGGTGTGGGGCTTAAATACAGGTGTGGGATGTATTTCCCATTAAAATAATAAAGCAGAATATGTTTACTGCTTTTTAGCTGTAGTTATCAGTAAGCTGATAAGATAGCTTTTACTGAAAGGAAAAGAAAACCTACTATAGCAAGTCTTTGGAGTTATAGACAAGGTAGCAATTTAAAGCCTGAGGGCCAATCCTTAGAGTATAGATCACTATAGCCATGGGGATTTCCAGTAATGAATTCTAGATGAATACCTGCTCAGGAATGTATTCAATGTCATGTCATAACTCAGAATAGAATGATTTCATGACACTGATTGTGTTTTCTGCAATCCCAAAAGAAGTGCCACAGAGAGGTACCAAGCTGGTTTTATTACTGCCAACAGCAGTTATGGTTACATAGTGCTCTGCCTAACATTGAGTGACAGCTTTTCACTTTTTCCACATAGAACTTTGTTTAATTTTCAGGTTTTTTCTAATTGTTTAACTTTTTACATTGTTGTATTTAATATTAAATGATATTGATGAAATTTGATACTTGTATATTATTCAGTATTCTATGTCTATATCATGTTCTAAGTAACATTATATTTAGTGTTCAGTGTTTCCAAGATGGGAAACCTTCATACTCAAAAAGTTTTACTTGTTCCAAGTTGGAGCAGAAAGCATGTTTTGGAACACTGGAATTTCCCACGGGGCAGAGATCCTGTTTTCCAACCAACTCTGGTATATGGACTAAGAAGAACCCCTTCTGATTGCCCCAAAGAAGATTTGGCTCATGATCACTTCTGAAGTTTATTCAAGGGCAAAAGATAGGGTGATTTGTATGAAGAAGTCTCATTTTGCTTCATTCCCAGAGGAACAAAGTAAAAGCTAGTAAAGAGCTTGATACTGTCTCACCCACCAGCTGTCATTTCTAACCCAGATCTCTTGCCAGCTTCTTACTGGATGCATAGGAGGAGGAAGGGAGGGCTTAAAAATAAAATAATGCAAAAAAGAAGAGCAATAAAGTATTTTTTTGTCCAGCCTATGATGTTATGCAAAATGGAACATAAATGAGCCCTTGGTATCCACATAAGTCACGTGTTCCTAACCTTATGACAAACCCTGTCTTGTTTTGCATATTAATGGAGTGTATAATGATAATTCATTTATAGCTCTCAGCTATGGGACTCTTTTCATTTCACTGTTTTGAAGTGTTTGTACCTATAGATAAATATGTGGCTCCCATCCCTTTGTTAAGGAAGCACAGGTTATCGTTGTCATCCTCACAACAATTTTCTAGGGTGGTAGAATCTTATCTCCAATTTATGGAAGAAAGCCAACACACATGGATTTTAAAGGCCTCATCCACAGCCTATAGATATTAGTGGGAATGTTTTCATTGATTTTAGTGGTCATGGATCATGTCCTTAGTGACTTGCCCAAGGGAATTGTTATGATGACTCAAACTGCTCATCATGTCTTTGATAACTTTTATTTTTCTTCCTAACACTGAACTATAACCCAGTACTTATGTTCTATAGTCTATATAAAACTACATTTTAAACTCTCAGCTTTACTGCTGTTGCATTTCCTACCAACAGGAGTGAAAAGCAGAATGATAGCTCAGGTTATTATATTTCAATCTTTATTAGCTATGAGATAATGCCTAAGAAACACGGTGAAATTGTTCAAAAATGACTAATTTCATGTGTCTTTTCTCAAAGCCATGGATGTCTGAGGATAGCTGATGGTTCAGTTAATCAGTTGTGTTCTGCTTTTTTTTTTTCTTATTCTGTTTAGATATAGTAAATATCATGTTTTTGGAGAAGTAAATAATTGGGTAAGGTTTTTATATGAACATTATACAAGAAGATAAGGGTTTTTTAATGACTTTTTTCCCCCCAGCGCTAGAAACTCAAATTACTTGCTTTACAAAATTCTATACTGCTGATGCAGCTTACAGTCAAGTTTATAACAGAAGTCAAAATCATGGTTCCTTGATGGGGGTTGGAGCAGTCCTAATCTTTTCCTATGTTATTCAACATTACCATGTTTAGATCATTGTCAGCTACAATGCAAGTGCTAAGTGATATGCAGGAGAGCAGCCCAAAAGTAGTAACAGAATGTAACGTGACAGTATTTCACCTGATACAGAGGAGGTTTAGCTATAACTAATGGGCTAAAACTGAGCAAAAGGCATACTTAGACTGTAAAAAATTCCTGGTGGTGAAAGCTATTAGCCTATGATATTGTTCTCCCAAGGAAAGCAGTAGTAGCAATATGTGTAAGTTACTTTAATCAGGAAAAAACACTTGAGGGTATATTGTGAGGAGCAAACTATGTTGGTGATGATGAGGGAGTGGTTTGTTTGATTGCTAAGCTCATTACTAAGTTGTTTTTTTCTCCGAGTCCTAGGATTCATTTGATATTTTGAATGTAATATAGCATTAAAGATTGGTTTGCAACAGCCAAAAGGCATTGATAAGCAACTTAAAAAAAAAAAGAAAGCTACCAGCATTCCATACCTATAATGTTTGTCTAGGTAGCTTAAAAATCCTGTGTAACCTATTGTGTGATTATTTCAATTGTTCTATTCATAAGAAAGACCAGATTCCTCTGTTACACAGAGCCTTTGTACCACATGTGTTTAGTGTTACAGACTTGACCAAAGAGAAAGATTGTGTTACTTTGGCTTCATAGGAAATGTGCAAGGGCACCTTTAAAATGCTGACTTCAGCATCAAACCCATACATTTCAGAACAGTGATGTAACTGGTCAAGAGTGGGCCAGAATTGAAGGAAGAGTGACTAAGCAGTCTTGTAAGTGCTCACCAGTTTTCTTCTTTCGTGTCATAGATGCCTGAGAAGTGATATAAATGTGATGCTGGCTGTGACTAATGGTCACTGTCTCTACAGGGTGCAAAATCAAATGGTGCAGCTTTTGTGAAGTTGTATTGTGAACACTTGGCAAAGACCATGAAGGAAATGATTGTAGAGAAAAAAGCCCTGAAGAGAAGAAATGCTAAAGACCTCTTCATCAAATATGTAGATTAGTGACTTTCCTTTTGAAGACAGAGTAGCCCTTTTTCATTTCTCTTGCTGTGGAAGTTATGGAGCAGTTATTCCAGCTGGAGTAAAGAGACAGCTTTAGTGGGTGCACAGGCTATCAAAGCAGCGTATCCCTGTCAGATCGTTGGTTCAAGAGGTGTGCAAGTAAGAGCAGGTGAGAGCAGGTTTAGGATCAGCTAGTGCTCCTTAAATAGGTGGTTGACTATGCTGAGTCTGTGCTTGCCTATCTGTGAATGGGTTTCTACAATGAATAACTAGAGGTTGCCAGGGTCAGGGAGTGGACTGGTGAAATAAAAGGGAGGGGAGAAACAAATCCCCCCTGGTTTATGTCTTGTTTTCCAGGAGAGAGGTAGGAAGTGCTTGGATGTTGCTGAGGTGTTCAAGCTCAGTTATCCTTTGTCCTCCCAGCAGGAGGATGGAACACTTGCTGCTGAGCAGTTCTGTAAAGTGGTGGTGACAAGTTACTTCATAGAAATTAATATGAAGAGTTGAAAAGTTTGATTATTTAATAGTTATTAATAACTTTTTCACAATTACATTAAGAACTACAGAGTGTTTGGTTTGTAAGTTCTCCTCCTTCCAGTTTTTGGTCAACTGGGAAGGAAAGTAGGTCCTTGTGGATCAAATGCTAGATGTGATTGTTGGCTTGGGGCTGAATTCTTTAGTAATCTTTACCGGATTATTCTTTGTGTTGGTTTTTTTTTTGTGTGTGTGTGTACCTATCTGCAAAATTTCCTTTCTCTTCTCTCTTGCCTGTCTTGTCGTCTTGGGTAAGCTTGCTCAAGAAGGAAGCAGCCCCTTTCATATCTATGTAGATCAGTGAGACTTTCATTTTGAGTGATGCACTTAGGGGTTTTCAAACACAAATGTTACATAAAAGTAACAATTTATCTATATGGCATTTCAATGTCACACAACTAGTCTTTCTTTAAAATCATCCATTGAAACGTGTGTTTGTCATTCCAAATTTCTAAGGGGAAACATTTTATAGAAAGTAAAAGCTATTCTTTGGGAATGCCATATAGAGAGCCAGATACATCTACTGCAACTTTTATGCCATTAACTTTATGACTTCTGGTATGAGTTTACAGGCTTAGTTTTTCCTTGAGGTAGCACATCATCTTGTTGTCCTCTCCAGCAGCTAGCAGGAGTTCAGGAATATCTCTAACAAGCCTATAAAACACAGTATTCTAGTTTGGGAAGTACTGATAATGCTCCTGTTGTAAGACACTCTTGCATAGATTTTGAGCATTGAGATTTTTGAGCGTTGTGTTAGGATGTTATGTTCTTCTCTGTTCTACCACAACTCACAGAGCTTTTTTCTATCTCAGGGAGGGGGGAAAGTAAAAAGGGAGGAAACCTCAGAAAGATGTTTGCGTTTCCCCAGATTTGCAGGGAACATACATTGACTGTGCAGGAACTAAATGTTCTTGTGCCTCTGTCCCTGGGGGACCATGGTGAGACTCCCACTCACATTGCAAATCTGGATCTACAGACCAAAAAGCAAGATTTTGTTGTAGCACTTTTAGAAGGAATAACATTTTAATGATATGTGCTCTTGGTGTAATCCTTCCAAAATGGACAATGATTTATGTATTTCATGTGAGGACAGGATTCCTTAGGGGATGACTCATTGTTTTAGTCTGGAGTAATTCCAGTGGGAACCTTTTTCAAAACTGGTTGGTGCATACCTTACATGGCCTTAGTTTAGGATTTTTTTTTTGTCTCTGGTTTGGTCTGATAATGTGTGCTTGGCCTATTAAAATTAAACTGTCTCTTTCCCTTCCGAGTCAAATCCAGTTTGTATTTACCAAGACCTTATATGGAGAGAGAGTATGTGTGTATATATTTAAATACATCTATACATAAATGCCTTTATGTATGTGTATATAGAACTGGATCTATTGCAAAGGAGAGTTCATTTTCAGCAAGGAGTAAGTTTTTCTTTAAACACATCTTTTCACATCTGAGTTTGAACCCAAAACCAACAATTGTCAATGTAACTGCTTCCATTTATAGAAACAGTACTGTAGATCTGTGACTATACTGATACTACAGCCTGTGAAAGCTGAATTAACAGCCTATGGGAGCAGTACAGAGTTGTATCATCATGAAAACTGACTGTCTGCACACACACTACTGGTTTTGGTTTTGTACTTTTCCCCCTTTTTAAACTGACATTGCCACTGTTAAGAATCTGTGCAGTCAGGAGAGCTCTGTAGCATGGATGACAAAGATGAACAGGGAAGCATAGCTGCCCTAGGGAGTCCTGTAAAGTGTTCCAGTAAAGGGCCTACTGCATCAAAGGTTTGAGGTTATCTTTCAATAGTTACCCTTTCTGAAAGGGGGTAAAACATTTCTTCAGTCATTGGGGACCTCCCTTGATCTCCATGGCTTTTCATCAGTGATAAGCTTGTGTGACCGTGAGATGCCACCAGTAGTCTCTGCACTCTTGCCTCCATCCCTTCTGGTACCACAGACATCTAAGGGTCAGGATTTCTGAACAGATCCCTGACTTCTTTTTGACTGCTTATGACTTCTCTCATCCTTGAAGCTTGTCTGTTGGTGCAAAGGTTTCATAGACCTTGTTGGTGAAGCCTGAGGCTTAGAAAGCATTGAGCACCTCAGCCTTATCTGTATGTGCTGTTCCTAGAAGTCATGCTTTCTGTTCAGCAGCAGTCCCACTTTTTTGTTCCTTTTGCTACTGATGTCACTCTAGAAACTCTTGTAGTTCTTAACATGCCTTGCCAGTTTTGCCTCTAGCTGAGCTTTGGCTTTGCTAAAACCATCCTTATATGCCTGCTAGTGTTTCTACACTTGTCTTTTGTAGCATCTCTTTACCTCTGCATCCTTTATTGACTTTTTGCACTGGAACTCTGTCAGGATTTCCCAGTTTAGCCATGCTGGTCTACTGATAAGCCTGCTTACTTCCCTGAGCACAGGGCTGGAGTTTTCTTGTACTGAGAAGCGCTTGTCCCTGAAGACATCCTTAATCTTCCAGAGCTGTTGCCCACAGGATGCCACCTACCAGTTCCCTGCATCAGACATCATTCTGCTACCTGACTTCAGTGTTTCTTGAGATCTTGATTTCTACTGCATACTAGCATATCCCAAAGATATTTCTTTTGCATGTGGCCTAAATGGTTAAAGTTTAGTTAAAACATTTTAAATATCAGTTGCAAATGTGAAGTTTTCAGTGTGGAGTTCTTCCTGTGCAACATGGAGAACGGTGACCAGGGAAAAGACATTTCAAGAATCTGTCCCAAAAGCAACATAGAAAACAGAGATGTCCATCAACCAGCTGTAACTATAAAAAGATTTCCAGTCTTGGGAACCAAAATCCCAAGCCAGCAGGTTACAAGATTTCAGGTTACATGATTCAAGTTTAGAAGAATTCCTCCTTCTCGGGTCTGTATGAGAACCCTAGCCCTGATTTGGTCATGAAACCAAACCCCAAACCGCCGACAAAACCTAATTTAGATCTGGATCTAAACACTCACTTCCTTTTCCTCATTTCCAAGCAAAACAGGTTTTAGTTTGGGTTGGTTGGAGTCCTTGGTGAAATCTCTTGTTGGTTGTTGTTAACTTTTTCTACCATCTCTATCTGTGATCTCAAAAACATCCCAACAAAGCAAACCCCCAAATCAAACCCCAAAACATTTTCACTTCCTCTTCACAGGCTACATGTTTCTATTAACCAAAACCACTGTCAACAAATGAAAGCATAGCAAAACAGTGGTGGTTTCCTACCCCTTGTTTTTGTAGTTATTAATTATATTTGGCGTTGGTGCTAAAATGAGATGTAAGTATTTCATAAATCAGGTGAATTTGTTGTTTTTATAATTGCATTTTATTGGATAAATGACAGTACATTGAAGGTGGGCATAGATTCTACCCAAAGATTTTATGTGGTTGTGTTAGCAGTTTGTTACAGATGTGTTTATTAAACCTACGCCTAAAAAAAGGCATTCCTTCCTCCAAGGATTGTGATTTAAAAAGCAAATCTTGAAACAACTAATGCTCATCAAACTTAAGGCTCAGTTTGGGGCATAAATCCTAATGATTTAATTTAAATGATTAGAAGATCTTGACAGTCAATATAGGATTAGATGCATCAATCTTCTTCAGATTTGTTCCTCCTTTGAGAGTATGCCCTTAGGGAAATTTCTGGTGCTTTACACAATTGTTATAAAATGAATTGAAAGGTGTGTTTTTTTTCTTTTTGAGCCTCAGATGAAATTACTGAAAAGAACTACAAAACCAGTAAGCCAAGTGCAACTGGGAATCTGTCTCTGATCTTACTGCTGTTAAACAGCTTTCTTCTCAGACATTTCTACAGATTATGTCAATTTATGACTCATATGTACTTAGACCACTATATAAATATGGTGCTTCCTGTGTCAAAAGCCTGACTGATCATGTTCTTACCTGATGCCTGGTCTCAAATAAGCACCTGTAGTGAACTTCTTCAGCAGTAAGGATCTTATTTCAGAGCTCAGTCAGCCATAGTGTTCACCTAGAACATCTCTCCAGACTGAGCAGCTTGCCACACGAACCATATAGGATGAAAAACAAAAGGAGAAATACTCTACCTTTGAAGCTAAGATGATTGTCAAGTACCTGTGCTTTTTCTTCCTTTTGTGTTCATAAAAATGAATTGAATCATTGGCAACTGATTCATTGATTTCTATTAGCTTAGTATGGCTTGTGTAAAGGGTGTTAATAGGTTAAATGCATGATCTCGAAGGCTTTTTATTACTTTCTTGTGGTGATCACCCTCAGAAACACTACAATGGGTGCTCCTAGAGGTAAGCAGCCCTCAAGACTGATATCTTTGGAGTGTTCAGAAGGTCAGAAGATGTCCTTCTATTGATTTGAACAATTTGTTTGAGTTTGTACTACATTGGTGAGGAACAAAAGTCTATCCTGAATGGCAGATTGGTAGGTAAGATACTTAAAGTAACATATCAGAGGAAAGCATGTGGAAACTCAGATGGTCAATGTAGCTTTAAAAGGATTAAGTAGATCTAGACCCTGTCTCTTCCCTTCCTGTTGTGACCTCGTCTAGATGATCCTGCTCCAACAGGGGGGTTGGCCTAGATGATCTTTCTAGGTCCCTTCCAACCCCTAACATTCTGTGATTCCCAAAACAGGTTCAGGAAGCTGGTAAAATGTGGACAAAGTCTTCTCTTGTTGGCCTAGGACAATAGTAAAGTATTAGTCTATGGTGTGAGGACAAGAAACAGTGATTGAGGTGGAGGGGAGGTCTGAATGTCCTGGAGATTCTCAGTGGGGTACAGCTTAAACATCATCCTTTACTCCCTAACAGCACAATCTAATCTTCACACAACAATGCCAGTATGAAATAAAAAAATTTCTTTATTCAAGACAGAGGAAGCAGCTGTTCTTTGGGGCTCTGGACTGATTTGTGTTTTGAGTGAGCCATCTTTTAGCTTGGTGGAATTTGGTGAGCAACCCCAGAGCATGTACAACACGGCATGTCTCTGCTGCACTGAGCACAGGAAGCCCACGGTTTGTTTTACATGACCAATTTGTCAGCACTATAAAGCATTTTTTAAAAATGATGATTTTTAGCGAGGCAGACAGTATTTACATACACAATACTAGTCTGTATGCAGACAGAGGCTGGCATGAGGCCAAATGCCTACAAATTCAGCACCCCATCCTCAGCTGGTATGTATCACTGTAGCTCCATTGACTTCAATGAACTGGCGCCAGTTTACATTAACTGAGGAGCTGTTGCATTATGTGGAACGATTTCTTTCTTCTTCTTCCTTTCCTTTCCTTTTTTTGATGAAAAACATGGAAATGTTATTCTTGTTAATCAGAGGAGTCCTTATTTGGAACATCTACCTCTTCTCTACAATTTGAACATGAATAAATTGCTCTCTACAACTACCTGAAAGGAGATTGTAGCGAGATGGGGGTAGGTCTCTTCTCCAGAGTTAACAGTGAGAGGAGGAGAGGAAATGGCTTCAAGTTGAAGCAGGGGAAGTGTAGATTATATATAAGGAGAAATTTCTTTACTGAAAGGGTTGTAAAATCTTGGAATAGGATACCCATGGAGGTGGTGGAGTCACCATCCCTGGAGGTGTTTAAGAAACATTTAGATGTGGTACTTAGGGCCATGGTTTAGTGGTATGTTAGTGAAAGGTGTGGTTGAACTTGATGATCCTAGAGGTATCTTCCAACCTTTGTGATTCTGTGATTCTCTTTTGATGATATTCTTTTCTCTTTAGATTATTCTCATTTCTCTCCAATTTATGATAGTCACACTAGTTTTCTAAAAGTAATGTGTTAGGGATACCTTATGCCCTGATGGACTCACATAGCCTTTTGTAGATTAAAATCTCAGAGCTATAGGGTAGTCATTCCTCACCCTGTGATTAAAATATGCATTATATCACTGAAGTGGTATCCCTTTCACATTTCTGTGATATGCATATCCCCCAAAAGAGCAATCAGATGGATATTTTTGGTCATTTCCCAGGAGCTCGTGGATGCAGTGGCTAAGGGAGACTGCTGATCAAATGCAGCCAAAAAAGATTCTTCTTCTAAATTTAAATTCTCTCAAGACTGTATTTAATGGAAAAAAAAAATTGCCTCAGGCTATGATGCTGTTAGCTAAAATGGGTAGTAAGGTCTGAAACAAGGTTTGTCACACAGTACTTTGGCCCAGACAAGTCCATTTCTACTTATACCTTCTGGATCTGTCCTTTCATTTAGGAAGTGGTCCAACCTGGGAAAATACTTCTTTACAGGAATTCATTGGTCCATTCTATGTCCTCCTGAATTGATGGAAATGTTCTAATCTAGAAAACTGTGTGTAATGGTTTTTTATGTTGTTTAATTTCTTCCTTAAAATATTTTTAGACTCTAAGGATCCCTTTGCAAAAGTTTTTCTTCCTTAATGATGTTATTCTCTCTTGTCCTTGAGAAGATGGATACTTTGGGTACCTTCTCTGCTGTACATAAAAATTCTCCTTTATCTTCAGTTTTTGCCATAATTGTTTTGGACATTTTCCAATTCTAAACGAACTTGTAGTAAGCAATGAGTGTTTGAAGATGGACTTCATGTCTAATATTGAATGAGTGTCTGAATTTTTCTTCCTAATCTTTTGTTACTCTCTTACCTACCCTGCATTTTCTCATGCAGTCATCTTGAGTCATGTAGCCACAGTCTGGCCAGATGTTCGGAAGAGTTTCTACTTCCATTGTGGCATTTTAATAAGTAGGAAGGTTTTGTAAAGTGCTGTCTGTCTGAGAGTTTCTGGGTAATGTAAACTCTTGACAATTAATGTTACATACTTAAAGTGGAGGGGAATTCTTTTGAGAAGCAGGAGTTTCTGAATTGATGAAAATCCACGTCACACGATTTTCCCTAATATGTTAACTTAGGGTATCAGCAGCTCTTCTCCTAAATGTTGTGTTTTCCTTAAAACTAAAGGCATGGAAAGAAATTCCTAGATATAGAGAGGCGTGGAAAAAACCTAACTGTTGACAACACAACAATTCATTCATTTCCTAACATCACAGGTCATGTACTGTATTTTAGCTAAAACAATAAGGCCATTGTTCCGAGGGGAAAACAAGCACAGTTTATGGAAAGGTTAAAAGACTGAGAAGGTTAAAGGCTGGTTTATTTTTTGGCAAGCTGCAATTTACTTCTCTCAGGTGAAATGTGGAGGTTTCATGGTCTGGCAATTTGCTGAGCTCTTTTTTGGAGTGCCTACGGAGCTGATGAGAGGCAGCAGACTTACTGTGACTCCCCTCTCCACCATGGCCAATCTCACCTTATTGTTTCCTTGTGCTGTGTTAAGCTCTGCTGTTTTCATTTCTGTGGTAAACTTTGCAGCAAAGGGACTGCCTCCTTCCTCTGTGTTTATACAGTATTTTAGTCCAGGCAAGTCAGATATCATCCAAAAGCCTTCTTTTCCTTTGTAATATTATAATAGATACAAAGAGGTTTTTCAGTGTTGTAAAGAGGATGCAAGGATCAAAATCCTTGGAATTTCAGTGGAATTGGCTGCTTAACTGCCCTTCAGAGTCTCTCTCCTCTGTTCTTTCAGCTGCCAGACAGCTTGGAGTGGGAGTTTCTATTAAGTCACTCTCTAAAGCTTGTTTCTTTAAGGGACTTTGGATCAAGACTCTTACTTCTCCAGTCAATTGGATTTATCAGTGTCTGAGAGGAATTGTGAGGATTACTCCACAACAGAAATCACTTGTTTCCCTATTGATAAAGTGGTATTAAAAGCTGCAGCAATTCTCCCTGATCAGCTGTATTTGTTAAGTTCAACTGATTTTTCTCTCTACAATACACTGGAAATGGCATTTTGTAAAAAAACTCCTTGTTCACTAATTACTGGGTTTGTTCTATATTGAAATAGCAGAGTAGAATTTGGTACTCCTAATTAGAAGTGGGGTATAAAAGTATTATTTGTTCTGAGGTGTGGTAGGAGACAACTAAAATGCAGTGACATTGATATTTATGCTAGAAAGCACAGTTTAATCTTTCAACCTGTATATACATTAAAGAAATGTAGAGACTGTAAGCTACTGATTCTAAAATTTAGTGCTAGTGTTGTTTATACAATTGTGTAAATGCTCCAATTGTGTCATTAAGTTTGTAAAACCAAGCCCTTGAATTTTGGCACTGTGAAACAGATTTTCCTAAGACATTTAAGACTGTATTTGTGCAGAGAGATGGTTTTCTGTAGTTGCTTGTACAACCTCTGAGTATTAGTGGCTCTGCCTTTTTGCTTCACTGGGAACTGAGAGTTCTCAGCATTTCTGAAAGTCAGCAAGCACTACTCTAGGTATTCAAATAGGTATGTAAAAACTTGGGTGGCTTTCCAGATTTGGCTTAGCATCTGCATGTATCCAGTCTGCTGTATCCTTGTACATAACACATTATATAAATAAGAAAATACACTGTTTAATATAACCTGGTTTAGACTTGCATTCTTTGTACTATGATGCAGAACAGTAGTACAATATTTTTCTCTTCTAGGTGTGTTTCCCAAATAACAGAGTTATGTCCCACAACAGGTAAAAGCAGATAGCCAGGGCTGTGGAGGCTGGTATCTCTGTGAAAGTATGATGTGAAATTTCAGTATGATCCCACTGTAGTCTCCTGTTTACACAGCCATAGTGTCCTGGGACAGTCGCAGCGATTGCAAGCATTCTTGCTATGAGGAATCTGGGTCTGACAGGAATAGCTGATTCCCAAAGCTCAGCTCTGTTTAGAAAACTGGCTCTATTATCCAAGATTATGGCAGAGAGAAAACACTCCTCCAGTTTACCAGAACTTTACCATCAAAAGAAGCTTTCTTCTAGGAGTTGGAGTTACCAACCAAAGCACATTTTCCCAGGAAGGAGCATTTGCTTCAAAGATGATGGACAGGATTGCACTAAGAGGGCAACACCATTTCAGTTGGTTTTACTGGAAATAACCCCAGAGGAGGAGGCAGTGCAGCGCGTGGCCCAGAGACGTCTCACCAGACCACAGGAGCTTTACTTGCACAGGGAAGGAGGCTGGCTGCATACATCTACAGCTGCAGCCTGGCTAATAGTTCTTGCTGAGAGGGGGTTTCAGCCTGTGGACTTACAGTATTGGTTTGGCACTGGATTGTGTATCCTCTGCACAGTGTAGGCCAAACCCACATAAAAAGGTACCCTCAGAGCCCTTTGCTAGCACAGTGCTTTAGGGGATATGATACCACACAAGTAACAGGAAAACTCTTGGCTCTAAAAAATCTTTTTTTTAAAATTGTGAAATATCGCCTTTCAAAACAAAACCTGTCTCTTATTTACACGGTTGAGCATACTTTGTTTGGTGTTGGAGGGGAGGCTGCTGTGTATCAACACACTCCACGTTTGAAGCATTGCCCTTCAGCCATATTTCTGCTGGGGAAGGATGACTTTGTTAGAATCATAGTTCAATGAAATATGGTTCCTCTTAGCAGATGCTCAAACCCTGCATAGCAATTACTGGCTAATGTTTATTTTGCAGTGGTTACTGAGAGCTGTTGAGTCATTGACATCTTTGTTGAGAGTCCTGGGTGTTTTTTATAGTGCTATTTGATGAAGCCAAAATCTGATTCTCAATGTCTATTGTTCTTCATGGACTTTTAGAAAACTCTCGTAAAAAAGGTAGTGTTAACTGATTAGGGGCCAGTTAGTATGGTCAGACAGAAACATCAGAAGAGTGTGTGAAGTCTGAACATCGTCTTCCTACATACAGAGGTCAGGAGACTAACAAACATATGCAGATAACAAGTCTTAAATATATGCTAAAAGCATAAGTGTATCTGTAGCATGATGCTTGCAAATCCTCTGGCCATTTGCAGAAATGACTGAGTTAAGAAAATACATTCCATAGATTTAATGCAATGTTATGCCAAAATCCTTTGAAAAGGTGGCTTAGGATCCTAGTTCATTTAGTTTTTGCTGGGCATGTTAGCCACTGTGCTAAAGGAAGAATAATACTTCTAAGGCTGAGTCAAGCAATCTGGATACAATTTTCAGCTGTCACAGGGACTCTGTGCTGCCTTGAGTAAGTCATGCAGAGATTTCTTGAGAAAAGGATGTGTACTTCTGACTGACACCCACATTTTCAGTATTAGGTTTTTGAAAAAGCCTGAAGGTACCTCTCTTTCTGCTGCTGATTTTCCTCAAGATGATTAACTAGGTATCTGGCCATGGCCAGCTCTTCTTGACTCTGTGTTACCACCAACTTAAGAAATCATGACTCAGCTCCTCTTGCAGACTCTGGGGCCTGGCTTCTCTGCTTGCTCCCTGCATGGATAGGGGCTCCCCTCAAAGGCAGAAGTGAGATGGCTGCTCACATTCAGAGATCAGTTTGCTAGTGCCTCTGGGCATTTCTAATGGAAATAAGGAGTAAGTAAAGTATGTAGTGGGTATGAGATGGTTGGTTACTCGTGGTTCTTTCCGGTTCCTACCCTAGAGTCCCTAATGTGCATTCTTGTGTCAAGGACTACTATTGATGCAGCACCACAATACCACAGATTTAAAAACAAACAAAACAAAAAAAAAAAAGAAGGAAAAAGAATCAATTAGATGCAATTATAATTACAGTCTACTGACTGCAAGTTTGTTCTAGCTGATTAGACAAGCTGAATGAGAAATTTCTTGATCGTGAAAGTTTGTAACATACCACCACATGTCCAATCCTTTGTTTACACAGAAACCTCCATATTATGCTTTGTTTGTTTTTTGGAAATGAAGTTCTATTTTTAAAATATAATGACATGCCAGTAAAACCAAAAGGAGCATTGGCACTGGCATTTGCTCACAGCCTCCTTTTGTTACCATCCTTTCTCCTGGCAAATAAACCAGAAAATCATGCCTTCTAATAGGTTCATTTGTAAACTCAGCGGATGTGGGCAAATGCGAGGGGCAAGTGAGGCAGCTGAATGATCAGGATTCCTGACTTGTGAAAGCAGCTTTTTGGCAGTGGTGACCAAGTCTTTGGTTTGTTTTGCTTTGGCTGGTCTCTAACAAGGCCCCAGTTTTCTCCTTGTTCTGGCTGCTGCTGATTTGCTGATGAGACTGTAAGGGCATTTTGGGGTCATCTGGCTGAGGGGTTGTGGGAGCTTGGACAGTTTGAGCCGAAAGGGCTGATTTCAGTGTTTGTTACCTGGTTCCTTTGAAGAGTTCCAGGCACAATAATCCATCAGATGCTGTTTTCCAATAACTCTTAGACACTTTCAGAGACTTGCAAATGAAATCCACTACTAGATCTCCCCACTGTGGTTTCATCCATTCTTCTGTATTCCAGTCAAGATGTGGTGTCCTTCTCAAACAAACACTTGGCTGAGCTGGGAGCTGTGGGATTGATGTTTGAGTCACTGGGTGAAACTGTATCACAGTGATATGATTTAGATTCATTTGCTGCCAAGTGTAAGAGGGCTTGGTGATGTTATTTTTAGGACTTGCTGGAGACTTGACACTGAGAAGTCTAAGCTCAGCACTCCAGAAAACCTTCAGCAGGACCCTCTCAAGGAGTAGCAGTCAAAGCCTTAACAAGGATTACCCCACAAAAGCTAATGCTCAACAAATCTGTATTTGTGCCTTGTTAGTTTGTCTCTTAACAGACTAAGGCGATTGTATGCTTGCCCAACTCCAGGTAGTGTGGGCATTTGCCTTGTGAAACAACCACACATTTCAGAGGCTGGCACAATATGATTCCTGTGCTCAGCAGCCCAGGCGTCTTGGAGTTGCAAAGGACTATCCATTGAAAAGTAACAAGAGATCATGAGAAAGTTTGTGGGTGTTCAGAGGAATTTGCACATTTCCCATTCACTTTCTATGAGACACTCACAAGGGCTGGCATTTCCTGACCAACAGGAGGAGGGGGATGCTAGGAGGGATAAAAGCACTTGTCTACATCATGTTGCTGATTCGAGGTTGAAGGAGGTATAGAAAGAAATGGGATAGGTCCATATGGATAATGGGATAGATAACCATAAATCTGGATATAAGCCAGACTGAGATGGGGATGGGATGGGGAATTAGCTCAAAGGGTAGAGTGCTTGCTTAGCATGTGAGAGGTAGTGTGAACAATGCCCACATTCTCCAGGTGTTTTCTGGGTCCCCCAGCTCCAGAAGGATAGGGAGCTGCTGGAGAGAGTCCAGCACAGAGCCACCAAGATCATTAAAGGAGTGGAGCATCTGCCCTCTGAGGACAGGCTGAGAGAGCTGGGTCTCTTCAGCCTGGACAAGAGGAGACTGAGAGGAGACCTCAGAAATGTTTATAAATATGTTAAGGGCGAGTGTCGGGAGGAGGGAGCCAGGCTCTTCTCAATGGCATCCAATGTTAGGACAAGAGGGAATGGGAGCAAGTTGGACCACAGGAGGTTTAGTATTAACATGAGGAGAAACTTCTTTATAGTAAGGGTGACAGAGCACTGGATCAGGCTGCCCAGGAGGATGTGGAGTCTCCTTCTCTGGAGACATTCCAGAGCTACCTGGACGCATTCCTGTGTGAGCTCGGCTAGGTGATCCTGCTCTGGCAGGGGGTTGGACTAGATGATCTTTCTAGGTCCCTTCCAACCCCTAACATTCTGTGATTCTGTGAGAACTGTGAGATCTCAGGGCATGCACATGGCTTGTATTGTTGTGGGCGACAGCTCCAACTCGGACTTTTCAGAGATTAGGCAGTCTGTGGTGTTGGCTCCTTCTGCACATGACTAGTCTTGGATGGCCAGATTACATTCACAGTTCCCAAGTTCAAACCTCAGCATACTACACACCCACAGATTCCCACAGTTTTGTCCTACAAAATGTCTCCTCTAACATAAATCTCCCAGTCCTCGTGTGCTTTCTTTTTTCACTGCTGCAATGAACAGCTTTGTTCCCAATGGAAGACTGAAGGTAGCTTGTTTTCCCACCTGTAACTGGGGCTTTCATGTGCTAGACCTGAGGTAAACAAGTATTACTAGATTCCACCTCTTCACTCTTCATTGCAGCAGGATATTTACTGCAGCTACACCTCTGAATTTCAGGGCAAATATTTCAGTCCTTTTTGCCTGCCTGCGTCAGTTGTTCTTGTGAGAATGGGAACAGGAGATTTTGCTCACATTGCTACTGGAGGAGGATCTTCACATGAATTAATCAATCAGTACAAGCCAAAAAAAATGAATTACACCTTTCAATCTTCTTTACTCACTCTTCTATGGCTTGTTTTGGTTTACTTTTCCCAATTAAAAAGGGACTTGTGTTTAATGGTCAGTCACAAGCTACAAACAATAATATATAGTTTGGGAACCATCAACTAATGATTATAGCTTATCAATGCTTCCTTGTTGTAGGCAAACTACAGATGCAAGAGAAAGACCATATTGCTCTAAAGAGCTGGAAATCTTAGTAAACCAAGTAGAACGAGGATGGTGTGGGAGGGGAAACAAAGTCATAGAGAAGTGACCAGTGCTACAGTAGAATTAACAGTAGATATCTAAGTCTTGTTTGTGAAACTGCTGCCTCTGTGTCTTTTTCATGTGATTTCTTTGCTCATGTGTTTAGTTAAGTGGATCTTGTTCTTTTCAAAGCATTACCTTCTGCTCAGTTTAAATACATATATTCCCACTGGGGCTAAAAAGACTTCTCATGTGGCTACAGTTGAGAACCATATGTATGTGCTTTGTTGGACTGGGGTTTGTAATACATATTACAGCAGTAATTAAACTTGCTCAGAATCAAAATCAGGAAAGAATACTTAGATAGTTTATCCACAGCAAATAATTCAGCAAGTCTGTCAGCAGTACACTTCTGGTCTGTCTAGATATTGCTCACAGTAATTCATCTCTATAGAAAGAGACCATCAATAAAGGCCACCCATTCTTTCCCAGTGAAGACCACCAATCCTTCAGTTGTCATGACTTCTCTGAGCCCATTGTTCCTTACTTCCTTTCTCATATAATAATTCTGACTTCCATGACCTTTCTGTCTGCTCCTCCAACATGGATTTTAGAGCACCTACCACAGAAACAAAGCTGAATCCCAATGATTATTGGTTTTCATTCCTTTCACCCTAGATGGAGATGTATTTTCCTTTCACTCCATTTCCGTTCAGACTTTCTTTTCCAATTCCTTTAAACTGCCTGTCTCGGCTGCCCGGTTCGCAAAGGCTTCTTGTGCTCTTACTGTGTTTTTCTCACACCCCTCTGAAAGCCACAAGGTCAAAACAATGCTTCTAATCTCATTTGAAATCCCTTGTGGACTTTGTTTAGTTATGGTTTTGTGCCAGTTTTCTTGACAGTTTTTTGCTTTTAACTGGTGCTTGCAGTTTCTTCTCAGGGGTTCAAGAGCTGGCTTCATGGAAATCGGTAACAAGCTTCTGTTACCTTCAGTCAGGCCAGGAGTTCAGAGTCCTGAAAGGCGAAAGATTGATATTATTTCTTGTTCCTACATCTCTAGAGTTTTAGTAGACTGTATAGAATTTTAAGAACTATGAAAAACATGTTAGATAAGAATATAGGTAAGAGCAACACTTCTTTTAGCTTCTGTCAGAAGGATGAGTTTTATTCCCCCCCTCCAGCTATATTGAACCACAATGGATTTTTTCTTAGCTTCAAATAGTACATTTGTGGGGTTTCTATCGTTCTGCCATCCTTATTGACACAATGCATGTTCCAAACCCCCTTGGAAGTTAGTGGAAACACTCCCATTGGATTAAGTGAACTGGTATCAAACACATTACTACTTCTCTACTCCACCTAAAGTCCAAGGGAAATAAGAAAGATTTACCTGTGGCAGAAAAGACTGCTCACTGCAGAGACAGAGAAGCTTTCCTTTATTCTATACTGTTTGCTATCTCATTTGAGGGAATGCCTGTTTACAAGGATGCAACATGCTCATGATTCAGTATCTGTATGAACCCTCAATCTGAATTTATCATGAATGTCAGACAATTGGACATTTTTTTCTGCTCCTTGTAAAATAGCAGACGGTGATAAAAGCCCAAAGATATTCAAGAATATTTGTTTTGTTTTTACTCTCTTGGGCTTCAATCTCTTTGTTGCATTTTTAACATTCTTTGGTGTAATACTTCCATATAGAATATGTAGATTATAATCAAGTTTACATCTCCATCTGAACAGTGCAGAAGAAGTGTGAGAGGTGATGCTTTCTTTGATTGCAGGCAGAGGTAGGAAACAGCAGTGGGAACAAGCTCTGTATTTTTTCCAATATAGTGTAGAATTCTTACATTGAACACTTAGCAAAAATGGTATTGTGGGAAACCAGGCATCATCATTGTGAGCTCTCTCTGTAAATATAGACAAGAAGAGGTGAAGAATGCAAATAAAATTGTACCGCTATTTGACAGGACTGTTCTTCTGTAACAGCAGACTTATTCCTAACTAGAGCTGTGTGTAAGATACCAGGCACTCCAAGTTGAATTTGTTGCACTAACTGTGCCCCAGGGGTTTGCTGACCAGTTAGGAGGATCAACAGAAGAAACAATAAAGCATTTTTATTAGCCTTGAAGTCGACCAGTGGGGATCATTCAGAGAAGGGCCTACCCTAGATCTTTTTCATCAAGTCACTTCCTCCAAACTATTTGATAACAAGAGAAATAAAAACCACGAGGGATGAGGAGAAGAGAAAACCCTACCATTTGTTCATTACACAGTCAGATGTTTTGGAAATGCCACAATGTGGCAGCTCCATACACTTTCTGTCAACCATTGGGTAGAAGTGGTTGTGGACATGTTGTCTCTGTCAGGAAGCTTTAAGAGCAGGATGAAGTTTGTGCACAGCTGAAAACCACACTGCTGCTTGGACCTGAACTATATTTTGTCAATGCCTTGTCGTCTCATCATCATGATTATTGCCTTCAGAGGTCTCAGACAAAGCAAAGGGAACATGCAAACATCCATTGAGAGACAGGGATTTCACAGGAGAAATGCTTTGAGTTATTAATTGCATGTGATGTTCTCAGTGATAGTGTATCTGCTCCTGTCAGGTCAAATACACTTTTCTGTTTCTCTTACTGTGCAGGAATGCTGCAGCAATGGAGGCAAGGGATGACTGCCATAAACTTGGTTTTCTGCCCTCTGGGTCACCCTCTGAGTATTATAATCTGACAGGAATAAAGAACAGGGATTTCAAGCAGTGGTACAGTTGGCTGCTAGATAATAGTACTTCTAGAAATGAGGCTTTTTGGGTTAGGGATTTTTTCCTCTCATGTCTTACTAAAGCATCATTACTGTAAAAGATAAAAGCCCACATTCTTGATTTGAGTGGAAAATAAAATACCTTTAAAAATTGATTGAATACTGTATCTTACAAGCACAAAAGTTAATAGCAAGCTCTGGATTGATTCTGTTGATCCTTTCATACTAATGTTGCAGCTGAAGCTTTAGGCACTACACAAATGTGATTCTAGACCAGAGTTCCTAAGCAAGATGACCAAATTTTCAATGCTGTCTTAGTCCTCTTGAATTCAAAGAAGCTGAAGCTACCTTAAAAAATGAAGCAAACTGTGCAAGGGTTTCTCAGATGCTTAAAAGTAGCATCAATGAACTCAAAACTTTTCTTGGGACTCTTGACTTATTTGAATTTTGAGTGATCTTTTCTTCCTTTACCAGAGTCAAGAAACTTAGCTTATAGGTACCTCTGTATCATTTCTTGACCTTTATTTTTAGAGAAGACCATCAGGGTTTCAAAGCAATAAAGTTAATCTAACCATATGTCACTACTCTCTCCAGTGTCTTTGCAGACCTAAAATAGACTAAAATTATTTCTGGCTGAATATGCTAATCAAAAACCTGGCAATACCACAGTTGATGAACTGGTGGCAGGTTGGGCCAACCTGGGTTGGCTTTTGTTTTGTTGGTTGTTTTTTTTCCTTATAATTACTGGCCATTGATTTCCTTATTGTCAAGGTCAGCAGAGAGCTATGGAAATCTTTATCCCCAAATGCTGGGATTATTGGCTTTTTGTGCTCTTTCTTGAAAATGTAAAAAACGTGAAGAACTTGCAGAGTCTCTGCCCTCAAGTCTCTTTACAAGAAACTGTACTTTATTATTAGATACTGGACCAAGCTGCTTTACAATTTTTCCACTGCTATTAACTGTAAATAACTTCCAGCTTGTCTTTAACCCTTTTTGCTCATGACAAGCAAAACTATCTGCTGGGCATAATGAGAGAACCAGAGGAGCTGAGAATTTGAGGCTAGGTCTGAAGCAGAGCTCTTGTGTGTTGGGACTATGTTTATGAACTCCATTGCTAACATTCTCATTCTTGTTTCTCCTTAGAGAGCAGAAATATTTTTATCAGCTAGAACATTTTGGGAAAGACATCTATGATAATGCTGGATTTGATCTTGTGCCCACTGAAGAAATGACAATGTTTCTGTTAGCCTTTGGGAAATGGCTATGCTCTGCAAAGATTGTCCTGAAAAGACATCAGTATCCATCTGATAGAGCTACAGCTTTCCAGCCTGGACATTAAATTCAACTCCTCTGTCTCTGTGGTTGTCTGCAGGCAGCAAGACCTCAGATATGAGTGGGATATGTAGATGTTATCTAACAGGAAATGTTAATAGGAATAAAACTATTAATACATATTGAGTTAAGGAGGAAAGCAGCTGGTTTTGAGCAACTCTTGAGAAAGAAATGCCTCAGCCCTGTGTGTTCCCTCCTGGAATGCCCATGTAATGTAGATAGCATTCTGGTCTTGACTAATAAATCCTCTGCCATGGCTTAACTACAGAATGGGATTCTGGGTGAGAATTTTCACATGCCTTTATGGACATGAAAGACAATGGGAACAAAGGGAAAAAATATGTGCTTCAAAGTGTGTGATGATTTGGGATGTAAAGATTCCAAGATTAAAGGTGCTGAGACATCTAGTGCAAGAAATCCTATGTACCTGTCAGGCTGCATGTGACCTGAGCTGATCTGTATTTAAATGTTCTACTCATGCATGTGAATCTGAAGTGTGACCCTAAAGTGGAGACAGAAGATGAAGACTTCCCTTTAGAGGGCAGTTTTTAATCTATTTTTCTTTATACACAACACCATAAGCATCCCTTCTATGAAACTTAGAAATTGGGTGTCTTTTTTCACATTGATTAAGAACTCATATCAGCAAAATGCAGCATGAAGTGGATTCATTTAAAATCCATCTTAGCCACACTGATGCTATACCTTCTCTCACCTTGCCACAAGAGGGAAAAAGTTGTTGCTATGACCATTTCAAAACTCTTGCATGAAAGATTCCTAAGTACTATTGCATTTTTCTTAATGGGAATTATGGCACAGAGGCACTGGCCTATAAACTTCATTAGGTGTTTAAAATATATTCATGCTTCTTGGCCAGACAAAATTAACAGTTGGCAGGAGGTCACACAGGAACCTTTTGGCAGAGCTGAAAAGTGGTTCCAGCCTCCCTATGGTCTTTGGAGAAGGATTCTGGCTTTTCACTTCTCTTCTGGGTGTTGAACAAAGTCTTCCAACTCAGCATCTGCTGAAGTCACCAGAATCCTACTACTGGCTTGAATGAAAACTAGGTCATGTATCAGAAGGATGAGTAGCTGTTTTATCACAGAAGTTATCTGAACTGTGCCTACTTACCCTGGCCAGGAAGATGGTCCCTTAGAGTTTTACAGTGACTTTTTATTTTCATTCAGGTTCTAAGTATCCTTGGTGGAATTTCTGATGATTTCTGTTGCAATGAAGTAACTTCCATAGTTGCATTATTTTTCTGTTTGTAATTGATCTGTCAGCTTTCTATCTCCACCATGAGGAGAGAATCAAAGCTCTTCAGGCTGTGTCTTCTATGCCTTTGCCAGTTACTCTTCTCTCATGGTGTCTCAGCCCTCAAAAACTATCATGACACCCAAGATAACCAAACTCTGTGGAAGTCGTGACCAAAAAGAAATATTACTAAGTCAATATTTTTTACTGCTTGATTTCTTTCAGGTCTCCACTCCATGGTCTTCAGCTCACTAACCAGGACACTACTGTGGTTGCAGCTGCCATAACCTGATAGATAAATCCCATTTGCTTACTCTGGAGTTCTGTTCACCTATCAGATAAGGTAAGGTTCTTTGTGTTTTCATCCACCAACTCGACTGTGCTGCTAATAAGGATTCTGCAGGGTTTTGGGACCCAGTTAGACTCACAGTTTCTGAAGTAGAAGTTGTTGTTTGATTCTGCTCAGCATGATGCACCAGAATAGATCTCATTACAGGTTTGGGGCCCGGGTCACAAGAGAAAACTACAGCTAGATGAAATACACATAAAGGGGAGGAAAGATAAAAGAAGCTGAACAGGGAAAGATTCAGATTAGTCAGAGGAGGGATGGCTTAGTCTGGCTATCTAGTCCACTCCCAGTGAGATGTTTTGCATTTCTATCCTCTGTGGAGGCAAAGGAATAAACAGGAAAAAACCCAAAGGAAAGCTTGGTGGGGAGTGGGAGGGAAGGAAGCATGCTGGATAGAAAACTAGTAAGGTAACTTATTGGTGTGGAAACTTTGAACATGTGCATACCCAGAACTATGCTTAAGTTGTGATAATTTTGCTTCTGATCAGCAAGGTAAAACTGTGCATCCAACTTGCAAGTTTCTAGAAGAAAATCTTTTCAGAATTAAGATAGAAGACTAAGGTTGAGTGCTGGGAGGCTTCCCTGTGTGCTACAGTTTCTTCCTGCTGATTTTGTAAACCTTCCTCAAATTACTAATTCATCCTATTCATTTGAAATTCTCTGAAAGGTAGAAGGTTTTATTGTACTACTTACCTGTGCATAGATATCTAGGTGAAAACAGAAGGAAGCAATGGGGTGTAGATGGGCTCTTATCTGTTGTATTTTCCTTTAAAGACATATGTTTAAAAAAAGAATCCCTTTGCATTCAACTGTAGGAACAGTGTCAGAATCCACAGGGGGCTGTTGTGTTTGAACAAGACTGCTCAATTTGTTTTTCATTAAGCATAATTATTCATTGCAAGACATGCAAGTACTGGTAATATCATCTGGTTCTTGAGGGGGAGGGTGGAGGGGTAAGTGTGGGGCTTTTTCCTTTTTGTTGTTTTTCTCTGTGCCTTGGTTTAAATTTATCTCAATCACCCAATTTTTTGACAATCAAAAAGGAATGTGTTTAGAATATATCTTAAGCATTATTTATCCTACCCCAAAAGAACAGCAAAAAGAGTAATCTTGAAAGATTTCTGTAATGGAAATGAAACAATCAACACAGAAATATGAGGAAGAAATTACACCCATTAAATACATCTAGACTGATGAATGATATGATGGCTGCCTATTCAAGTTGGAAATTTTACACATGATTGAAGCTTTATTTAGTCTAATGAAATGTGCTTCCTGAATGCTGCATCTGAGTGACGGCGTGACCTAGAGCACAAAAGAAAGTATTATGTGATTAGACTGAGATCATTCTCATTTAAAGGCACTGTGATATAATTTTAAGTTTTTAATTAGAGGCATATACTTTTGTGTCCATTGCCCCTTTTATTGCAAATACCTTTTCAGGTCTTGTCCTTCCACAGGCTTGTTTGAAACTCAGCAAGGATTAACAGCAAAAAGGCTTAGAGTTCACTGATCTCCCCCCAAACCCCAAAGTAGTGAATGGTGGGAGGGAGGAAGCTGATCTTTCAGAATAGGCTCATCTTCTGCTGAATTCTACATCTGGTGCATAAAACATTCTTTACATTTTCTTTAACTCAGAATCCAGTTGAAATCCCTTGTTTGATCTATGAAAATATTGATAATTGAAGCTTTTAAGTTAGTGAAATTAGGGTTAGTGGTGTAGCCACTGATTCTAGATGGGCTCTTTTCAACCTGCTTAGCTATGGCAGCTGGGCTTTGATAAGAGCTGTGGCATTGTACTGCTTTACACCAGCTAGGATTTTGTACCCAGATCTTCTACACCACATATTTCTTACCTCACTTCACCTTTATGAGCTGGGTCTTTACTTTGAAGCTGTTTCGTGCAGCAAGCTGGAAGGCAACTAACCACACAGAAAACACCAGTGTTTTGATTAAAAGCTAATAAACCACATTTGACTTGTGCAAAATTTAACATGCTTCATAATTCAATTTTATGAGTTATTGAGATTTCTGGCACCATAAAATGATTTTGTTAATGGGTTTCAGCAGTTGTTACTTAAAGTGATGTTAAAAAGTAATGAAGGGCGAAGTAAATGTGAGGGGTGAGCTTTCTTCTCAAGTCCACAGTTCTTTCCTTTCCTAGCTGGAGGGCATTAGTAGGGGCAAGCAGGCATTAAACAGATCCAGTGTGCTATCTTTGTGTGAAAGAGCTCACTGCAGACCCCATATTTTTAGATGAATATGAACTTGCTGACTGCAATCCTGAGTTTTAGCCTGTTAGCTTGACTGATGAACAACCAGGACCAGACAGATAAGCCAGACACTTAATCTATCTGCTGTATGTGTTCAGTCAGACTAAAGCTTTATCAATCATTTCAAACTGCATTTCAAGAGCATATTTTATAGTTTCCCATTACCATAAATCACTACATTTGGAGCTTGTAGCAACTTAAATATCTCCTGCATGAGGCAGCTGAAGGTAACCATGTACCTGTAAGTATCTTATTTTGTGTCCATATGAAAGATTCATATCTCGTAATTCCTTAGCACTTTTTTTTTCTTGCAATCCTTAGTTAAAATTTGGGAAGGCAAAAGAAGAAAATCAGTAACAACCTCTCATGTTTAAAAAAATACATCAATCTGAAATTGAGGATAACTTTCTCAGATGACTGTTCAGACCATTTTCCAACCTTTGGCTCCCAGGAATAAATGAAACAACATGGCTTAATTTTTAGAAGCTTCCATATTTACATAATAAGAATTTTGTCTTCATTCTTTTTAGCCATTGTTGTACCTTTTATTTTTTTCCTTTGGCTGTAATAAAATGGCCTTTGGTCTCAGAAATGACTGCTAAATGGCTGCACAGAACAGATTGCTGATAAAACACAAGGAGGAGGTTGTGTGTGAGAAGGTGGTGGAGCACATCTGAAAACATAGCAGTTGCAGCAAATTCTTTCATTGCTTTCCATTCAGATTATATTTTGTTTTAGTAAGCATTATTTTCTAATAATTGGTGAAGCCTGAGTACAGTCTCTGTAGTAAGTGGCTGGCCCAGATTTGGACCAGCCTTTGTGCTTTATAAACCTGTCAATAAATAGCATTTTGAGTAGTGGTGTAGTAGGTAGCACTGCAGAGCAATTGAGAGGGAGACATGGGGTAAATTACACATCACAAACAAATTAATTATATGTAATGCTTGGCACAGTAAATATGAATTTTGGGCATGACCATAATACATGTTTTTACTGCCAACAGTTGTCATCTGCTTAAGTCACCTCTTGGATGAAGAGTGGACCTTGTGATATTATGGTAAATGCACAGAATATGAATGAGCAGACATCTACGGTTTTAAGCTCTATACATGGAGGTTAAGTACTTGACTGTGGATAGACTTCAGGTGCATTCAGAGAGATTTGGTTTCCCATGCTAGGTGCAGTGAATGAGTGGGATTATTTCCATAGGTTTCAGTGGAGTTTTGGATTGAGTCCCAGAGCCTGATCTCATCCTAAAGGAGATTTCTGAGAACATGCAGGCCTGGACATCCAAGGGGCTAGTAACATCAGAGTAATCATAAAGAGCCAGGGCAAGAGCCTTTATTTACATGTTAATTAACTTCCCCAACATGTTCTAGGGAACTTTAGGAAGTTGGTGGTTTGTTTCCCTTAGTTAAAATCACCCTGAGGAAGAAGTAGGGCCATGTCCTACAACAGATCATCTGGTTACAAAGGCTGATCAGCTGTATAAAAGTAGAAGGTGAGACTACACTAAGATTTAAGTTTTGCATTCATGGACTGTGGGAAAACTAGCTCTAGAGCCTTTTAGGTTTGCTCTGCTGAAATGCAACTTTTGATCACTGTAATTTTGCATGAGGCATGAATGGTTTCTCGGACTACATGAACCACAGACTGACCCAAGCTTTGCCAAAGCATGAAGAAGAGATCTGTGCTGCTTCACAGCATGTTTCTGAGATTTGTCAGTTGTGTTCACACTCCTCAGGCCTAGAGAAAGGAATGGAAAGTGGTTTCCAGGGCTATTTTGCTGATTATTATGAAGAAACTCACAGCCACACCACAAAAAAACAAACCAAACCCAAACAACTCTTAATGGGACTCGTACTGACAAATGAATGATAGTGAAGAGGATGTAGTTTAAAAATACAACACAGGCTTTTTTTAGTGGTAAAACTCGTTTCAGGAAATCCTGTGTCTAGTGGGAGTCTTTCACCTTTGAAAAATGCTTACTTTGAAGAATTTGTAATGCTGTATTATCTTTTCCCCAAGTGTGAATTTTGGGCATCATTTGTGATATACTTATGTAAAGTGAAAATCAGTGTGCAAAGCTACTTCTTCCCTGAGCATTTTTATTACAGACCTAAGTAAATATTCTTATGCAAATAGAGGCAATAATTATGACTTCAGGCTATATACAAGTAGGGAATGCCTTGTACATTGAAATATCTATTTAAGAAGCAAATCTAGATCTGATTTAAGAATCTACAGTGGAGTGACCTGAGCTTACATCCTCAGTATCAGGCCTTTTGAAATTCAGAGAACTCATTAATACAAAATTTGGTGGTGGTGGGAGGACAGTGTTGTATCATATAGCGGTGAGCACAGGAATGACTGGCAAGAGAATGGTGAGCTGCAGATGAACTGGATGGTGGACAGGTTTTCAGTGTTGTAAAACACATAAAACACATGGGAAAAGTCCCTTCTGTTTGGCTTTTTTTTTTTTCACCCTCTTTTTACCGCAACCACAAGCCATGTGTTCCAGTTCCTGTCTGGGAAAAGAGGCTGCTTAGGCCATGTTGTGACTTAGTTGAACCAGTGATCTAAAACCAGCTGGAAAACCCCAACAAACTCTGAATTGCTCATAAAAGAGCCAAGGAACAGTGTTTGTAAACTGCTCAGTGTAGGGACAACTCTGTTCTGTTCCTGTTGTGCTCCCTGTTATGTGTTAACAGCTGTTAAGGAACACATCAGATGTGGACAAAATATTTTCGGTGACCAGAAGAATTAGGAGAAAGACTCAGAAATGCCATCAAGCCAGTAGATGAACTCAAATCTACTGATAACAAAAAGTTCAAATTACATTTCCACAAGTTCCAATTCGACAGTCACATGCAATCTCCTAGTCTGGAGATAAAGGTCTTGAGTGTTCATTTGTCTAGGATTGCAATATGAATCATAGAATCATAGAATGGTTAGGGTTGGAAGGGACCTCTGGAGGTCATCTAGTCCAACCCCCCTGCAGTGGGCAGGGACATCCCCAACTAGAGCAGCTTGCCCAGAGCCCTGGCAAGCCTCGCCTTGAATGCCTCCAGGGATGAGGCCTCAACCACCTCCCTGGGCAACCTGGGCCAGTGTTCCACCACCCTCATAGTGAGGAACTTCTTCCTAATGTCCAATTTAAATCTACTTCTCTCCAATTTAAAACCACTGCCCCTTGTCCTTTCACTGCAATATGGTTCAGGTTGGGAAGGACCTTGGAGATCAGTTAGACCAGCCTCCTTTTTGAGGCAGAGTATGTAACTAAGGACTCTTTAACTTACATAACCAACAATTTCCAGCATGTGGATATGTTCTAATACAGTCTCCACTTCCATCGAGGGAAAAATAATGTGACTGTTGTTCTGAGACCTGGATTTTAACCACTGGAGTGCTCTTCCAACTGTTTGGGTTTTTTCATTTTAATTATGTATTTTGGTAGCTATTGAATTCCCACAGAAATCAAGGTGACTTTTGGGTGGTGAAGAAACCATAAGTGAGTTGACCACTCTCCCTGTGGCTTTAGAAGGCTAAGCACTTAGGAAGATTGGGCATGGTATGTGGAAGAACTCAGCCAAGAAAAGGGAAATACAACTGGGATTTACTGTAATCTTACCTACTGCTACTGGTGAGATAGCAATGCATTTATATCTCACAGATAAGATTGATAGAGAGTTTTGTTGCATGGTTTTAAACTTCTGTTGTAACTTAAAACATCATCTTTTTACTCTGTTTATGTTCAACTTGTGCATTTTCTTTACTTTTCTCATTATTTCTTTGTTTTGGTTTTGCAATTCTAGCTTTTTTTATTTTTTTTCTGAGTGCATATTCATATTTTGCTACCAGTTGAGAATTTAAGACAAATATTTGCTTTTTGGATTTCTCTATCCCAAGCTTAATCCTTCCCAGAGACTCAAATGAGATCAAGGTCAGATTTGTCATCAAAGATGGAGAGGGCAAATTTCTTTCCTGGTGTGCTTCAGCCACAGAAGACTTATGTGGTTTGACAAGTGTGAAAGGCTGAAGTGATTTAGTAACTTTGGTAGAAGGGAGGAGCTCTTATTTGATTATCTACCCCTTAAATTTATAAGAGTTAAAACATGTTTCAATCTGTGTTGAAATATATTTAAACTTTGAATTGCATATAATACATACTTGTATCCACAGTGACTGTATCACATAGACATGCACATTTATTTGGTAGCATTATTTTGGCTCATATTCTGGAAGTAAAACCAAAACACTTCCAAATTTGCCTTTGATAAAACAAATGAGAGAGTTTTTATTTTGTTAACAAATAAATGAAATTTTGTCAAGTGGTTTCCTTCAAGAGAAAATTTAGATTTTGGTTTTGGAAGTGTCAAAATAGAACAGGGTTATTCTACTGTGTAGAGTATTTTTGGCTTAGATGAATGTTTAGGCAGATGTTAATAGGTATCTAGATGTGTGTAATTTTTCTCCTTTCTTGGGAGAAGAAATAAGTTAGTTTTCAGAGATGTTATGGTTTCTTTTCCTCACACAGACTTATATCTGCATAGTGAACATGCCACTGAGTCAGGCAGCCTATTTAGGTGATGTTTATTAGGCAAGTTTTAGCCATTTACCTGTCTCTGTGCACCTGAAGAACAAAATGTTCCCTTGCATGAAAAATTATCTTGATTTGAAAACTCTGTATGTAGAGACTTTGCAGTTGAGAATTCTCCAGGTGTGTTGGTCTGTGTCTGAACCCATGTGTGATTGCCATGTGTACCACAAGTGTGGACCACATACATCCTAGATTGTACAGCATATAGTTAAAGGCTCAGCCTACAGCTACTGAGGCTCATGGGAAAGTCCTCCTCTGGTGCAAAAACAGGAGGAACAGACTTCTGACAAGAGCTGGCACCTTCATGACAGGCACATCCTTTCACACCGTGGTATAATGCAGTTCAACATGCTTTGAAGGCCCAAACTGGTGGTGGTCCTGGCTTATCTTTCAGTAGATACTGATCTTTATCACAGAGTCATAACAAACTGTTTAGTGGAGTTGGAGGGGGTGAGAGAAGCCTTTGGCTTCATTTAGAAGAAGTCTGATGTGAGCATTGAGATATTCTGTGCTTGGAGTGGCTGGCCTATTTTTTTTATGTCACATTTTAAGATGTGTGTAGAAATCAGTGTTAGACCTAGTCCTTTGCACTGGAGAAAATTAAGAGCACATTTCAATTAGGTGTTCAAAATGTCAGGCATAAAATTCTTCTACTTGAGGACATTGTTTCATTCATTTGTAATTGAAACTGAGTAGTATGAAGTGAAGTGGTGTCCATCCTGCTATAATTTCTCAGAGATATGCAACTTTACCTTAGTAACCTGTGATCCCCTTGAATTCAGAGTGTGAAGAGAGAAAACATAAAATTATTCAGGAATTGGAAGAAAGTAGGGCAAAATGTTATCTCAGAGCTGTGATATTTGGCTTCCAGTGGACACAGAAACTTGACACAAATCAAATGTCAAACTAGCTGATAGTAGACAGGAAGGATTAGTGTTGACACAGCAGCCCTGACCCCTGCCAGCAGTGTAGCTGTGTGTAAATATGGCCATGGCTGTCCAAAATCACCCCAGGGGTAGAAGCTGGAGGTGAAGATATAAGAGACATGGTGCAGTTAGGACATTCTGATGCCTAATTGAGCTGACAGCTCAGTCTGGGTGGAGGACAGTGTTTATTTACTCATTGTTGTGTGATGAGCAACTAGAAAGATATGCCTGCTTTAGTCCATGCTGATATTGGTCCTAACACTGTCTGGCTCCAGCTGCAGTAAGCCAGGACAATACAACACAAAAACTTCCTATTCACCATCACTTCTAAGTCTGTCCTGGCACAGATATGCAATGACCTCAGACCATGGTGGGTCTAATAAGGAATTTATCTTCGTGGAAATGTGACCTCTTGCTACCAGAAGGCTACAAAAATACAAGCAACAATGGGTAAATGAAGATAAAAAGTTTATCCTGGCCAACTGTTGTATTTGCAAAACAGTTGAACCCTGCCATGAAAAAAACCTACAGTTTGACAAAGGGTGTTTTCTGAAGCTCTTAAAAAAGTTATTGAGGTCATGTTTGAAAGAACATGCTATTATTATTGCTTTTATGAAGTAAAATTAGTGGATTGATTATTCTTTTGAGTGATGCAGACATTCAATATATCAGTTTTCAAATCCTAGAATCCACTTTGACTACAGGAACAGAGATTTCAGGAATTTTGGTTTTTCATTGAGGAATTGAATTATTTTTTTCCCCCCTCTCCTAACCTCCACCCTAGGAGTTCATGTTCTGTATGTGCTTTTAATCTTGACTTCAGTATATTTTACTATGGCTAGCTTTTAGTTACAGTTTAATAACTTCAGCTTTATTTTGCCCCAGGCCATATTATAATGAATAAAAAGCTTTTTCTGTGATTTAGTTGAATTTATACAGCTGCCCTTGAAACAGCTGCAGAACTTCTCCTGGTGACTAGCAAGGATGACAGTTTACTCAGCATAGACTGATCAGCTGAATTCCACTTCCAAACTCAATTTTGCCAAAAAAACATGTGGAAACAAATTCAGATCCATGCCCATGCTTCCAGATACTTTGTGTGATGTTGTTATTCCTTAAAGTTATCCTCACCCCAAAAGTAATTTAGACTGAATAAGGATCATATTTTTATATGATTCTGTATAGCACTTTGAGCAGTGAAATCTTTAATCTGATGAAGGCCTCTGGCACAGCAACAATAGCTACTTCCCAGTTTCCAATCTTCTAAAGGAAATGGTAAGTAGATTTGGGAAGAAGCTTACATCAGCCTTTGGATATCATAGAATTGCATGCAGCTAGGTTCTTCCTGTGAAGACAGCTTAGGAATAGTTCAGATCCAGCAGCTGCTTCATCAGGATCTATAGAGAGATGTGTCAAAAGTATATATTCAGGGCCTGTGCAGGGGATCTGATCAGAATAATATGCAAGCTGAGAACAGGCATGGCATCAAGGCTTTGACTTGCTTCATTTCATGCCTTAAAAACTGGCATCAAAAAATGAACTCTAGCCTGGAGCTTATATGGACTCCAGCCGAGGAAGCAGCTAGGATAATGAATAATACATGCTGTGTGGGAACCTGCTGACAAATTGAAAGACAGAAGATAGGATGGAAGGGGCTAGAGGTCAGTAGTATGAAGCTTAGGGAGCACGTGATTTGAATGCAACTGTGAAACCTAAGACACCTCATCAATTTGTGAGACTTCTTTAATAAGTGCCCAGCTTCATCTTAAAACAGGGAATCCTCTCTCCAGAATTCAAGACACATGAAAGACATTAACTCATAATTCCTTGTAGTCTCCTGAGTACCTGTTAATAATTATGGCTGGCCTTTTTGGCCTTAGAAGCTTTGAATTACCTGGTGTTAAACCTTTTAGAGTAAACTGGAAACCAGTATAGGATGCTGAATATGAAAAGGTGTATTTATTAGTACTTCTGTGCATTGACAAGAATGAATGAAACATGTTTCTTGCTTGCTCAGGATTAGAAAAATATCAAACTGAAATGGAAAATAACTACACATGCTTAAAATAAGAGATTTAAAAGAAATCTTGTAAAGAAAAGAAAAAAAGAACAGCAATAAACTTCAGACTGTGAGAACACATTATTGAACAGAAATATTATTAGAAGAATAATTTTTAGACAAATGAGAATAATCAGTTTTCCCAGCTGTTCAAGTAGCAAGGAAAATGCTAATTAAAAGAGTAATCCACCTATAGTATTCATCTCAGTGTTAAATAGGTAAATAAAGAGCAATATAGATTAGATCCTGGTGTGGAGTGTATACTCTGAATTGAAAAAGAGGATGCTAACATATGTAATAAAGGTGAAGCTCCCAACCACACACAAAGAGTGTGGTGCATTGAGCCATGAAGAGAACCATTAATTCACTACAGCTCTGAAGAATGGTGGGGTCAGTTCTCCTTTCCAGTATCATCATCATCATGGGCAGGCTTCGCGAATGAAGCTCCCAGGAGGGCTCCATCCACGCTCTTCCCAAGCGCTTTTACAAGTGCTGCTGGCTGCAAAGGCCAATTTGGGACAAACAAGAGCGCNCTCTTTGATAGAGTTTTCCCAAAGCACTCTATGCCTTTGCTAGCCTATTGTCTATCTCTCCATCAATCTTACCATCCGAGGAGATGAGGCTGCCTAGGGAATTCAACTGTTGGACTGATTTAAGTTCTGAATCACCAATGATGATATGAGGATGATGAAAAACTTCCTGAGGTGCAGGTTGATATAAAACTTCTGTTTTCTTTAAACTAACGTCCAGCCCAAAAAGCTGAGCAGTGGCTGCAAAGCAGGACGTTAAATGCTGCAGAGCTACTGCTGTATGGGCAACAGGGCAGCATCAGCAGCATAAAGCAGCTCCTGGACAAGATGGCTCATTGTTTTAGTATGGGCCTTCAAACGCCTTAGGTTAAATAGGCTTCCATCAGTATGATATCTAATGTAGATACCATCCTGGTCATCAAATTCTGCCATGGGACTTCGGAGCATAATGCTGAAAATCCCTTCCAGTGTAAAGGAGACTTAAATATAGTGGGTTTGTAATATAGGTTCAGTTAAAAGCCCTCCTCCTAGCTTTCCACTGCCAGAGTGAGGTAAAGAACCTGGAGATTTTAGAACTAATAAGCTAAACACATTTTCATCTAGCCTGATGAAGTATGGGAGTGCACCCAGAGAAGGATTGGATTCTTCAGCACACATGCTGATGAGTAGATGCAATAGGGCTTTAGTCAATGAATTAGTATGTGTCAAACCTTGACAAATATCATCTCTGAAAATTCAATTAGGAAAACAAAGGCAAGAAAAACTTGACTGCAGTTGTACAAAATCACTGTACAGAATGCCAACTGGCCAGCTCATCCACCTGCAAACAGGCAACAGCTAAATGTTGCAAACCCAGGAAGGAAGAACAGAAGAAATCTTTGAGACCTGTGTTGAAATAACTAAACATCCTTGACCCCCCACTGGTGTGGGAGAAAAATATTGACAATCCACTATCCGGGCAGAGAGAAAGCTGTGTAGTTCCAGAATAATACCATGGTACACTTAACTGTCCTACTGAGCTTTTCTGTTACCATCAAATACTTCAACTTTTCAGTCTCTGGAGCCTCTGTAGGTCAGAGAGATGAGACAGACCCTTCAGAGCCCATCATAAAGAACAACTCAGGCTTTTCCACAGCAGTGTGATGGGATCAGAAAGTTAATCTTTCAGATACAAAGATCTCAAACTTGTTCAGAACCCCTATATTCTTCCTTTCTGGAAACACTTTGGTAACACTGAATCTGCTTTAAACAGTCTAATTGCTGTCTTTATACATATTGGGTTAGAAAAATTGAAAGTAATAAGGCAGGAAAAAAGAAAATTCTTACCTTTGCAGTGTGATAAAAAAATATAGCCTTTCCTGTCAGATTTAATTCTTTCTATGAATGTCCACACTGTGTTTGTGATATTTTTAAAAGCTTGGATAGAATCACACTGAAGTGAGTGTTTCTGAAGTTAATATAAAATTCTGGGCCTTCAACTCTGATAAATGCAACTCTTGAGTGCTATGAAAAATTTCATTTTCAAGGAAGCCCTGACTTTTCATGGGAAATTTTTCCAGCTGAAAACTTTTACTGGCTCTGCTCTTCATTCCCCTTTATGGATCAGATTTGTGTGAAAAACAATATATTTGATTTCAAGGAAATCACCAGGAATACATGGATAAAAGCACTGTAATTGAGGACATCCAGATCAGCTCTTACAAAAATGCTTGCTGGTTACATGGTCTCTTACCTACACGTGCTGAAGAGCATTGCAAACATAGAAAATAAACCTCTGAGAGTGAGCCAGCCAAGAAAGGCAGCTGTGTATGACTTTGAGTCATATCCTAAACACTTGGAATACATCTGTATTGCCCATCAAGATGTGCTGTATTTGCAGTGTGGCAGGTTTGGTCCTAGAACCACTGAGATATAACAGTGGAGGCATATAAACCCAGGGCAGTCACAGCAAAAGGAAATTTCAGTACCTTTGTCTTTATGCACAAAGTTGTTTGTGTTCAGAGTTAGCAAGATGGTTTACAGATGTACTTCAGAAAAACAAGGCAAGCTACTTGGTCTTGTGCAGAGCATTCTCTTAAAAATACTTTACAGTGCTTTAAAAAGATGAAGAGAGGAGGCATGAGGGAAATGTATTTGATGAGAATCTGTACTCCTCAAGGCTATGTGAGTAGTTTGTTCATTTTGACTAACTTCTATTTAATTATTAAGGTATCTTAGGCCCAATGACAAGTTAGATTGGACAGGAAGAAGCCAGGGCAGGAGATGGAGAGATTTGAGCTCAATTCCAACTTCTGGACAGACTTCCAATGTACCTCTCATTTGAATCCATATTTACCTACATGATGGAAACACTGCTATTTACCTACACTCTGGCCTGCATCTCAACCCCAGGTGATTTCTCTGTCTTAACTGGAGAAAAGATACTTTATTTCATTGTGGTCATGTGAGGTGTAACTCTACTAAATTTTTCTATTTTGTGGAAATACTCAAGGCAAGAGCTTTCAAAGTGCTTAACTGATTAACAGCAATTATTGATTAGAGGAATCTTTGACTAGAATTTGTATTTCTGGAATAGAGAATACTGAAAAAAAGACATGGTGCTGAGTCCTCTTGAATGCAGGTTCTCTCTCCTTATTGGAAAAGCTAGAGGCATTTTGCCTGTTTCTACAGAAGGAATGACATATACTTGTTCTAAAATAGAAATAACACCTCCTCCCTGTTCCTGCAGTTTTCTTAGGTGGATTGGATTCTCAGCCTTTGAGTCCTGCTTAGTACACTAAGTTTTTTCTTCATGCAGCTTTCAGTGTGTGATATATTCAAATGAGGCTTGGTTAAGCAATGGAAGCTCTAGCTGAGACCATGACAACATCCTCATGTTCTTAGAGCAGGCAATTCCCAGTGAGATGGTGTCACCTGCACAGTTCAGTGCAAATATCCTGCATATGGCTTTCAGAAGAAGAAAATTCACATGAATATGAAGCCTTGGGTCTGTGTTAGAAATATCCCACTGATATAAAGATACAGTACTACTGGCTCTGTAAGCTAGCTTGGACATTTCCATCTGATGTGGTGTCGTGCAGTGCAGGCTTAGACACCTGATCCTTTGTGTAAGCCTGAAGCAAATTAGATTTTCTCTCTACATTAAGTTTCTCCATTCCTGTGATGCTCTCCCTGAATATTCTAGGTCCATGTTTATCCCATCCAACTTCAGGCACCTAACTGTTGTGCCAAAGTTAGAAACTTAATGATCTAGTTAGTCTGGTAAAGTGGTTTTATATGAGTAGATGTATCCTGGGGAACTTGACCATAGAGACAACCACCCTTCTAACTTAAAGGTACTAGTTAATCATTGAATCCAGACCTCTTCTTCCAGAATATGATTGGCTTAGCTCAAGTTGTTTCCCAAGAAGCAAAAAATAGTCAGAAAAGGAGGGTGGAATGAATGTTTACATATGTGTAACTCTACCAGTACACTTGCAGTGTAACTAGTTTCACATCCTACCTTTATGTGAGTAGTTTGTTCATTTGGAGTAACTTCTATTTAATCATTAAGGTATCTTAGGCCCAATGACAAGTTAGACTGGATAACATTTTACCTAGGCAAGTCCTGTCATAATTGATTCAGTCTTTAACAGGGTTTCTTTGATTAAATCTGGCACAAATATTACTAGTTCTGAGCCTGCTAAATCTTGAAATATGGATCTATTTGGGGCCTCTTTAAATATCAGTTCTTCAGCTTTAGTGGAGTTCCTAGTTGAAGTCACCATCAGATTTCAGAAAGGACCTGTTATAAATCTCAACAAGTCAGTAATTGATTGCAGCCTGGAACTGTAAAACTCTAAGTGCCTGAAACAGCATACGTTTGGGGTATGGTATGTGCTTTCAGTCCAGGGCAAGAAAAAGGGAGGCCTTGGAGAATATGGAAGTCTTAGGAAGCTTTCCACTAATAAGAGTGGGTCAAGGGATAGCACAGCCAAAGCATCCCATCAATGCTATGTGGTGAAATGCTGCTTTCAGCCCTCAGTGTTTCACCTATTAGTCTCAGAAGACAGACACTCCTTTTGCTCAGGTCCCTGAGAAAACTGCTTTTTTCTGTCTCCTTTTATATTTTTTCATCTATTTCTTTTTTTCATTCAGTACCCTGATGGGGTAGTTACTGAGGTCACCTGAGGTTGACAGAGGTGATCAGCTGTTGATCTAGCAATGCAAATCTGACTAAATTTCCTCAAAGAATCATTTCTAAGTGCTAGCATCCTTTCTCCCCACCGCAGAAGAGTCAAGGAGCTGCAGACCTCTCATGGATGCCTGCAGTGGTATGAGCAGTGTGGTAAAAACTGAACTTGCTTGGGCACTTGAGGAACTAAATGTTGACTTAGAAACTTAGGTTTCTAGATTTAAAAACCAAACCAAAACTAACAAAAAACCCCCACAAAACCATTTGAGCTCTGCTTTCTGATTTTAACAAGCTTTTAATGGGATCATCTTGTGGCTTTTCATTTATTCTAAACATAATTTACTTTGATTTTAAGATCTCCATCCTTTTGCTTTATAAGACATTTTAGGGCCACTGATACTTGTTTTCCACCCTTTTCATTCAAAGCATTTACCACTATGGCAACAATTATTTATTTATTTGGAAGAAAGGAAAAATAGGTAAGATCTGTCTGTCATGATGCTTAACTTGGGTACCCTAATTCCATTTCCTTCATGACTGACTAGAGATATCAGAATCACCTAATAGTCTTTTGAATTTATACACCAAGTAACTGAGGCACCCATAGCTAGTGTTTTAAAAGGGTGTAATGCAAGATATTTCTGACATAGTTTCCTAATGCTTGGGCAAGTGCTCTAAAAGCTGGATCATTCTTCCTATTAGGCTAGGCTGGGACCTTTGTCATAGCACCAAGTGTGTGCATAGAAGCAACACAGTAATCATGCCCAGAATCACTGTGTGTCTGAGGCTTGCCTCTGAATTATAGGCTGCTTTTTTACAATGGTGGGTTAGTAAAGGATTGCCTCTGGTGTGCATTGTATGGCACTAACTACTCCCAGATCCTGGTGCTCAGAAACTTGGGGGGTGGAGGAGAGGAGAGAGCAATCTTTTTCCCGTCCAAAGCTCTACAGATGGAAAAAACAAATCAATGAGCAACTCTGCCTGCTCTTTTGTTTCTTTTTTTTTTCGTCCTATATTCAAGAACTGGGCAACTTGAGTAAGACATACAAGAAAGAACTAAAACTTCATCCAATGGAGAAAAAAAACACCCAAAAAAACCCAATGATCATTAATGATTCTATATATTGCTACTGTAACATGCACAATTTTCAGGAATCAAGGTCAAGTCCTTCATGCCCAGAAAGACTGGAGTCTATCTATCAGTTGAGATGTAGTGGATGAAAGAAATAGATCATAATGGAACTAGGCAGTACAGTAATTCAGATATAAGAGTCTATTCAGAAATGACTGTTCATGTGGACATCTAAGTCACAAGTTCAGTGAATGAGAAAGCTCCAGAATTTGCACAATAGAAGGACTTGACCAACTTTAATGTGCTGTGTGTGAAGCAATTCTTTCTAATAACAGCTCTTGAGTAACAACAAACTTCTAATATTTTACTTTCTCTACGTCTGTTATCAAAAATCTTTTTACTTGGTATATATTTTAATAGCACAGTAATTTTAGAAGATTAATCAAGATCCTAATATTAAAACTTTTACTGGCTTTGTAATGAATTGCCCTTTGTATCCACCTAGATTCTAAAAGGTGTTAGAGAAATAAAGCAGTAGCAGGATGCCACAAATCCTTTTAAATCAAATACCCCACTCTTTGCTTGAGGCAAGCCTGTGTTCTTTGGGGACAGACCTTCAGATGGAGCATTCCAGATATTCATGGCAGGTTTTATGTAGCTTGTTTAAGGTTTTAAAATAAGAAACTGAGTTTTAAATATTTAAGATTCTTAATAACTTGGAGAATTAAAATTTCATTGGGGTGAGGAAAAGAAAAAAGACATTCTGAAATATGAATTAGTAATCAGCTAAACATATTTGGGTTAAAAAAACTCAGTTCCCTTTTTCTTGGTATTTTGCAGTGCTGTGGCATAATTTCAGGGGAATATTTGTTTAAGCAGTGGCTGAGGTGGCCTATAGAGCATGTGCATAAACTTCTGCCTTGCTTAAAGGATGCACATATATCTTGACTGGTAGAGTACCAGAGCTCCTTAGCACAGCTAGATGAATTAATGAGGCCTATCTCCTAAGAGATGTGTTTTACTGTGGCTATATTTAGACTTATCCTGTCTGAAAGCACTTGGAGTAAATTCCTTCCCTCCGTGGCAGAAGCATGACCCTTCATTAGCACAGCAGACAGTGGTCAGACTTTGAAAGCTACAGTAAAACTGAATAAATTCAAGTTTAAAAAGTCATTGCTGCTCTCCTTTGTTTGTTGGTTGTTTTTTTTTTTTCCAGCTGCTGAGAAATAAAGAAATATGCTCAGCTCAAGAAATGATGAGCAATAAAGGACTTGCAGCTGGTGGTGACCCTGATATCCACCTCAGTGTAGCAGTCTGCCAAGCAGATGAAGAGGAGGGTGGTCTCATCATAAGAGAGTTAAAGGGAAGTAGAGTGACATGTATGACTGACTCCAGCCTTTAGCTTGTTAGGGAGGAGAAGATATTGTTGTTATTGTTAATGACAATTAGGACAAGCCTCTTTTTTGGCAATAAACAGTGGAGGGTGCCTGCAGATAAATCCAGCTGCTGGAATGCCATCAAGTATCTGGTGGAGCACCTGCATTCCAGATGTTTATCTCTCTCTCACTCCATCTGCTGAGCACTCCATATGCTAGTAGTGGCTTAGGAAGGGCTACACAAAGTTATGGGGTTTTAACTCACAACTATAGCATTAGGACCATTTCAATCCTCTTTGACCTACAGGCAAAGCCTTAGACAGTCTTGAATTCCTCTGGATTCAGTTTACTGACAATACTCTTGGCAAGGAAAGGAAGGTCAGGTTTTCTCTTAGGCCATGGTAAACCAGGAGCAATCAGGAGTAAGTCAGTGCAGTTACAGTGTCCAGAAAGATCAAGGGCTTGATTAAGGACCAACATGGTTCTACTGTAGCAATGTTCTGCTTGCAATTTTTGAGGTCTTTTAAACAGAAAGTTGCCTGGTTTTCCTGTAAGCCTTTCCTATTTCAGTTAAAAGGAGGAAAGTGAAAAGCAGAACAAGGGAAATCTCCAACATGGCAGCTGAGAGCAAATAAAAGCAGATTATAGAGACTAAACCCACAATTTTTGTGTTTTAGAGGGCTCAGATCTTCTTTGCTTATATTTATATCTCTAAATAAAAGAGATGCAGAGCAGTCCTTATTCCCAAAGCAAAGTGGTACAGGTTGGTTCATGCTAGCCCTTCATTAGAGCAGGATTGTGTTCCTGCTTTGTGGTATTTTGAACTGGAATTCATCTGACCCTACCTGGAGGGTCCTACAGAGTTAGCATCTGAGTGGTTTTCTTCCCCTGGTCTCAAGTGCCTGAACCATAGTGATGCTGTGTTCCAGCTCCCAAGCATGTTGCTGTTAGAGGATGAAACTTGTGATACAGGCACAACAGTGTGATACAAGGCACATGGGAGTGTCTGAGGGGGTAGAGCCTGATGGGATAGCATTGCAGAACTCTTGAGGTGGTCAAACCATGTCTTGTATCTGTTGCTTTAGGAGCAGTCCCCAAAGAGCAGGATTGCTAGCCTGTGCCTGGACACAGTACTAGAAATAGCTACTTGGAGGAGCCTGGATATGACCAGGGAGTGAACTGCCAATTATGCATTATGAATGTTCATGGTCCTAGGGGTTGAGCTTACTTTTAGGACCTCTTTTATTCATCAAACTAAATATATGCCTGTAGGCAATACAGAAAAGAGTTTCTAGTCTACAGCTGCAACCTTGACCTGGAATCTGTGCAGCAGTTTCTTCACAGGGGACTCTTTTCATCCCCACGTGGACATGGGTCCTCAAATGAGAGCCTTCTCATTCCCTCCCAGTGCCTGAACAGAGTCCAGATACAGTAGACTTCACAATGTTTGTACAACTTTGGCTGAGTTATCAAGTGTAAGAGTAGGATATATACAAGCCTTATTCACAGGGGAGCTTGTTGTAGTCTCATCTCTGTGCTTTCTTTTTATCTTTTTACATTTCCATGTGGTTGTTCTGGCTACGGTATTGCTGTTTTTTGTGAGAGATTGAGTGATCTCATTAAAGGAAATCCCCTAATAGTCGATATTAATCATGGATAATAAACATTCATTCTGTCCTTTTTTCTTTTCCACTGACATATTGAGAAGCCAGTCAGTATATAACTACTTATGAAAAGGATGGTGCTTTTGATGGAACAGGGATTGATTTAGTGTGATCTGAGTAGGAAACCTATGGCTATCAAAAGCTTTGATGAAATATGAAGGAAATTTGTCATGATTCATCCACAGTTGTTAATATGACAAGGCCCAGATCCATACAAAAGAACACCTGGCCTGCTAGCAAGCATCTCTCTTGAGAACAGCCCTTGCCCACATGTTTGTTACTCTAGCAACAAGCCTGAACATGGATCACTATTTTGTAAAACAACAAAAGAAATAACAGAATCTGGTATGGGAACTTTTTTGTCATAAAGGAAATCATACTTGCTCTACAAACATTGAGTTCTCCCACTTTTTAAGGACTGGCTGCCACTCTGTGAATCATTAAAAAACAAAGAGGCCCATTTCTTGACTCTTGAGAATCTAAAGATGTGCCAAAACACACACAGATTTCATATTTTCCAGTAGCTACAAATCAGACTCTTTCTGTCAAGAAGATCCCATTTTAGAACAGTCTCCTAGGTCACTTTACAAGCTCAAAGTGAACCAACTTTAGAGAGTAAAAGAATTTGCCTTATAGGGTGAAATTCACCTCTCCACTTACAGCTTTTGCATCATGTCTCCTTTAAGGAGAGGTTTCAAATGATGACTTACAGCAGTGCTCTCTTTCAAAATGCTTCTGTATACGAACACATATGAGTATTCAAGTGATAATTCACATGCTTTTGTTACTTAATCTGCTCTCTGCTCTCCCAATTTTGAAACACTTGTTTGTAGATATATGTGTATGTATCATAGAATCATAGAATGGGCAGGTTGGAAGGGACCCTAAAGATCATCTAGTTCCAACCTCCCCACACTGAGCAGGGATGCCAATCACTAGACCAGGTCACCCAGGGCTGCATCCAGCCTGGCCTTGAACACTGCCAGGGATGGGGCAGCCACAACCTCTCTGGGCAATCTGTGCCAGTGCCTAACCACTCTCTGGGTACATGTATATGCATACATGTGTAAACAAAGGCTGAAGGAAGCTTGGATGTCTTATCAATCACCTGAATTACAAGATAGTTTCATGGTCTACCAGTATGTTCCAATATTTCTGCTGCCTGGGTTTCTGCTTTGTAGGACAAACCAGCTTTGTTCATGTTCTTCCTTTCTGCCCTGGTTTTACATTTCTCCGCCTGCTAATGCTCAGTCAGTACAATAGGATTTTTTAAGGCTGGACAGCAAGGAGAATAAAAATGGAGAGAGAGAGGGAGATACTTTGAATCCCAGAGGTCACTAATTTCTGTCTGAACTGAATAAATGGCTGCATGTAAATGTGTTTCTTCTTCTTTCAAAAAGCAGTTTGCTTTTTTTTTTTCCTACTGACCCTGGGTGAGTCTGGAGTTACCTGAAACTGTTTGTAGCTGTTCAGAATTTGCAAGTTTTCCCACCTGAATTCCTTCCCTGTCAGCTGGAAGAGGCTTTCAGGTGGGTGTTTGTTTCATTGCGTCTCAAAGAGATCCGTTCCTGTGCTGAAAGACAAGCCCAAGACAATGTTTGACAGAGCAGAAGATATTGTGAGGCACCAATTATCACATAAGTGGTTCTCACGGCTTGGCTTGGTACTGTGTGCCAGGTTGCACATTAACTTCTTTCACTGCTTTTTACCCAGTTGACTCAACATCTCAAGTGGTGGCTTTGTCAATTGTTTCTCCTCCTGATATTTTGACAGATGATAGCCCCTTGATGCCAGCTTAACCCAGCTCATAAGAAATAGGCCAATGTGAAACTCTAGACCAAGGTACTGCTCTCATGGTATGGAGGAGCAGTAGGGTTGGTTCTGGTTTAGAATAGTTATTCATTTTCATCTGACAAATAGATCTCCCAACAAACCAGGACAATTATATATATATACACATTATATTATATATGTGTATATATATACATATTATATAATAATACATAATTCTATATAAATCTAATCTAATAATAATAATATTCTATATAATTGTCATTGAGTGAATATATTATATTATATATATTATATATTATATTATATTATTATTAATATATATTATATTATCTATTATATATTATAATACATTATATTATAGATAACATAATGTATATATATGTATATCTAATATAATGTATATAATATATACTATATTATATATAATATAATATATATAATTGTGTATATAATATATGTATAATGTATACATTGTAATATATTTTATATATATATTTGTTTTGCTGCAACATCATGCTTATGGATCCTCTAATGAACATCAGGGTATGTTTAGGGAGTATGGCTGAACCACAGGAGCACAAATGTATTAAAAATTTATAGCATTTCATTGATTCCAAAGGAATTTATAATGACCAGGCAATTTTCAGGGTAGTTTTCCTATATAAATCTTACAAAAATTGCTGATGCTGTATGATTAATAGTAGGAGCTGGTATTGCTACAACATGAGGAGATTTATGTGGAAGACAAAGCAGCAATCCTGTAAAAGTAGAATTTGCTAATTCATCTAACTTTGTTTGTTAGTTTGAGAGCTTTTTGTAGATTGTATATTACATTCACTTACTGTTTTTATCTTTTCTGACTAGAGACACTATAACTGAGAGGGGAGGAGGAATCAGTTTTAGATTTTCCCAGTAGTTGAAGCTGAATTTTAACTATGTTCAAGTATTTTCCTTTAGCTTAATCCTGTTAGATGCTGAATGCTTTGCATGGTTTCAAACTATCAGGGAGGGCTTATTGTTACCAGACTTCTCTTTTTCATCCTTTAGGGGTTTTTTTGACAAGGAATAACACAGAAGAGCTGAGAGAATGATGCTTAGAATTGAAACTATTCTTAATGAAACATATGACATATACATATATGTAAATATGCACCATTTATTTGTTTCCCTGTCACAATTATTAACTTTTATAATATTTGAACAGCAAAGATTTTTAGAAAAGACAGTTTACTTTTTGTTACTTACACTATTGCCTTTATGGATTTTTAAACCTAGCTGGGAAAATGAATATAGCTGAAACTCTTTCTGCTTAGTTTCTCTTTCTAAGATAAAGGAAGTATTTAATGGCATACAGAAAGCTCTGTTTTCAGTAAATTTTGAAGACTACCAATGATCATGAGGAAGCTTTTGTTCAACTTTCATTTTTTGTTTTCAAAAGCTCAGTTCTTTCTTAAGCAGATCAGGAAAAGTTCATGTGGAAGGGACTTGTGATGAGAGGAGTTCTCTCTTCCTTTTGCACATGTATTCATGCATGTGTGTGTGTGTCTTGTGGCCTGCAAAAAATAGTTGTACTATCAGGTTGATCTGGTAATTTCTCTTTCATAAGAGTATGATAGAAATTGTTGTTTGCTTTGAAGATCCCAGAGACAAGGGAGATTTAACATGAGAATGTCCTGGTGTGATTGCCAAACCTGGGTAATGCACTGCACCTCTGTGATCTCCACAGCATGGCAATTCAGTTTTGCTTGTGGCTGTTGTCATTAAAGGCAGTTTCAGTTCCTGGAAATGTTATATATGCTTGAAATTAAGCATATACATCCTGTTATTAGCTGAGTTGCTGGGAGTTAAAGACCTAAGGAGGAGATCTCAGATGCAGAGGTTTCCTGGGTACTACACATCATCTATTAAATTGTTCAAATCTGTTGAGCATGTTTGCTTGAAGTTAACCATGCACTTGAAATCAAGCACATCTTAGACTTAGGGTCTGTATTCAGAAGCAGTAAGCTCCATGGACTCAGTGCTGGTCAGATGAGGAGGGGCTCAGTGGTTACACGAATTTGGAGTCCAGAGGCTGAGCTCTTCGTTGAGTTCAGTGGGAGCTGACATAGCTTTCTATTGTTCAGGATCAGGCTGTGAATGTCTGGAGAACAGCAAGATAAATCTACAGAAAAGTCTATTTAAGGAAATCTGATTACATGTTTCATTCTGACCGTAGTGGGGTCTGGAGGAATGTTTTGTGCAATCTGGCTGGTGGACCTGAGAGGTCCTGCTCCAGGGGGCTCATAATCACAACCAAAGAGAAAACATACTGAAAAAACCTCCAGCAAAATAGACTTTAAAAATCTCTTTTCTCACATATTTAGCCTGAACTAGCAATAACAGCTTCGATGCAGGGCATTTCCTGAGGATTAATGACTGTCTGGGGTCATCATCTCCTCCCAGTTAGTTATTAATCCCCAGGAAATACTCTGTGCCTTGATCATTATTGCTTAATTAGCATTGAGAATGTGGGGGGTTTAGGTTTCTTTTCATGCATCCTGTGAATTGCTGGGGTGGGGGTTTCTTTCATTAACTTGCCCTTTTCAGCCTGGATGGGAGCATGAGCTTTCTTACAGTTTGCAGGTTTGAGAATTTAGTCACAGGGTTAAACCTTTTCAAGGCATTTGAGTTCCATGTGAAAGCACCACTAACAGCCCACATCTGCAGTGCATCAAGAAGTGTCCCCCCTCTTAGCTCTCTTGAAAAGCACTGGGGGCAGTAGCCAGGGTCTGGGAGCAGAGGATGCTGAGAAAGTCAAGGAGAATAGGGGGGTGGAGTAGGGAGAGGAAAGGGAAGCTCAAAGGAGTAGAGAAGCTAGGTTCCTCTAAGCTCAAGAAACAACTCTATCAGCCACTGAAGACCTTTCTCAAATCATGTGAAATAGGGAATCTTTGGGAAATTTTGAGGCTCCAAGCAGTCTTCAAGGAAATGCTGCCTAATTCCTAAGGTCCCACTTAGAGCTAACCAAATGGATGTAATTAAAAGAGGAGGGAACATCAATTCAGATTGTAGCCTTTGTTTTGCCACCTTTAGAGGAGAGGATGATGATGTACAAAGTTCCCTTTCAAGCACTGTTTGGTGGGACTGAGCTCAGGAGGTCTATCCCAGCCAATTTTCCCATTCTTGCATCACTGTTTCTGTATTTCTCCTGGCTTACCAGTGAGAGGACGAGAGGAAATGGCCTCAAGTTGCACCAGGGAAGTTTAGATTGGGTGCTAAGAAAAACTCTTCACTGAAAGAGCTATTAGGCATTGGCACAGGCTGCCCAGGGAAGTGGTAGAGTCATCATCCCTGGAGGTGTTCAAAAAACAGATGTGGTACTTGGGACCATGGTTTATTGGCATGGGGGTGATAGGTTGATAGTTGGACTTGATCATATTAGAGGTCTCTTCCAACCTTAATGATTTTATGATTCTGTGATACAGACCAGCTACAGCACTGGAGATGCACACAGCATGGTGCATTAAGGTTGCTGGTGGGGACGTCCTACCATACCAATCTGTGACTCCAACTACACACAGTGCTGGTTGGAGCTTGACCCCAGTGGCGTGGGCACTGCAAGTCTGTGTGTCTTCTGTTGATTTCATAAAATCCTAGAATGGTTTGGGTTGGAAGGGACCTCTGGAGGTCATCTAGTCCAACCTCCCTGCAGTGGGCAGGGACATCCCCAACTAGAGCAGCTTGCCCAGAGCCCTGGCAAGCCTCACCTGGAATGCCTCCAGGGATGGGAACTCAACCACCTCCCTGGGCAACAGGTTTCAGTGTTCCACCACCCTAGTGGTGAGGAACTTCTTTCTAATATCCAGTTTAAATCTACTCCTCTCCAATTTAAAACCATTGCCCCTTGTCCTTTCACTCCAGGCCTTTGCAAACAGGCCCTCTGCAGCCTTCTTGTAAGTTCCCTTTATGTACTGGAAGGTCACTAGTAGGTCCCCCCAAAGCCTTCTCCTCTCCAAGCTGAACAATCCCAGCTCCCTCAGCCTGTCCTCATAGGAGAGGTGTTCCAGTTCCCTGATCATTCTTATGGCCCTCTTCTGGACCTGCTCCATCAGGTCCATTTCTTTGCTATGTATATAGACTTAAGTATATTTCTAAAAGAAAAGTAATTTTAGAAACAAAATATCAAGTTTTCTGCTTCAAATAAAGTCCTAATATGATTTTGTTTCCCCAAAGACTTCAGTTTTCAAAAATTTTGGTAGAACTCCATTGAAGGAGGCAACAAACTTTTAGTGACAGTTTAGGTTTAGTTTTAGCTAAAAAAAACCCAACTTCCAGTTATTTTGAAAATAGCAATTCAAAGGAATAGACCCCACTGTAACTGAAATAACTCCACTGAACCAGAGATGATTTATAACTAATTCAGTAGATATAAAAAGATATGATTGATTTTGACCTTAATCCTGATCAACATTAAATCTAATCTTCATTTCAACTCTTTCGTTAAATATGGAGAAAGACTTCTGACAGAGTCAATGGCAACCATATATTTTAGATTCTCCATAGACTGTGCTATAATATTCTCATCCAGCTCTTGGTCTTGTAAGTGACCTCTGACAGCCGATGTATGGCCAATGTCAAGTGATAAAAGGCATAAAAGGGGGAGAGGGAAGAGAAAAAAGAGTCATTATGTAGATGATATATAAATGTCTATTTATGATCAACATTCCTCTGTACATTCAAGTTCATAGCAAAGTTCCACACTGAATAGGTCTCAGGGGGTTTAAGGCTTCATCACACATTTTTGCATGGTTGTATTCTTACTAAAGAACAAAGATAAAAGACCTGCATGAAATGAAGGGGCTTATTGCCCTGAATAGATAAAATCAAAACAAAATGTATGGGAAAAAATTCCTCTGCTTGATTGAGAGACAAAACAACATCATAAATATTGGGGAGATGTATTTTGCTGTAATAAGGCCAGTCTGAGTGGAAATCTGAAACTACAATGTTACTGGAACAATTTCTGGAAAGAAAAAAAGAAAAAAGTTAAACCATCAAAGGAACTGAAGCATCAAATGAGCAGTCACAACCTGTGCTAGTATCTGACAACTCACTGTGCACAGCTAAGCCCAGGTGTCTCACTGGCATTGCTGGGAAAGCCAAGGAAGTGTGTAGGTACACACACATTCACTGAGAGTTTCAGTGATCTTCATGGCTCTCTCCTCCTGGCCTTGGGCTTTCTTTGTGTCCCCTTTGCCTTCTCTTACCCTTAGTCTCTATGACTGAGCTCTTCAGAAATATTTAGGTACCTCTCATAAAAAAAATTAAAATCAATCTACACCTCCATGAAGTCCTGATGCCAGAGAATCATTTCACAGTATGTTAGAAAAGATGTGTTCCAGTAGTGCCTTGCCTTGCCTTGCCTGAGCCCTTTGGTACAGGAAGATGAAAACAAGTTAACAAAAATAACTGTAAGGGAAGGCAAATCTTTGAGGATTTTACATGAGTAGTGTCATGGGCACATGAGCTGTCCCTCTGCATTTGACTTCCCCTTAGCCTTGAAGCTTCCAGCACACCTGCTGGCAGCTGGGTCTACTTCTGCTTAGATGTATTAGTACAGAATTAGAGCAGTTACATAGGAAATCAGAACAGACTTAGCTTCATTTCCCAGTTTTGCAAAACAGGATCTGGATTCTGGTTAAAGCCTAATGTGGAAACACTGTGAGAGCAAAATCTGGTGAGTTTAGCCATATTGGATAAGCACTCTGTCCCCTAGTTGCAGTGCAATGAGATCTGATTCAGGTTTTGCAAGTCTATCAGCCAAAATGTGGAATTATGCTAGAGATTACTGAAGAGGCTCTAGACTGTAATTCATTTTGGGTAAGATGATTCTCATTTTAAAAACTGCATACTGGTCAGGAAAGCTGTGCCAAAATTCAGTTAGTTGCAGTCTGGTTTAAAGAAGAATCTGAACTGCAGTACTGTGGTGTTACACTCCTGTATTGTAACAATATCAAGCTACAGAGTAGAAAGCACTATGTGAAATTGTGTACCCACTGAGGTCAGGAGAAGACTTGCATTCAGCTGAAGTCAGGCTAGAGTTTTATTCTCCAACTAACATAACAGGTTATATCATTTGTAATTAGCTCACCCCTGGAGAAAAAGTGCATTCTGCTTCTTGCGATCGCTAATGTTGTGTCTCTGTTCTCTAGCTCCCTCTCTGCTCACCTGGAAAGGATCCGCTCTAAAAGAGTGATAAAAGACTATATGGCTAGTTGGTCTAGTTAGTGAAATGACAGGAATGCAGAGGAGATGACTTGAGTCAGGGCTTCTAGCTTTTATTTTCACTTCTGCTGGTGGCAAAGCAGGTTTGCAACTAAGTTGTGCAATGGATTTCCCATAACCATGATCCTCTGCCTATCCAGCTTGGGGATGTACTAGAGAAGGTCTCTGGCTCTGTTCTTTTTCCCACAGGCTATTGAGATGTGGTCTGACAGTGTGGTCTGAGCTAGAAAAAAATAGAAAAGAAAGGCTCCGATTCTTGTGCAGTGCAGACTTCTATCTCAGTTGGTAAAGAATATAACTGAGATGGAAAACAGGATTATGGGGACCCAAAGTCAACATAGCAGGCCTGTAGCAAGAAAAGGAAACAAAAATGTCTGAAACTATTCATCTCAGCCATCTGTTTCCTCATCTTTCTTGTAAAATCAACATGGAATGTCCTAGAGCGTGTATGGTCCATGTAAATCTAAACATTTTAGAGCAGGAATCAGTTCCTAGATCAGCATTAAACTCACTTCTTGAAACAATAGGAATAGGAATGGTGAAACCCTTACTTGTCTTTGAAAATCTGCTCTTGGTTATTCAGTAGTGGTCAAAAAGCCAGTTTGGGATTATTCTTTTTTTCCATTTTTGTGTTGTTTCAGGAGAAAAAAGTTATCTTTCTAATCCTTACATGGTCTGAAAACCAGATGTTATCATCACTTGGTTATAGCTCTGCTGGTACAGCATGTTTTGTTTATTGAAGAGAAGACATGGTTGAAATTAGAGCTACGTGATACATGTCATCAAGTTTTATGTATTTGCAAATAACAAACAGTTTGCAAAGCGTGACTTGAGCTTGTGGATTGCTGCTCAGTGTCATTTTAATACAGGCTTTAGAACACAAGTGGCACTCTAGCATCTGTGCCTTCAAGTTGGAAAGCACCTTTGAAAACTCTTACGAGAAAAGGAATGTTTCCTGTGCTGCTTTCCTTTGTTAGGAAAGATGGACTCTGTCTCGTGGCAGCTGTAGTTTAAGTAAACATAAACGCTGGCCCAAATTTCCTAACCATCATTTCCTCAAAGCTAGCAGCACTAAACCAAAATAGAGTTTTATTTGGCTAACCCCAAAGTAGGATGTGGTTGCCAGCCTCTGGAGCCACATGATCAAGTTTCAAGTAGACGCCACCGGAGCTATGCCGTTGTCTTCATCGGGAAAGTCATGAATGTGTTACTCCCAAACCCATCAGCATGCTTAACAAACAAATGTAACCATAACAACAGGTACACTAAAACTAAAGCCTACATACTCCTTACCCTGCACCAGGACAGTCCAGGGGTGCCACAGCTCTGCTGGGCACAGGAGGTAAAGGATATTAGAAAGTGATGATTGCCAAGGGACAAGGTTAACTCATTTTCAACATGCTTCCTATACTACTGTAATCCTAGGGCTCTGCACAGTGCTGCCAATCATGGAGTACAAGCCTGAGACAGCTGCTGTCTAGAGGACTTTCACCTGAGCCCCAGCAGAATGTGTCTTTTCCTCAAGAGGAAGATTGAAACACAAAAATCAGTGGCATGTTGCTGCAATGTGCCTAGGAAGTTGTAGTGAGAATGGGGGTCAGTATCTTCTCTGGGGTTTACTAGTGAGAGGACAAGAGGAAATGGCCTCAAGTTGCACTAGGGGAGGTTGAGATTGGATGCTAGGAAAAATTTCTTCACTGAAGAGTTGTTAGACATTGGCACAGGCTGCCCAGGTCGGTGGTAGAGTCATCATCCCTGAAGGTGTTTAAAAACCATAGATGTGGTGCTTAGGGACATGGTTTAGTGGCATGGGGGTGACAACTGGACTTGATGATCTTAGAGGTCTCATCCAGCCTTAATGATTCTGTGACTCTGTAATTGCTCCCCTTTTACTGCATGTGCAAAGTGTGTATGTTCAGATACCTTTACCTAACCTCCCCACAACTGACTCGTGTAGGTGATGGGCAAGAGCTTCAGGACAGTGCCAAGGCAAGTGCCAGATCCTTCTGGTATAAATGGCTGTCGCTTCATTGGTTGCAGTTGGAAATAAGCTGATTCTGCCTGGCTGAGAACAAGGCTCCTTAGGCTTTTCTTCTCTCCCTTTCTCCCCACCCGCTTTACTTTTCCTTTTATATTGCAAACACCTCAGTGAGATGAAGAGATGAACAGATGATAGAGTCAGTGCCCCCTAGTTAATGACCAACACTATATTCACAAGCTGGTTTGGTTTTGTTCCTATTGGCTGCTTCAGTGGTGCCGATGAGAAGGAATTAATTTTATTGAGGACAACTCAGTGAATTAAATGAAAAACTGCTCACTTGGCTGGAAAGGCTCTGACAGACGGCACAGCAGCCGGTCAGGTCTGAAAAACTTTACATCTCCTGGAGTTGGGGAGAGAAAGGAGGGGAGGGAAGGTCATTGGAGATAAGCTGCGAGGCGACTATTTCAAGGCCTCTGAAAAACAACAGAGCAAGCTGCAGTCTCTTATTTTGATTCATGGATCTCTCCTCCCTTTTGTTCCTTGATGCACTAAATCTGTTCCTTAGCCTCCCTCATTTCAATAAACACCCAATAAGAAACTAATCGTTGTATGGTGAATTAGAGAAGAAGAAAAGGTGCTCGGAAGAAATGTTATGGTCGTGGAAGACTCTTATGCATTGTAACCATCTGGTGCACCACAATTAAAATGAATGGGATAATTGAGTCCCAAAGAACTTCTTTTGGGTACAAATAATAGCCGTCACCCTGATTTGTATTCTTCACAACAGCATCGCCCCATCATTTCACATCACATCTGCACGTTTCATTCACTGGGCACTGTGCTACCAATAAGTTACTACACTTAATTAAGCCCACATAATTCTCTTCAAATGAGCAGAAAAGTTTGTGTATAGGCCAAAAAGAAAAGGGGCTGCAAATGAGACTTTAGTGACTCCACTTTGTATGAGGTATTGAGATTGATGGTGATCCTATGCCACCAAGGTTTTCCTTCAACACAGGAAAAGTGTGAAAGCATTAGGCAGCTCAACAGCTGTGTATAATCTGAGGAAGGCCTGATTTCAGACAAACATTCTCCTGGAGGTGACTGAAACCCCATTGTAGCATAATCTTGCTTTTCAGAAAGTGTTACAATTCATTTGATTTGATTTCTCATCTGCCTGGCTTTCACAGCATCATTAAAACCTCAGTAAGAAACCAAGAAATGGAGTCCTTTCCAAAGAGGCATTGTCTGCTCTTCAAGCCTGCTTCACTCAAGCATTGGGAGAAAGAATTGACATAAAACAGGCAAATGTAAGCCTCGGAGTAAATATTACTGACAACAAAACCTAGAAGATCAACTTTCCCAATGGGAAAGAATGAAGGTGTCAGGTCTTTAAAGAGAGTTGTTTTCCTCCCTTTTTTTTTTTTCCTTAATGCTTTGCTTTTCTATTTAGTAGTTGAAGTAGGGAAGAGCACATTCCTTTAGTTGCATCACTGTGATATGTTATCATTTCACATGGCTTATTAGTTGGTTTTGAACTCTTCACACTGCAGAGCAACAGGCCATTGCCCCTGTCCTGGCAAGTAAGCCACCAGGAATGTGCTGGCAAGTCCAGTTGCTCAGGATCAAGCCCAAGAAGCCTTACTGGAATGTCGAGGTCTATGGGAAGCACAATAGTAAACAAAGAACAGGGTTACAGAGGATGAAACAACTTAAAAGAAAATGAGAGTAAACCTCTGTCTTGTTCAAAGAGATTTTTTTTAAATCAATGTTTTCTCATTCCACCCAAGCAAATCTAGAGAGACTTGAATACTTTTTTTTCAGAACAAGTGGCAAAATATCCCGTGAATGCCTCAGAGGTCACTTCACACACTCAAGCTGCCCCTCATTTGTTTATCTAAATGCTGACAAATTGCAGCATTTTAACAACATATCTCTGGTACTGAACTTCATGTGCATGGCTTGCCCTCTATCATTGAGCTGATAATGAGGCTAAGCATAAAGCCTTCATTCAGTGCTATAAAGGCTTCTGACAGTGATGAATACCAAGTAGAAGAATTAGGTGGTTTATAGGAGAATATGCTATTGTGTAAAACCTCTATGCCTTTTATCAACCCTTCTGCTCATTCTCAGTTCCTTCACGTAAGCTGTCTCTGCAAGCACTCTAGGAAGCTTCCCTCTTCTTACTTTTACTTTTGATGAGGCTGTCTTCCAGAAAGTGCCAGCTAAGATGTTATGTCAGCAATCAGTCCTGGCTATCCTCTCTGAAATGCCAGAGACTCCTTTCATTTCACCAGCTGATGATAAACATTCAAAATACTGGTGCCTGAGATGTTTTGCTGCGAGGTAATTCCTATCTGCAGTCCTGTGCATGGCATGGCACAGCAGCTGCCTGTCACTGGGAGATCTTCCTTACAACAAAAGCAGCCTTGTCTTAGCCTTTCTTTGCAAAAGCATCAAGTAATATCCCTTTTAGATGGGTATATTTGTAGAAGAGGTGACTTCTGGGATGGGTTTTTTTTTAAATTGCTGGCTTCAATGGGTCAGATTAACATTTCATTGTTCACATCTGAGCTCTGGGCTGATTCTGGGAAATGTAGGGGAAAGATGCTGACAGATCCTGATAGACTATCTAATTTGACTGAACTAAGGACACACACCTCCTCATATCCCTGGTGTTTTCACCCTTTGGGCCAGGCAGGTCCTGTTCCTGTCTGCCCTAGTATACCCCATCTGCAAACATAACTGAGAAGGATTTCACCTTGAAGTAGGGTCTGAGAATTTCTGAATTTGTGCTGGTGATACTTACAGTCCTGTAAAGATTTGCACTAAACTTCACCTGTGTCAGAAGGATGTAAGCACAGAGAGGTAGATGTAAGCCAGTCTGAAGAGAGGGACTACTGACCTGTATTTCACATGAGGTGTGAGATGCTTTAGTGCTCTGTGCTGTACTGGGTTCTCCACTGCTCTTTTCTGAGAGTAAAAGGTAGCAGCTGGATTACCAGCTAAAGGCAAAAATGCTTTCTCCCTTTTATGCAATGTCACCTTTATTCTGAATATATCCTAACAGTAGCCAAATCAGCAGTCTGCTGTGCCAGAGGTGACTCTCAATTCTCTTTTCCTCCTTCACAGTTTTTACAGGGAGGTTGGCTTTAGCCTAGAAACAGGTGAACCACAGCCTACCAACATTTCTTTCTACTCTTCCCACTTCTGCTTCCTTGTCAGCTCTTTTCCTTGTTGTCCCTACATCTTTTCTCACTACCTTTCACACCTCCAACTTTCCACAGCACTCAGCCTTACTCTTGAGCACTTATCTCTGTGCCTTATTTATGTCTTTTTCTTGTCTTCTGCACTTGTTGTCCAGGTGTATGGTCCTTACTGCTTCTAACACCTCTAGATATTCCACTTCACTATCCATTTCCCTTCTCTGCAGAAATACTACTTTTTTCTTGGCTTTTCTCTGGTGTTGGCTCCTGACTCCCCTCCTGCTCTTGGCCCTCAGCCTATGAGTTACTACTGGCACTGGGCCCTAAGAAGGACTCCTGGAGTGGAGGCACTGGCAGTGATACCTCCTCCCAGTTTTCAGAGGCAGCTGGAAGTATCTCAGCTGTTTTTGAAAGTGCTTTTTGCCTTCAAACATGGCTTGAAGATGTCAAAGTGCTCAATGACCTGTGTGCTTGCTGCCTGCCACTTCTGGAATCTTCTGGTTGTTAACTTTAACCACTTTGGAATTCCAATTCTTTTTCCTTTCTCCATCAAGAATATTCCTATCACTTTAAAACACATCTTCCCTTTAAAAAAAAAAAGCAGAGACAGATTGGAGAATAGCATTTTATTAAATGTACATGACACTGAGGATACAAAAACACCAGTATGGGATGAATTTGCTAATCAAATGCAGACCTGGTCTACATTGTAGTATGACACTGGAAAGGAAATATCTCTTCAAAAGGTTTATTTTAACTCCAAAGGAAAATTAAGAGAGAGAATGTTGAAATACAGAGGAGTCCAGGGGGTGGCAGGGAGGGAAGCTGGAGAATAATTGATGCAAGTAGGGAAGTGGAGCCTCAGCCCAGGGTAGAGTGAGTCGTGGAGGGTCCAATCAAATTACCATGCCTGGAGAGGCAAAGCAATGGTTAGAGCTGGGTGAAGGTTGGCCATTCTCTTACTGTTCCCACTGGAGGAATTGTAGTGGTTTTGCACTGCAGATCTTTCATTCCTTCCCCTAAATGTCACCATGAAACCCAACTCACCAGGCTGTAGCTGTGGCAGCAATAGTGGTTGAAGGAGCTACTCTTTTACGTGCTGATTCTCTTTCTGCTGAGTCCCTCAGTGTTGTCATGACAGCCATGCACGTGGCCTTTTTTAAATCAAAGTGAATCGATCTGGGTTAGTTATTTTCCAGCTTTGTTTCCAAACCTGGATGCGCTCAGTGCCGCGGTTTACATACAGCATGGCCTCCCAAACAGCTGCCTTGTCACAGCCCAGAGGCTGCAGGCTGAGTTCAGTGCTGGGAACCAGCACATGGGTTGGACACAAACTCCATAAGCTGGTGTGGCTGCTGGCCCCCCTCCTGTGCCATGCTCCCATCTCTCAGACAGAAGAGGAATTGTTTTTTTCTCAGACTTTGGTGGGAAGTTGCAATTCTTATTGTTCATCTTTCCTCTGCCTTTCATTATGAGGGGTGGTGGGTCCCCTCATTGCTGTAATGAGAACCAAGAAAAGCATGATAATTCAAAGGGAAATATGAAAATGCTCTTCACAATCAGATGTGTGAAACACTGGAGCTAAAAGATATATGTGAAGTGTTGGTTAGAGGATGCTGCAGCAAAGGCAGCTCAGAAGTATTCTTTTTTTTCTTTCTATTATTCTCCAGAAGGATGAACTCTCATTTTTGTTTCATGCAGAGTCTCTGAGCACTTAGAGGAGTATTTTTGTATGCTGTGAAGTTGAAGAGAACTATTTTCACTTTACAACTTTATTTCTTGGAGTCTGTTTCTTGGACTCATGAGAAGTGGGATTTGGATAAGGAAATGGCTTTCACCCCGTATTTCTCTCTGCCTTCAGGCAGGAAAGTCACATGTTTACAAGTGGGAAATTTGACACAAACTACATGGAGCAATTACATTAATTCCCTTTCCTCTTTAGAAGATTTTTTTCCCAAATATTGTTGGTTGTTGTTTTTTCTTTCTCAGAATGTGTTGCTTTCTGCCACATAGCACATTGCATTTGCCATGCAAGCCTCTGGCCCCTCAAAATGCTCATAGGCACATATCTGCTTCTTTACTTTTGGCAAACCAGTTTTTTCTCCAGCATCTTTGTGCATGTTCTGAGTGTAACCCCCTGAAAATGGATGTGATGAGGGCCTGCTTGGTTGTGTTACATGAGAGGAAACTCTGCACACCACATTTTCAAAGGGGAGGGATGCCTTCTGAAGAGGGCAGGGGGATTTCTGTGGATCACAGCAGGGCAACTGCATATGGAAAACCAGCTATTCTTGCTGGCTTCTTATAAGCTGCCCACAGAGCAGAAACAATACCAGGCTCATGATGTATGGATTTGATTCATTAAATTAAAAAACAAAAAGAAGTAATAAACTCCCTTCAAGCTGTAAACTAGGTTACATTTTTCAGACATGGTTCCTGCAGCAAATTCTCTTTAGTCTTGTTTATGAGAAACTAGTGACTTCTGTAAATACATGTGGCTGAGTCCCAAGTCCTCGAGGTTTGCTGGGAGAAAAAGCTTTCAACAAAGTTGCTGTGGCAATGGTTTGTCCCCCATACTGATTAATCACAGAGGAAATCTGCCACACATCTGTGAAAGCAGGTTCCTTTCTCAGTTGCTGCCCCCAGTACTTGAAGAGAGCAGGGCCAATGGTAGAGTGGTGGCTGGAATAACAAAGATGTGGGGTGCTACCACTCTGGCTGGGCTTTCTGCCTCAGGCATCTCACTCTACTGCTTTTCATGTGCCTACTGGTGTGATACTCCACCTGGCTTCACCCTCCAGATGGGCAAGGTCTGGCCCTTGGATGCCAAGGGTGAGGTGAAGTTGAGCAACAGTTTGGCTCAGTCTCAGGCCCAAGAATCTGACTCTGCTGTTGCCATCTGTACCAGCAGAGTCAGGCCCCATCCACATCTGCAGTTTGCTTATTCTCTGCTCCTTCTGCTGCTTTGCAGGGCAGCCCAGAAGCTTAGAATGCAGGCAAGTCTCCCTGCACGCCTCCCCCTTGCTCTCAGCAGCATAGATGTGTTGTAATGGAGATGATTTCAAAGGGATTTAATCAATCAGGGTGCCAAAGTACTTCATGCAAGAGAGTTCTGTGTAATGGGAAAGCCTTTTAATGAGGAGGATGTGTGCAGCAGTGAACAGCTTCGGGTTTCAGCTCTCGGTGTGCAGGAGAGCAAACCTTGGCACTGAGCAGCGTGTGACTTCACATCCCTGTGCAGCTCTTAAGGATGTATAAACTTCAGCAGGTATTGGACTCACAAAATGTTTTAAAACAAGGAGAAAACTAGATCATGTGTAACAGGCTGTCAGTCAGCAGAAGGACTTAGCCCATGTCTCTTTAGTCTGTTTTGGTAAGGGAAGGTCAGGAAGGAGATTTGAACCACAAGCTGATTCAAAAATGTTTTATTTTTTGTAAACAACTCCATCTGGAACTAGTAAATGTTCAAAGTTTGAGCCAGCCCCTCGCCACCTCCACACACCCCAGCCTGCCTGAAATGAATCCAGCAGCAACCATTGATTTCCATTGCCTTACAGAGCTGGGATATGATCACACCACCTCTGGGCCAGGAGAGAATACAATCACTCACTCTGAGTCATTACATAAGCTAAAGTATGTGATTTATTAAACCACAAAAAATAGGTTGTACTAACATTGAGAGTCTGACTTGAAACCACAGAAGGAGCAACACGCAGAGTTAAGGCTGGGACTCCCTCTTTAACCTCTCTTGTGGTGCCTGGGCATTGTGTGTGACCTGTGAAATCACCCCTACTGTGGAGACTCCCTGAAAGACAGCAGACAGAGGCAGGGATGGCATTTGAGCTTTAAGGCTGATTTCTCATGTTTTTGTGGGCTCGAGTCGTGTTTAGCAAAGTGACGACTTCATTTTCTTTTCTGGTTTGGTTGGATGCTGTTCTAGTCTTCCTAGACTTGGCCCATTACCTTGGAATTCAAAAGAGCAAATATATAAAATGATAAATAATAGGAAACATTTGGAAGTCTAAAATGTTTCAGTGAAATGTACAGGCAACTCTCCCAAATAGCCTGCATTTTATTTCTCATTTTCAGTCTCAGTGGAGCTATATGAGACACCACCTATTAATGACTTCTTAGGGATTCCTTACTCTCTAGGTCACTGCACCAAGAGTGCAGAAAGTTTCCAAAGTGCATGTAGCAAACAGCATCTTCAGTCTTCTCTGTCTATCTAAAACCTGCCTATGTCAGGCAGAGCTCCTTGCTGCTAGAGTATACTGAAGTTATCACCCTATTTTTCATGCTCTGTCCCTAGGTCTGTGCTACTGGTCATTGTTGGAGACAGGATCAGTTCTGGGGCTGAGTGGGATCCTGCCCAAGTGTGGCTCTCCTTGTGTTCCTAAAAAGGCTCTTTTTCTGGAGAGTACTTAGCAGTACTTAGGAGTGTGTGTGTTGAAAGTAGAAGGGACTTCAGTAATTGATTTGCATTCATAAATGGTTAGTGCAATGCAAGGATGTTGAGTGAAGCAATTGTTGACTTCTGGTCCACATTAGTGTGCACGAAACATTTGTTACAGACACTCAATGCTTCACAGCTTTCTGTTCCACTTAGACAAGCTGATCTGAGCAAAATAGATCAGGGATTTCTGTGCATGTGAGTTAGTGCACGAAATCTGCCAGAGTATTAGGTGATGATCTAAGGGAAGGAGATCACCAGCATCTGATGTTGTCCATGGAAGTGACTCTGACAGCACAGAATGTTGTTTCAAACCTGAACAAGTCAGGAATGTATTCCCACTTCACTGGGAGCCTGATGTTGCTGTGCCCTTTCGTAGTAACTCTGCTGGCTTTGGTTTCTTCTGTTGAATATAGGACTCTGAATAAGCAACATCTATTTAAGACTTTAGTAGAATTTGGGAGACTGTAACAACTAGTTTACCCATTCTTGTTTCTTATGTCTGGTTGTGCTATATGGAACTGCTCTGGATGAAAAGACATATCCCTAGTCAGGCAGTAATGAGTATGCTACAAGGAAAGGAATTATCCTAGACTCTGCCTGTGTTAGAAATGTTTTGGAGGTTAATCATCACTTAGTTTCCCCTGGCACATCTGTACTGCATGTCCAGGAGGCATTCTGAAATGGTCCCCGTTGATGTGCTGGGTTTGAAACCACCATTTCCATTAGACCAGTTCTCAGTAAGTCTGAGCTCATCAAACCCTGGGAGTATGTTAGATCTAGTGGATGCAACCTTGGTGCCAAAAGAAGAGTCATATTAGAAAGCTTCTCCTTCTGCAAGTGAAATGCCTGTGAGCTCATCTTTGTGAGTGACAACGGCACATAAGACAAGTCAGTGTTCCTGTAATCCCTCCTCCATCTGGCTCCTATTTGCCAAATATCCTACCACCTTCATATCACTAAAGAAGAGAAAAACATCATTTATTTCACTGGAGTTTTTTGTCCATCATTGTTGTTGCATTACTTTTCCCCTAGCTTAGGAATCTCCCTCTGCAAAGCAAAATACTCACACACATCTTCTCAAATCCGTGTGACCCCTATGTCACCATAAGTCCAAAGACTCAGTTGCCACACCACCTTCCATTTTCATGGGCTCTACGAAATATAAAGACAGAACAATGCCAACATTTAAGATATAGGTGGCAAACTTACTCTCCCTCTGTTCCTGAGTAAATCCTTTGTAGTCTCTGCTCCTTCATTCCCTTTTTATACAGCTACGCTGCAATCCAAACTCCACCCATCTTCTAGCACAGGAGTTACCCTGCAATTTGAATTGATGGAAACGTCAGAAGAGCCACTTGGACATGCCAAAAGGAATCCAGTACAGCCAAACATGGGGCCAGACCATTGCCAGCAATGTGTGCAGGATGATCAGGCAATGGACAAGTCATTAGGAAATCTAAACTTCCAGTGTGTGGGTGTGCAATTTTAACCAAGTAAGTCTGCTTTCAGGTGGTCTGCTTTTTTGGGAAAAAGCTCTGAGGAATTGTTTGCAGAGCACCATCGTAATCAAGCTTGACTCTGATCCCAAAATTGTCAGATAAAAGAAAGCACAAAGCAGAAATAAATTAAATAATCAACCAGCAAGCCTTCTGACAGCTCAAGTTCCTCCACCCTTCCTGGCTATTGCAGGCGCTGGACTCTGGCTCTCAAAGCGCGCTGGTTTGAACAAGGCTCAGGGTGTGGTAGGCTGCAGAGAGGCTCCTTGTGCAGCCTCCTTCCACAGAAAGGAAGAGACTAAATGTGTAAGTGGCTGTGATTGGGCACACTGGGGCATGGCAGGAGCAGTGCACATTGCAGTAGTCCTGGACAAGCATGCTCTTTGCACTGATGCTGTGTGCATCAGGAATAAACCTTGTCATTGAGCTATTCTCTCTGCATGGCTGCTGCTAGCTGTGGCAGGAGCTTGCTTTCAAGACTAGGTTGAGCTCTTAGAAGTGTCTGCTGCAGAGAGAGGGTTGGCCAAAGGGCTTTGGGGATGTCTTCCCAATTTTCAGCAGGCAGAGGCAATTCCTGATCTCTGGAGAGTGATCTTGACATGTCTATCTGGACCTTTCCCTCCTTCATTCCTACCACCTTTTATCAAGAGGTCCTAAGTGTCACCTGAACCCTTTGGATAAACAAGGTTGCATTGTATGTTGATTATTCCCATGGAAAAGCACAACAGCTACTTTGAAGTCATTACAGCCTCATGTTTGAGGGCAGAGCCTGACTCCTCCTCTCCCTGGCAGAGGTCTTACACCCATACAGAGTGGGTCTGGTGCTCCTGCATTGACATCAATACAAGAGCAATGCTGGAACAAAACTCTCAGTTTGTTTACTACCCTGAGTCCTTGTCTACAGACTGTTGTAATAATTGTGCAGAGTCTTCAGTTAATAAAATGTATTGTAAAATTACTCTTGGAAAAGAAGTCACTGCACATGGGAAGCAGTTACTTTCCCAGACAAAAACACTGAATAGTTTTTAATATTCTTCCCCCATGTCCTCCAGAGCAGAAGTCTCTCTTTAGGGTTTATAGGGAAAAGCTTATACAGGGTTTATTGGTCTTTAGAAGACATCATTTGCTACTACTTAGCATTTGTATATTTATTTGTGTACTTAAAGAACGGAGAAAAATCTCTACCTCTCTCTTTCTCTACCCTGGACTGAGGCCATGTATGCCACATCTCATCCGGTATAGAGTTCTTCTACAAATGAGTAATCATAAAGCTCTGAAAATAGGTTTGATATTTTTAATGGAAATGCTGACTTGACCTTAGCTGTTGAGAGCCATGAAAGGTGCTGCTGTAAGAAAGGAATGACTTCATCAGGAAATCAGGAAATCCTCGTGCAAAGGCCCAAATATAAAAATATATCCATTTAGTCCATTGTGAATCAAATGATGCCATGTCCTGTAATTAAGGATGCTGGCAGCCAAGTTGTAGCATACAATTATTTCCATCACAGTCCATAAGTGGCTCAACAACTTTGGTTTCTTAGTCACCTGCTTCAGCAAACATTCTTGGAGCTTTGTTTCACAGCTTATTTGGTGCTGACAGATCCTTTATTTATTCCCTGCCCCTCAGGCAGGGATGCCACTAATTGCCTCAGGCCACAGGGCAGTTACAGTGCCATAAAAGAAAGCAGTGTAATAGCTCAATGAGTTCCTCTTGTCTTGGTGGCAGGTGAACCATCACCTAGCCTACAGTACACCTAGATGGGAAAAACAGCAACAATGGGCTTTGCTGGCACCTCTTTGAAAGATAATGTGAGCTTTTTGCCCTCCTGAGAAAAGCAGTTGTAAGAGTATTAGTCAGTGGAACATGGCAAACAGTTTCAGTGAGATCCTGGTAATGTCAGTGACAAAATCCAAGGATGTCCCAGCAACCCAAACTTAGTCTTAGAAGAGCTGACCTAGGGTTTGACAGAGGTGAGAAATCTTTTCACTGATGTTGTGGACAAGTAAGCAGCCACTGCCTGGTTATTTGAATTCAATAAACTATGCAAAAATATCTAGGATCCCTGTGTCATGATATTTTCTACTAAAGATAAAGTTGTAGGACCAAATTTTGACCTGAGATTGTCACTACTCAGAGCACCGGCAGGAGTCATATTCCTCTCTTTTTCTATTTCTTTCCTTTTCCCAGATCTAAACATTATTCACTGCCTTGATTACTCATCAGCAAATGTGCTAAAGGAGCTATCTTGAAGCAGAAGAAAGCAAACTGCTTTTCAAAGCTGTTTAATGGAAGAGCTTTCCCAGCCTTTGAAGTGTTCATACAAAGTCCTGGTTCAGTTCTCTTACTTTGTTTTTTTTTTCCCTAGTACAGTAGCTGATGCAGTAGTGATATACTCTGACTACTGAGTGACACTTGAGCTTCCAGACTTGGATTTTGAAAACCATTAGCCTAGAAGTCAATACAGAGGAGGGAGGAAGGCTTTCATACCCAAACCAGGGTGCAGTATCAAGGAGCAGGCCAATATCTGTTCATCATTTGCATTTGTGTTAGATCCTGAGATCACAGCAAGAGCACTGTACAATTAAACCTCAGATCAGCAGAGGGAGAAAGGTGATCTGTCTGCACATAATCCTAATTTCTCTCTCCCTGTTGAGATTGTGAATAGCAATGGAATTTGACACTCTAACCACGTAGAAAAAATAACAAGCTATAAGATCCTAAACTAGGCTTTTAAATGACTCTGGAGTGAACAGGTCTTGTGTGGGTGACATTATCAGAGTGGAGCATAAGCAACTGTCTGATTACCATTAGAATTAATTCCTTAGTTACTAGGCTGTAGTACTACCTGTAATTAGTACCCACCTCAGAATAGGTTTTATGTGCAAGATCTGGATGTGGGTTTATCTTTGGTCTTTGGTTCCACCAGCTGGAGCCTTCCTGTCCTCACTCTGTCACCAAATCTCCCCTCCTTGCCAGCCTTACCTACACCTCTAGTGCTCCATGATGCCTGATGCAGGTGTGTCTCTTCCTGGCCTGCCTTCCTATGGTGGCACTCCAAAGGTAACACTTTTGGGTTGGAGCTTTGCAGTGCCCCAGAGGAAAAAGAGAGGATTTGTCCTTTCACATACCTGTCCAACACTTTGCAGATGGATGTGAGAGGATATGTTGTATATGGACACTTTGTAACTGTAGAAAGTCTCATAAGGATCTCCAGTGCAGCCATTTTTCTGTGAAACTGCCTGTGCCTGACTTACAAGACACTGGGGAGAGGATGCAGTCAGCTTCCAAAACCCAATTATTGTTTAACCATCTGGCCAGCCAAGAATTAGCTCCCAAAAAACTGTGGACACCTCGTGCCAGGGCTGATCTGCTGAAGGACTGGATGTCACTTGTGGGTAAGAACCTGCCACAAGACAAGATTGAGAGGTGGGGATTGTCAGGAAGAACACCTAGGGCAGCACTATATCCAGTTCATGTTTTAACACTCCTTCACAAATGATTTTCAAAGCCTTTTTTCAGAAATAACCCAATTTGTAATTCTACAATGTTCTTGTCATATGAAGAAGAATTTTGAAGAATTGTCATATTTCTAGGAGAACTCTAGTGGTTTTGCAAGTGACTTACTAGGTTTCTTTCTTTCCAGTGCTGTTATTTCTGTTGCCATTTATATAGCTAGGAACTGAACAGGACAGAGTTGCCCATATCACTTTGGAGCTGAAGTGTGGTAGGTTGCAGTGATGCATTAGATATTAGATAAAACCTCTGACATATTTTTTTAGTAATACTTGGGATTTAATTTACTGAAGAATTTATTCTACTCCACTGTTTTCATTCAATTTTACATGCTGCTGAAATGGAAATGATTTTGTTGCTGAACTAAGGTGATGGGCTGCCACAGGAAACTTAATTGCTTTCTCAACTAAGCCATGGCAGAATGAAGCTGGTGTGGAAGGAAGAGACTAGAATATGGCTAATGCTGACCCTATCTGTAGTAGAATAAAATAGATTATTCAGTTTTGTGCTGAGAAGAGGTTATCTAGTTTGGGATGTAGAACAGGATGAATTGTGCTATAAAGAAACCTGCAGTGTATGTTGACATGGATTTTCTGTGGGGGTATGGGTAAGCCTTGATGGGCACTGTGGACTCCTCTCTCTCCAGCAAAAGCTTTATAGAGATCTTCCTCTTTTAAAAATAAAAACTATGGAATATCTAGAGCAAGGTAGAGATGAAAAGTGGCTGTTATCACTTACTTTTCTTCTGACATAAGGAATAGGATGACAGTGATTCATCCTAGAAAGCAATCTGGCACTCTACAGCTGGGCAAGCAATGCATAAATCTTGGCATTACATTGGAATTTCTACATGAATGCCTTCTGCAGTGACTGCTTCTTGGTCATGTTCTCTCTGAGTACTCAATATTTCAAATATACAGTGTATAAATATTTCTTGAAAGCAAATGTCAAAATCACATGCAGAGATGTTTTTGTAGACCACAGTGTAAATTTGCATGTGTTTGCAGGAAGCTGGAAATGCTCAGACACTCCTCCAGTCACAGGACTCAGATACTGCCAATTTTTTTTTTCTTAGTGCAGACGAAATGTAAATTCAGATTTTTATCATTGGGAATTTTCCATTTTCAATCCCTTGTATGCCTTGCTTTTAGTTATTTACCAAATCCAGTATGATAGCATAAGTACCTCTTAGAGCAAAGGATGTGGACTTATAAAATGGTCCTTTATTCCTCTTGCATTGAGTGGATGCTGAGGATCAAGATACATTAATCTATCTTTGCCATTCAGTGTGTTTCCCACACTTGAAGTAATGAAAAAAATCTTTGCAAATGTATCATCTTTTATACAACAACAAAAAAATAAAGTCAGTGGTTTATAGAGCTCCCTATCTAAGATTGTTAAAGAGAATTTTAACAAGCTCTAGTAAATCTGGATGAATGGGAAATCATCTATGAACATGGAACCGAATAAAACCTGCTCGCCAAATTCCTAGCTGATGTAAATCAGAAGTCTCTGGAGTAGTGTTGCTTTACAACAGCTAATATCTATCCCTGTGCATTCACTTTAATTCCTTGTGTGACTTGTGTAATTTGATATCTGTGAATGTTGAAGTACATGAATTTTGTCCAAAAGGAATTTTGCCAAACAGGAAAAATCACAGAGCTGGTTTGAAGTATTTTTTAATGAGAAATTGGTGCAGCTGCCTTGAAAGCATTTTGATTTTCACTTTCTAGTTCGTATTGCTTCAGCCTTCAATCAGAAAGTGCACAACTGATGTGACTTGGGCAAAAATTGCACTAGATACTTATAGGAAAGTCATTATTTGAAAGACATTTATGGCCAAAACATTGTCAAATGCTTTCCAATGGACAATAGACATAAATATATTTCTAGATTAATCATTAAGGGTAAAGGGCCTCGATTGGCATACTTTGATAGATGAGTATTAAGGTGCCTTTCTCTTTAGGTAGAGTTTCAGTCCTGTGGGCAGATGTGTGTTTGAGCAGAGGGAATCCTGGTTGCTGACTAGCTGTGCATGGAGGGCATGGGCTCACCTGTGAGTGTATCTGAGCTTTGGAGGCTGATGTGGGTGTCTTCACTGCACCCTCAGTTCAGTTATCATTGTTATTAACTCGACCTGTGATCTAGGTTTTGCTCTTTGATTGCACACTGAACAGTAGTTAATGGAAAGGTGTCCTTTAAACTCAGCCTGGTTGAGGTGTGAGGAGGAACTCCCTTTCTGCAGCAGCTCAAATGCCAGCTCCTCTGCTTGAACAGGAATGCACTGAAATGTCTAATAAATGGAATTCTCAAATTTAAAAACTCAATTCTGAAACATTTGCTGCAAAAATGAATAAACCCGAAGTGAAAACTGAAATAGATGCAAGTCTAGATGACAAAAGTGAAAGCCAAACAGCAGCGGTTAAATACGATATTACTCCTTCCCCTATCCTGAGGCCATCAGTGCCCAGCTTGCCTGGAGCCCCAGGCACAGCCTTGTGTGTACAGTGACATCTAGTGACAAAGAAACTACAAGTGGAAAGCTGCCTGCAGGACATTTTGCCCAGCACAGTCATCTAAACAGCTGTAGTTACAGCTACAGGACAAATATTCTTGACAACAGCAGTTCCCTGAGACTAGTGTGTTTTGGGTTTTTTTGAAAGCACAGAAATTCCTACCTGGTCAGGTTAATGTTTAACCTTCTAGCAGCTGGCTGCAAATATAGAGACTACCTTGATGTAGTGCAAAAGGTATTTTTTTATTCCAGGTGCCATTTGTGGCAGCCTTTGTTGAGTTTCTCCCCCCCCCCAATTTATTTCTAATGTTACTTTCACCCTTGGCAACTAGATAACTAGACAGAGAGAATGAGTTTGTAGTTTGAGCTATCATGCAACTAAAAGGAAGTTTTTCCAAATGTAGGTTGATGAGAGAACTTTTAATAATCCTTTAAAATACTTACAGATTTTAAAATGCTTTTTAAGCATGAAGATTTTAAACTAAAACTAAACCTTCTACTTTTCAGATATATATTCTTTGCTTCCTTAGTGTTATCTGGGATACTCTTGTATTCCAGGATGGGTATCTCTCTTCATCACACCTATTTGGATACAGGACACTTTATTCTGGTTTTAGTAGATGCTTTTCACATGGCTAATTACTTTCACCATGCAAATATCTCATATTCTATGAAGATTTGCTAAATGAACCAGGTCTGGAGCACACTGGTGGATGTCACTGACCCTGTGGATGTGGAGAGAAGGAGATGTAAAGAAATAACCTGAAGCATAGAAAATTCAGTGGGATAAGTTGAGAAAGTTTTTCTTTTTTCCAGTGGAGCCCACCCTGGGTTTTCCTGGCAGCCAAACTGAGATCAGGGTTTTTCCCTTTCATGTCAAGATACATATGGATAGTTCTCAAGCCTTGTTTCTAGAATGTCAAGTCTGAGATACAAAGCTGCCAAACCTCCACCCCTTGCAAATCAGAGGTCTCCTATTGTCTTCAATCTGAAAATCCTGGCTAAATTTAACTTAGAGTGAAAATTTATTGGCTTACATAAACAATGGAAAGTAGAGGCCCCCAGAAGAAAATTGCTTGAGAGCATGCTTTATTTTAGGTCTGAATGTAGTTCCACTTAACTATTTAAAGTGAAGTACATGGTCAAGTAGTTTTCTGCATCTGAGCCATAAGTGCCTAAAGCAGCATGGTTAGGGCACTTACTGACCAAGGCCATTATTTTGTCAGCATAGGAGGAATTCACAAGCATAGAGAAGATTTTAAAAGCTTAATTTAGATACTCACATGCATTTTACTAATTTCTCCTGAAGGCACAGCTGAAGAGGGATGTGTTTTGGTTTGTATGCACATGAAGTGCTGCTTATATTCTTGGCTCTATGTAAGTGATTTTACTACAATCAAGTGTAATATAGCTTAGCAACATTGTTTCTTAATTATTAAAGGAATTAGAGGGATCTGAGGAAGATATTCCCACTAGGCTAAGCCTGTATATAAAGCCTCCCTTTCAGCTTTCTATTTCAGTTTTTCCTCATTCTTATAATGCCTACTAATCACCCTCTAAGCTCAGGCAAACACAAAAAGGGTGAAGTGCTATCAGAAAATAATACTGAACCACCACTAGGATATAGTTAGTCTAGTGACACCTTGCTACAGTCTCTTTAAGCTGATAAAAGTACAGAAAAGGCCTTTCTTCCACCTATATAGGAGGTCTGGAAAGGGAACAAAACCAGCTAACCAGTAATGCCAACAATGCACTTTTTAGCCAGATAGCTGTGTTTTGGGTACCAGGTTGGTGCAGGAGATAGGCAGGAGAACCAAAGTCCAACTGGAAGACATAATGCCTCCTCTTAGTGGCTAAAAGCATCAGTGGAGCCCCACCACAAGGATTTACCAAAGTTCAGCTCTTCTTTTGAGTCCCCCAAATCTGTTGCAGGTGTTAGCCTTGTAGATTTTAAAGAGAAATCATGCTGGCCATCTCCATTTCTGCCAAGAAAGATTTTCTGATTTGCTTGTCAGAGAGAGTATTTCCTAACAACCAGTATCCATATTGTAGACTTTGCTCACCAGTTCCTTTAGTAACTTTCCTTAAGTGCATCCAACACACCTGCTCTGCCCCAGAAGCACTTTACTTGCCCAGACATAGTGAGGCTGTGGAATAGTTGCAGTTGTGATAAAGCCTCCAAAGGGTCCTATAAAACTAATGGGGTCAAGAGAGTGTCACCCTGCACAGGTAGCACCATTCCCAGTCTTGTCATTTGTTTCTCTTTAAGTGTTATGTTTAGACTGGTAGCAATTGCTGGAGTTCAGTCACTGAAATGTACCTTCCATTAATAATTGCTATAACACAAGATGTGTAAAGTTTTACCACTACGTCCTAGAGGGCTTGTAACAAGAATGACCAGTTTAAAGCTGAAGCCAGGAATGTGGTAATGAGTGCAAATAATAGAAATGTTAATTAAAACACTCGAAGGAGAGAGGGGTGGGGAGGGGAAAGCTCTGTGCCCCTTGTTTTCATGTGATATTCCTGTGCCCATTCACAGAAAAAGAGAGCCAGGGAAGCAGGAAGAAAGAGGTAGTTGTACTTAAGCTAAAGGCAGCAGCTCAGAGCAGGTTTAAATGCCCTCTTTAATGATCACAGCCTGATGAGCTCCAACTATGTCTCTGCACATAAGTCTAAGAAACCCTTCAGACTACAAGAGCCCCAGGGAAAGCCAGCCCCAAGTGACTAGGAGGGGGCAATTAAACTCACAATCACAGAATGTTAGGGGTTGGAAGGGACCTAGAAAGATCATCTAGTCCAACCCCCCTGCCAGAGCAGGAGACTCAAACTGAGATGGAGAAACAGCTAAAGAGGATCATTATTATTAAGGATTTAAATAATATGTGTACTTCTTCTCTGACTTGGTCCTACTATTGCAGATCTGTGCTTTCTAAAGAAGTGAATTTTTTTATGCCTAAGACTTCTCTAATCTTTCTAGGAATAGTGGTGACTGAGTAATGTGACAAATACAGGGCACTGTGTCCCTTTTAGCCCTGGGTGACTATATTGTATGTAAAGGGTCCAGCACTCTAATCCATTTCTCAAAAACATATTAGCTGCACTGCTCAGGATGCCTGACATTCATCATAAAAGCCCTTTGGATTATAGGGGAAGTGCCCTCACCCAAGGAGCCTGAAGGAGCTTGTAAATGCTGCCATCATTTCCTTGCTGTGGTATGACCCTGCCTGGAGACATGGAGAAAAGGGAAAAGATGACTCTTAGCACTACAGAAGGCCAGAATCAATCACAGAAAGTTTTAATAACCTACAGAAGTGCAAAGTATCTTCCAAGATAGGAGAGAGTCTTGTTTGACTGAAGAGATCACCTCTGAACTTCAGTTGCCAGAATTCAAAGAATTCAAGGCCTTTGCAAACATACTTGCTTCTCACATTGAAGAGCTGACCTCACCAGAGAGTGGAGGTGCTTGGAAAAACACTGAGGTTTGATTTTAAATATGTCCTGATTTTTTTTTTCCTTTTTCTTCTTTTTTCTTCTACTTTTTTGGTTGTTTGTTTTCTACTTTTCTGCTGGGGAAATTGTTTCCTTTAATCATATTTAATATAAATGCTTTTATTTCAAGTGGGCTCTAGGATACTTCATCTTAGCATTGGTTCAGTTTATTCAACCTGAATTTAAATCCCAGCTCAAGCCTACTTGAGTCCAAAAGGACTCAGACTTACAGTCTAGCAGTTAACTGTGTATCATAGATGTGTTTTCTCCTACTTAGGGTAGACACGGATTTCACAAGATTCTGAAACATAACTAAATTTAACTTATGTGTTAATAACCAGTTGCAGTTGATTTCAATATATGCTTAAAGGGAACTCTGCAGTTAAATGCTTGGCTGAATCATGACCTGTATAAATTATTCATTTCATTATTCTCCAGTTAAAAGAACTCAAGTTTTTTTGTGATTGCTTGCAGTTGTATCTGAAAGTAACCGTTCTGAATCCAGCCCTTACAGAGAATTGTCTAAGCTCGTTAGTAGCTGCTTATCTCCTGCCTCTCCCTTTGACATCTGCAATGGTTTCTGGTAATATTATGCTAAACAAGGGTGAGAAACCTGAAGAAATAAATGAAGGGGAAGTTTTAGAAGTTTCCTGGACTGTAATTCGTTGCTAAATGGTGACTCATGTTGGTGAGAAACAACAACAACAGTAATTATAGATACTTCCCAAGCCAAGAATTAAAATCTATGCAACCAGTTTTGCATTCTCAGATGAGCTTTTGCTGAATGATTTGGAACTGAAGATGGGCTACTCATAAGGAAGGGCAGAAAGTAGACCAAAATACCTTCTGACAAGGGGAGCATTTCAGGCTACATGAAATACATTTCTCCTGCACCCCAAAATAACATCATGGGATGTAAAACTATAATTCTGGTTATGAGGTTTAGTCCTTTGTTGTCTTCCCCTCAGGAGGATTTTGTAAGCAAGTAATTCAGAGAAACCTGAAAGCATTTCCTAGGATAAAAAAATATTCATGTTGTTCATCTTGGACAATAAAGTTTATACTATTTTCTGCTTATGTTTACTGATTATCTGTTAGAGTATGTGCAATTGAGTGGAGGGGTATAACTCAAATCCCACAGGTATAAAGACATTTAAAACAGGCTTATGTCAAATTAATTTTAGTTAATTTGTATTCTCTGCCTTAAAAACACTTCATTCCCCAGTGGAGCATGTAAATGTTCAGTTTAGCTGAGGTGGCTGTAGTGTTTGGTACCTGGTTTTATAGTATTGCTATAAAAGAATATTTTATCTTCTGTATTTAAAAAAAAAAGTATGTATTTTATATTTATAGTTTTCCTATCAAATGGTGAACTTCTGCCATCTTTGCATCTCTTTTGTGGAACAATGACTGGCAGGACCATTGAATTGCCTTTTCAGTCAGGATGCCAATAGTGTTTGGGAGGCTAGACAAATGAAAGGTGCACTGGGGCTGGATTATCATTCTGCATTCACATGTTCATTCTTGAAAAGGAGGAAATTGCATTACTTTCAAATCTCATTTTGCCTTTTGGAAGGGACCAGTGCTCTAGATAATCAGCAGGAATACAGGTAACAGGCAAGTTGGGGCCTGTACCACAGAGGGCTTTCCTCTTCATTTCCTATTCTGCTTGTCTTGTAATTGCACACTGATTTATCTTCAAGGAGGAGGATGTCTATGTGCCTTCTTTATATAACTACTAAACTATGGCCAAATATCTTACTGAATATTCGTTTTTCCTTGGGAATTAACTGTGTGGTGTCCTTGCCTTAAAACCTGCTTCGTGGTATTAGTGATTTCTTTCACTTTATCACAGGTTTTGCAGTCTTTCAGGTTTATTTTGCTCTGTGTGCATCCATGTATGTGTGTATAGTGATGTCCTGTGGGCCAGGTCATGGCCTAGTTGAAGTCTGTAATAGATTTGGCTCAAGGAGTAACATTTTAGCTGAGATTTAGAACAAAAAAACTTGAAAAAATCAGTTCACATCATTCCTCTTAAGATACTATTTCATGATTATTGTTTTCTCTACTTTTTTTTCAATGGCCTGACTTGTGGATTATTATATTTATTGCATCTGAGAAAGGATATAACATGAAGCAATCTGAGCTCTGGAGCATGATAGTGAGAAAGCATTTAAGTAAAAATCTATCTGGTTTCTTTGCTTTCATGTCAGTAAGGCTGAGATCTCTGCTGTTCAGCTTCTTCAAGAAACTGAGGAAGAAACTGAGGAAGGAAAATAATTGGGGAAAAAATAATACCCCAGTGGAAGTGCAATGTTGCTAAGATGAGCAGGGTTAGCTGACTTTGCTTAGTTTAGTGAGCTATATAAAGATGTTCACTTGCTTCTGCTTTCAACAGTTCAGACACAGTAAATTGCACTTTGTAAATCGTGTTTTTCAATCCATACCATGTCAGTTCATTAACTGGAATGAATGAGAAAGAGAACAACCAAGCCAAAACTGGCACTAGAGAGATGGTATTTACAAAAGTTTGTAATGCTCTGTAACTCTCTGGTTTCACTGAAAACTTTTTCACACATTTCAACATGATATCCTTGGATTTGCAAAGATGCCATATCACAAAATAAAAAGCCTTTGTTAATGAAGAAGAGGCAATCTAACAGGACTGGGTTAAGGTTGAGAATATTTGTGATCTGGATTCCAGGAGATAAACCTTTGCACTTTACATAGTTTTGGTGCTACAGAGCAACACAGATTTGATATTACAAGCTGTCACCTCTTCTCAACCTCTACATGCCAACAACATCATATTTCAACCTTTAACAGTATGTTAATCTTTAAACTTACTGCTTTGACTAAAGTCTTCTAAAGCTTTGTATTGTAATATGCTGATTTCAACTTGTCTAAGGTGAATATATAAGTGACCAAGCCAGAATTTCTTCTTTACATAGGCTTTGCTGCCATGTGTCATTTATGTTATCTGTGATTTCCCTACATGAAAGGATTTGGACTTGTCCTGTGGCCTTAGTATTAGCAGCTCCTGAATTCAGATCCTAGCTATAGCTAGGATTTGGACAATTAATTTAAAATTAATTTATTCACTCCCTAAATAAACAACTTCATTTCATAGTATAGGTCTGATTACTAGAATTTCCTTCTGAAACAGAAGGAAATATAANTTATATATTATAGTATAATACATAATATATTAATACTATATAATAATATATTTTCTAATGATATATTATTATATATTTACATTTTATATAATATTAATAATTAATATATACAATATATCTTTTTTATATATATAAATATAACCAGTAAAAGTGGACATTAATAGCACTGCAAGACTTCAGACACTATATGTAGGTCCTTTTTTAATGTATATAGTTTTAGTAGCACTCAAAGTCAAGTTTCACTTTCAAAACACCAACAGTGGACTGTATCTACCTTAGTAGTGGCCTTGCTTAACTGTAATATTGTCAACTGATTTCTCTGCTCCATCAACATGACATCTGACTGCTGCTGACCTCAATACTCAACAGTGAAGCCTCAAAGAGTAGCCAGAACAATTCACAGCAGTCTCACCATAGAAGATGCACCAGGCTTGATAGAGTCTCTGGACTATGAAGAAGTGTTGGCTGTTGGCTATGAAAAGCTAGTTTATAGCTCCTGTAGAGCTTGACATTATGGCTTAGCACCTCCAGGGTGATGTCAACTGAGAAGACATGGGTGTGGAATCAGGTTAAATGAGGGACTACTACTTGAATGGGAATGGCAACTGAATTGGCATTTGCTGATGACTCTGTAATAGCAGAAGGACAGGAGAATGAAGTTTTTAGGACTTTCACAAAAATTTGGAAGACAGGTAGCAAAATTACTTGGGCATCTTTCAAATGAAAGTAGAAAGAAGCAGAAGAGAATTATAGTGTAGGGAAGAGAAGAGGAAGCACATCTCAAGACCAAAAAAAAAAGCATTTTTGGCTGTGGCACAAGCAGCCAACAGGACACAGAGGATGAGGAGCTCAGCTAATAATTCCTGATTTCTCCTTTCTAGGGTATTTCCACTGACATTTTTGGGTGTTGCATGTAAGCCAAATTCCAATGTGATAAATTTATATCCTTGGACCTGCCATAGCTTTAATGAATAATGTACCTGTCTTCAGCACTATACTGTTGTGCCTGTCAGCAGCTAGGGTGTTGTTTTTTCTCTCATCTGGCTGAACTTCAGCTCCTGGGGAGGAAAGATATTAAGTCTTTCCTGTTCTCTGCAGATTTGCTTTACCATATGGCAAATGGCAAATCACCTGCAGATGGTGGCTCTCAAATGGAGATATACACATCCATTACTAGTATTTCTTTAAGGTTGTTTCATGTTTTAATCATTTGGTCTTCAGCATTGGGGATTGTGTCGGGAGGAGGGAGCCAGGTTCTTCTCAATGGCATCCAATGTTAGGACAAGAGGGAATGGGAGCAAGTTGGATCACAGGAGGTTTAGTATTAACACGAGGAGAAACTTCTTTCCAGTGCAGGTGCCAGAGCACTGGCCCAGGCTGCCCAGGAGGCTGTGGAGTCTCCTTCTCTGGAGACATTGCAGAGCTGCCTGGGCACATTCCTGTGTGAGCTCATCTAGGTGATCCTGCTCTGGCAGGGGGGTTGGACTAGATGATCTTTCTAGGTCCCTTCCAACCCCTGACATTCTGTGATTCTGTGATTGTCTCTCTCTACAGTCTTAAACGTGTGCGAGTTGTTAACATCTCCCTGTTTGTCACGGGTTTATGAACCAAATTCTCCTGTTTTTAATGAGGTACAATCAGTTTCCAGTTGCCCCCAAAGCCACAGTGAAGAAAGTGTGAAATAAGAACAATCTCTCTATGTATTTGAACCTACAGAAAGCATCAGATTCTGGCCAGTTCTCTGCTGGTTTATGGTAGTATACAGGGCTGCCTGGCAGAAGTAGCTGCTGTAGCAGAAACTAGCTGTGACTTTTCAGACTGCTAAAGAGGCAGGATCATGGCCAGGACACTAAGCATTTGTGCTGGTTCACTGTGTTACCTTGAGAATTCCTCCAAATTGGGAATTGTCTGCAAACAGAGGTGGAAGATACAACCAGACTGCAACTCCTAGGCAAATCTCCAAACCCAGACACTGTGTCTCACTTAAGTCATTTGATGTAGTCACAAAGTGCATCATTAAATTATAAACATCTCCTTATTGGCATGGTAGAAGAAATAAGCAACAGTTAGTTGACAACTTCCCAAAATAAGTTTCACAGGAAAAGAAAAAAGGCCCAGCAAAGTTTCTTCATTCTTGCCAGAGCTTCCAGGGATTTTCACCTGTGAAGGTATCTTATGTTCCACTCCTAACAAAAGTCTGGCAGCAAAACCTCCTGACTGGATGCAACCTGAACCTGTAGATATATCAGCCATGCACCATCAAGGGAAAAGAGTGTTACAGATCTCTTAACCTTTTTGATAGTTATCTAATAAAACAGATTACCAAATACCACAGGAAGGAAGGCTAGTATGAATGAAATCCACAGAGCCACTTCAGAAGGTCTCACTTTTATGCAGGGAGAGTTTGTTTCTTAGCAGAAGATGCTGTAGGAATGGTGCTCTCATAAAATATGCAGCTACATGTTGAGTAATGCACCTATAAACAGAAAGCAATTAATAAATATCTGATCATAGGTAATTAACAATAAACCATTTGACTAAATTGTTCAGAGAAACACTCAGCTCTGGCTTT
>VWZO01018414.1:22535-112046 GCA_013396975.1 Bucco capensis | reverse complement strand
GTGATGATTAAACTGCCTCTCTTCAACCTCTTGCCTTGTCAGCTTAGCCTGTGATGTGTTCAGGGTGATGATTGTCTGAGTGTGTCCTTGTGTGGAAGGCTTCACCCCTAACTGGGAAATTTGGGCATAAAAGCAGATAGCACATTATGTAAATACTAAAGTCAGGATCTTGCATTTGTGATTCTACCCCAGAGGCTTTCTCTTTGGCTGAGATGTGATGAAAGCATTAGCATCTCTGCTACACAGACCTCCAGAGCATTACAGTAGCTGAAGCTAGTGGGGAAATAAATGTTAGTAAAAATAATAAATCCTGACACTGCAGCACTAACAGAGGTTGATAGTGTCAGTAGGAGTTTGTGGTTCAGAGCTAAGTTCAAATTGCCTGATGCTAGTGGTCTCCTTCCAGACCCCTGTAAAACATCAGCAAGTTACCTGTGCATTCAGATCTCTGTTTCCTGGTCCAAAAGATTGCAATGCTCACTGTCGAGGGAAATACCTGGCTTCTGAAGTTACAGCAATGCAGCAATTTAGAAGGAAAACTGAGCTCACAAAAGCTAAAGCTAATTTTCAGGCCTGGCTGTCATTCATCAAGGGTGAGTTCCCACACAAAGCTCAGCCAACAAAGGGATCCTTGCACGGCCCTGTGCTGCATTCCCCTGCCTCCCCCTTCTCACCGTGGAAAAGATGCCTCTTTGTGCTGGAGATAAGTGAAGAAGAAGGATTTACAGGACAACAGTAAGCTATACCAGGGACATCTCAACTGTAATTAAATCCTTAATTCACTTTTTCCCCCAGGGAGAACCTTATTAGTAGCCCAATGGCACATTCTGCTAAACAGCATTAAGAAATATTTAAAGAGTAAAGTAAAGGTTTAAATGTAGATCTACAGAATCCAGGGAGCTTGGGTTGATTTCTATCCCTTACAGAAAAAGGAGTGACACTGTGGCTGAGGTTAAAGGAAGGTTAGCTTAACTAATCAGGGTTGCAGCTCTGCCTGCAAACCTCTTTCTGACTTAAAACCCTACAACTTCAGTGTGCAAATGCTGTTCTTGCCCACACACTGAGCACTTAGGTGTTGGAGGAATTACCTGCCAAAGAGTCAGAGCAATTCTCTGCTGAGTTGTCAGCCTCCCAGCTGCAAAGGGCTGGTATGTTTTGCTCTGCAGCATGTCCAAGTGAAGAGGCTGGTGGTTGTGTGTCCCCTGCATGACCAGCCACTGTTACACCTTGCTGCCAAGTTGCCATTGCATGAATTCTCAAAATCAGGGTTTCAACATCTTTCTTTTGCACACACCTGCTTTAGCTTGCCTACTGTGTATTGGAGTCTATGTAAAGATCCAGGGGAACTCCTCAGCTTTGATTGTGAAGACAGACTTAAAAATCTTGAGGGTATTTTCCTGCTCCTTGAACCTATGACTCCAGTAATAATTAAGGATCACTTTTTCCATGGAGTTAGTGGTTTACTTTGGGAGGAGCTGTGGTTTTTGGTGAAGAGTAGGTTCTCTTTCTACCTTTTCTAAATTGCCTTTAATTGCAAAACTCGCTATGTAGCCAGCAACAGTGAAACCTTCAGGAGTTCCAAATAGCTGCCATGTGTCTTTTCCTCACACTTGTAGAGATTTAGGACATCTGCCAAAGTTATACAGCAATAAAGAAGATTAAATATATTGCATGAAATAAAATGCCATGAAAGCTTGCAGTGCCCTTTCCTCTAGTCCTACTACTTTACCTGTTCTTCTCCCTGTCCTGTCTCACTCTACCTTACACTTTTTTGTTTGTATTAGCCTGTTCTTTGTTTTCTCTCTCTTGTTTCTTTTTTACTTCTTTTGGGAAGAGAAATAGGCAAACTGGAGGAGCCCAGCTTACTATCTGCAGTGTTCTTTGATGTTGTCTTTTTGTACATATGTATGTATCCTTTAGCTTTCATTCCCTACTGCTTTCCCTCACCTTCCTTCACTTTTCCCCAACACATTTCCATCTTCCATGCTTCACTTCTATTTTTATAGAATCACAGAATACTTTGGGTTGGAAGGAACCTTTACAAACTCCCTGCAGTGAGCAGGGATACATTCAACTAGATCAGGTTGCTCAGAGCCCTAAACAACCTGATCTGGAATGTTTCTAGGGATGGGTCATCTACCACCTCTTTGGGCAATCTATGCCAGTGTCTTACCACTCTCACTGTAAAAATGTTCTTCCTTATATCCAGTCTAAATCTCTCCTCTTTTAGTTTAAAGCCATTACCCCTTGTCATGTCACAGCAGGCCCTGCTAAACAGATTTTATGTTGCCCTCTCTGCTTTCTCCTCTAGCCATTTTGAACTGCTAAAAGCAGTGTCAGCTACATGCAGGGTGCATAAGAGTGTGGTTAATAGGTTTGCACATGCATTAGTTCAAGTCATCTCTTTGAAAACCATGTGTGTATGTGTGTGTGCTGCTGGAACTGATTGGCCTTGGTTTCTAGGCCTGCCTGTGCTCTGGGTACTCCCATCCATGCTTTGTTATATGCAATTACTGTGATTACAAGGCAGTTGTGGTAATTGTGTGGTGTACAGATGACTCATTAGTTCTGCAATTATGCATTTTCCTGAAGAGTTACTGGGGATGGTGGCCCGATAATAGTTTGGCAATCTGAAACCTGACCTTTGCTTGTTTATCATTTTACTGCGAGTAGCTGGAAAAGGGAGGTCAATCAGTTCTTTTCAGTAGGGAAAATGAAGCATTTTTGGTGAGCCTGAGACTCAGGCCATTGATAATGGTTCCAGCTGCCCTGCAGAGCAGCTTCACACCAGCATACAGATAAGAGAGCCGGATGCAGCCCCAGCTCAGAAAGGTATGTGTGTCCTGCTCAGAGCACTTGAGTTGTCCCATTCAAGTCAATGGAGCTATTTCTGTTATTAAAGACTCAAGTACCTTACTGAATGGTGGCACATAACAGGACTGACAGATTTTCTTCCTGAAACAAACTTTCTTATGCTACAGCTGTTGCTGGATGTGAAACCAAACTTTTTTCTAACATATCACAGAATCATAGAATGGCCCAGGTTGGAAGAGACCTTAAAGATCATCTAGTTCTAACTCCCCTGCCATGGGCAGGGATGCCAATCACTAGACCAGGTTGCCCAGGGCCACATCCAGCCTGGCCTTGAACACTGCCAGGGATGGGGCATCCATAACCTCTCTGGGCAACCTGTTCCAGTGTCTAACCATCCTCTGGGTAAAGAACTTCCTTCTAATCTCCAGTCTAAATTTCCCCTCCTTCATCTTGTAACCATTCCCCCTTGTCATATTGCAATTAGACCAGCTGAAAAGTCTCTCCCTTTCTATCTTGTAACCCCCTTTTAGCTACTGAAAGGCTGCTATAAGACCCCCTCAAAGCCTTCTCTTTTCCAGGCTGAACAACCCCAGCCTGTCATCCAGGTTTCCCAAATCTCCTGCCTGAGTGTATCTCCCAGCTCCTGTATGAGTAGGAGGGGAGAGATGAGTTAGGCTACACTGGCTGTGAAGAGAAGACTAGACTTGTGCAAAGATGCTCGTTGATCAAAGTGGGTGCAGTGATAAGACAGGAGACTTTGAGGTCTGGAGAAGTGGTGCAGACACCTGTAGCCAGATAGGAATAGAGCTGAATATCCCACTTAATGAAAGTGTTTGTTGCTGCACTGATAAGCAGAGAAAATGGAGAACAACTGCACACCAGAATTTTAAGGCTCAATTAGCTATAATATTATTAAGGAGCTTGAGCCAATTTTGTCCAGAGTATGATTTCAGACTGCAGTTAGGTGAGGCAGAGGAGTTCTAGGGAGAAAGAAGAAACTGAAGTGTATACCTGATTGAAGGAAAACACTCCCCAAAATGGGTAATTTTTCAAAACTTGTCTTTACCCTAATCTGAAATGGAGAGGTGAGAACAAGGTAAAGGTTCATTTCAATCAAGATTCCATTTTATATGAAAGTTTAGGAGTAAGAAAAGATGATTCCTTTCTCTGAGCTGGGCTTGCTGTTGTTTTCAGGATGCTGTGCTCAGTATTTACTGGTTTGACAGTTTCTAATCAGGGTCTTTTGGAAGATTTTGGAAAGTTTGCCTACTTATTTTGACTGTATGCAGTGATTTTAGGTTAGCTTTGGTTGTAGATGTCAAGCTTTCTTTTCTGATAACAGGTCACTATATTAAGGGCATAGCTCTGTTTTATAAAACTGTAAAGACAATGAGTTTTTTTTCCCATTTTTGAAGGCTAAGAAGGCACAGTTCAGCAATGAAAACAGCTACCTACACTTTGTTCTTTAATGTTGCTGTGTCTTTTCATATATATGCATTCCTACATGTGTTAAATAAGGCTTACTATTTTTCTTTCCAAATTAACCTAAGGTATTCCATACCACAGTATGAAAAATAAAGTATTTTGACATTATCAGAATTCCTTGCAATTCATACTATGGAAAAAATTTCATGAAGATGAAATGTTTCAAAATAGGCTGAATTCTGTCTTCCACTGGATGTGCCTCTAAGGTTTTCTGACCAGCTTTTATTAACTTATATCCATTTTAACAAAGATCATGCTATACTTTCCATGTTATAAAGCTTGCAGATGAGGTTAGAAAGTTTGTAGAGAAAAAGTCTGTGATGCAGAGAAATGAGAGCATCAGCAATTACTGGCAATTCTGTTCAGTGAGATACTGCACTATTTTTCCCATTAACCTCTCTTCCAACTGCCAGAGAAACATCAGAAAAAAGCTTTAAAAGATGTTTAGAAGTGAAAGGAAGAAGTTTGTGAACATATTTAAGAGAATATATTGACTATTTTTCTATTTCTAATAGTCATTGCTAGAAAATACTTTATATTTCTTAAGCTGCAGAAACACTTCTCCATCTTCAGCATGTTGTGCTCACAGGGGGAAGGTATATAGAAACTTTCTGTCTTCATCTGTGCAGATAAGTGTGAATGGTGATCCATTGACCTCAATTTTCCATTGCTGGTTATCTAGTTTCTGCATCCAGTTTGGGATCTGTATTTGGATAACAAAACATCATCATTGCTAGGCTTCACAAACGAAGATCCGGGGTAACAAAAAATAATCTTTAGCAAATTGTCCCTATCTTTAGGAACTTGATTTCTCCATAATTACTCCTTGCCCTTCCAACTGGAACAACTTTTTAATCCTTCTAGTTTTTCTTTATTAGAATTTCTGAGCAAGTTGATCTGTTTTTATGAACACTTTACAGCTCCCTACATACAAACATGAGCAATCAGGAGCTGATCCCCAAGGGCCTCTGTTGCTTCTCTTGTTACTTCTTGGCTTTACAAGCCTTTCCTGTCTGCTTAGCCTTTTCTCCATGAGTTTAACTCAATGTCTCAGTGAGTTTTGACCAGAAATATTGGCCCTTTCCTTATTCCCTTCTTGGGGGAAGAAGGATGGAATCCTACAAGCCCATAGTAGCTCTGGGCAATACCCTAACTCCTTCTAGGCACCTGACTGCCTTACTGACACTTCAACGAAAGGTCTGCCCAGAACTATTCGCTGTGACAAAAGTTCAGTTCCTCCAAATCCTTCTCAATTTGCAGCTTTTTGCCCCAGCCTACATTCTCTCTTTTTAATACTGAATTCTTTTGCTGAAAGCAGTGCAAGATACTTTGCAAAAATGGAAAGTTATTGCCTTGCATCTGGCATTAGCCTGTCTGCGAATCACAAGGCAACGAGACATTTTCATGGTAGACATCTCTTCTCTCCCATCTTTATATCCCCCTGGATATGTGCTAATCAGTTGGTTGTTGAAGCCCTGACTTTTTGGCTTCCCCCAGTATCAACTGACAAAAGACACACATTAGCATTATCCCAGATTGTGTCTGTCACCCAAGGTCATGCAAGATAAGCCGCCAGCTGTCCGCTTCACCACGGCACGCTACATTGGACATTAATTAAACTGGATTCAGGACAGTTCAGAGGGATGCAGAATGCCAAGATGCCCTGGCTGAGTGGTGCAAAATGTATTAGCACAAATCACTCTGCCAGGACAAAATGCATTACAGCAGCATCCAACTATTTTCAGAATCCGAGACATGAGGTTTAATAAATTAGAGGATGACTGGATAATTGATTTCTGACATACTGCAGAAGGGATCCTAGTGCCTAAAGGGATAGGTATTTAACCAAGGGAATGCTCATTTTTTGGTGGATGAAAAAAAACAACCTGGTTCATAACAGCCCAAAGCTGAGTATCTCTGGGTCATGAGAAGTTGCTTACTAGTCTAGAATTCTGCAAAAGAATTTGAATTTTCATTTCAATTAACTAAAACCAAAAGCAAACTGCTGTTCTCTATTTGTTTTTTAATTCTTGTAAAAGAATTAGGTTCTTCTTCTAAATGAGCAGCAGGCATGATAAGGGAAAAAATACATTATTTTCGCCAGGAAATGTCATCTTTGCTGTGGAAATGCTGAAGTTTCTCCAGGAAAATGGAATTTCCCTTCAGAAGTAATTTAGCAATGAAAAATGATGGTTTTGTCCAGTGGCTGGAATTATACCACCTTCCATGCAGAGAAGTTTTTGGCATTCAGTCTTCACCACAGAAAGCTGAACAGATCCCTGAGTAAAACTCACAGTTGTTCCTGACACAAAACCAACTTCCAAGTTCCAGGAGATTGATGCCTGTTCTCATCAATCTATGTCACATATTCTTCAGGGATTTAATTTTTGTGGAAAGTGTAAAAAAAAGGGCAAATTTGGAAGAGGTCGAGTCTCTATTCTCACTGCTAACAACCATCATATTGATGGGAATGTGCAGGGGTCCTACAGGGAGGCTTCGGTACCAGGAGGATGTGCCCTTTAGTACCCTTCCTCTACCAATCATTAATACCATTAATTATTAATATTAGCTGTCCCTAAGAGGTCCAAGCAGTAATAGGTAACATACAAATGGTCCTTATCCCCTAAAAAAACCTGGCAGATGAACAAGGCAGATAAATAACAGGAAAAAGAAAGTATTGCTGTTATCAGTGTGTAGGAGGGAGGAGAAGAGGAGCACTGGAAGCTTCCTTGGTTTATCCTGAAGGCTGACCTGGACTACCAAGGTGCCACCTGATTCCAAGGTTAGACTCTTTGTACTTGACTGTGGTTTTTTTAGTACCATCAATTCATCTTCCCTAAGGATTGTCCTGAACGATATGCTTTTTACTTCTATTTTTCTGCAACTTATAAACATACTACCTACCCCTGCATCCAACTTCTCTTGGCCTTCTTGTGCCTTTCAGATGAAAACCCCTCAGCTGTGCTTTGGATGTTTCCACACTAAAAAGCTTTCCTGAAACCACATGATAACAGTGTATTCTACACATCCTGATGGCTTTACTCCCTGTTTCTTTCCCTGGCCTGTCCAGATGTCCCTACTTGCTGCAGTAAATGAAGGTTATTACTCCCACACTGACATTAGCCATTGATTGAAGTGTGGTTTTTCAAGCTAGAGGGGAGGAGGAAATAGCAGAGAGCAGTAAAGCTCATTGTGTTAAAGCAGTGTAACATCTCACTAAGAACCAGGTGTGAGATGAATGGACTGGATAATAGGCTCTAGTTAGCACTTTGCGAGCACTTTGCATAAAAAAGTTAAGACAGGAGGCTGGTAATCAGCATCACACATTCATCTCACATAGCCACCTCAGAAAATCTAGAATGGAATCATCAATAATGTGTCCAGAGTTAAGTCCATAAACCTTTCAATCCAAACTCATCTTTCACTCTTCCAGTTTTTTTCAATGCAGTAACATTTTCCTTGAAGCTAATTGCACTCTAGGAGAAAAAAGAAAACTGGATATTTTTTTCTCCAAAACAATCCTATCTGCACTTGAAGTTTTCTTACATGAAAAGTTATGTTTCCTGAGCCATTGGCACCCTTTTCATTCAGGGAATTCAAAGGAAACTTCAACATTCACATAGAAATAAATGTGCATAAGCATGCAGTAACTCTCACTTTTTTCCCCACCCTAAACCACAAAGATATTAGCACTTTTCACCACTTTAGACCAAATTTGAAGTGCTGGTGCTGCCATGGAATGACTGAGACTCTTGTTTACATGAAGGAAACGAGCTCTGCTAGAGTTTTATCAGAGTAACAACCTGGGAATTTTAGGCATCAATATAGCTATTTGGTGCCAATTTCCTTACTGGAAGTCATTAACCTGAATTTTCAGAAGGGACCTGGTCCTCTCCTGGCATCAGGGAGATGAGGGAGCCCCATGGTGCCTGGCAGCTGCAGCAGCAGGCAGTGAGAGTTGTGTGGTCCAGCCAGCCAAGGAGCCCAGCAAGCCTCCAGAGCTCAGCAGCTCTGCAGGGTTGTGGAAGTGAGTTGAGCCTGGCTCTGCCCAGCCCTTTAGATGTTCTGCTTGTAAAGCAGCCACAACCTATTCCAGTTTAGCATTTCAGTCTGTAAATTTTATGAATGTAAAGCTTGAAGAAGGGAAGTTTTAAACTGACTGACGAGTGATCCTAAAGTCCAGACCACTCACAAGAATCTCCTTTATGACTTCAGTTGTTCTTTGTCTTCTCTCCTTCTTTCTCAGCATTGGTGCTCCATAATTTCATGGGAGAATCTTCTCTCATGTGAGAGCAAATTTAACTCTGACCCACACTCACAAACTCTACAGTTTTATTACTGGAATCTGGTTCTTGTGTTGGCTCAAAATAAGTGCGAATTTGCTGATATTTGGGAGTAATGCAGAGATAGGAATTTTAATAGAGGTTTGGGCAAGAGCTGGAGTGATGCTGCTTGGGTGCAACAAAGATGGTAAAGAGGTTCTATAGGTCTCTGTATGGCTCAGTCCTGGCCCAGACAATAACTTCAGCACTGTTGCCATTTCTTGTTTTAAAAAATGGTATGGTCTTTTTTTTTTCCTCTAATATTTAAAAGCAAGTAAGGAAAAAGAGAAAGTAGTATCTCCCCTTTCAACTTCTCTATCATCAGAGGTGAATCTTGTTCCTTGTAAGCTCTGTGAGTACTTAATGACAAGTGTCAACTGTGTGCTAGGTTTACTCATCTGTAAATTCATGATACTACTGTTTTCTCACTGTGATAATAAACCCACAGAGAGTCTTAAATCTTTGCCTAGTGCTTTGACTCTCCAGTTCTTCATGTGTTGTCCAGAGGGAGTTACCTTTCAGAGCAAAAAATGGTGATGGGTTTTAAAGTATCACATAATCATTTCCAGATTGCCACAGAGACTGGGGCAGGGACTGAGTTTTGTACTTTTCATTTTTACCTAGCTCTGTATGTAGCACAGAGCTGCCCAGAGAGCAGAGTCTCTGCTTAGTAAAAAATAAAGTATTTTCAGCAGAAGTTGGGTGGTTGTTCGTGGGTCAAAAGTACAGGAAAGGAAAGGTCAGAATTAGTTCATCATATTTTTTTTTGTCCTGGAATCAGGCAGGCACATTCATTCTCCTGTGCCTGATGCTTCTGGCCACAGACTGTTGGATTTGTGACTGGTGCCATAATGTCACTCAGGCACTCATTCAGTCATCAGTTGAGCAAAAGCAGTCTCACCAGGCAGTGGGAAGCTGATGACCAGCCCTGCTGCAATGCTGATACAGGTCTGAGCAGCCAGATGGTATTAGTTGCAAATACTTGTGTCAGGTGGTAGCCAAAACATCCCTCTCCTTTTGAAATGCAGGCTCTGTTTGGTCTTTTGACTGGCCCCCAGCACAATGCTGTATTTCACACCAAAGAAATCAAATCATAAGAATCAAAGAATAAAAATAGAAGTGGATTGTACATCTGCTCTACAACAGAGCTAGGCATGGATCTTAACTTTCTTCTGAACTTCATACCATTGGCACAAGAGATAATAATGCACCTACTGTGCCAAAACTGCATCAAATGGGAAACATAACATGCTCTCCTGCACAATCACCCCTTTACAGACAGAAAATTCCAAGCACTACAGCTGTTGGTAATGAAATCTGATCATCCACCATTAACCTCAGCACCTCAATACATGTATTTTACAGCCTCACTAGTTCTTGTCCCTTCAATAGCACCTACTCCCATAGTCCATACATGTGCACCCCACACCTATCACCCAAGATATTCAAGTCACTCTTGTAAAACTTCACACACATTGGTATCTTACAACATATTGTAGCAATTCTCTCCCAACCCCTGTTTCTTCATCCAGCAATGCATGTACATATTCCTCTATGTGTACCTGCCAAACTAGCCAGGGCCATACTTAATGCCTCTTCACAACCCCTTTGCTCAGTGTTTGTAACTTCTGCCTGCACTTATCCACCCACACAGTGCACAAATTATCTGAAGTAGTGAGTTCTGTTAAATAAATCTTGAAGCTTTATCTGTTATCTGTAGATAATTAACAAAGGTGGAAGATTACCCTTTAGTTTTTGCTTCTGAGGATAACTCTTCCAACTGTACTTACACAACTGTACAATTTCTCTTCCTCAAGTATCAACATTCATTTTTTTTCCCCTCAAAAGCTTGGCCAATGCAAAATGCACTTTCCTTCTCTGTTTACAATGTGCCTGTGTACCAAGAGGACTGAGTTCCAATGAAAAGAACTTTGTTCCAAAGAAGTCTGTCTGGTTTTATTTCTTCACAAGCTGGCATTGCACTTGCAATATGGTGTTAGTATCTAGCAGCATTTCTCTCTAGTATGCCTTTGGGCAACAGCACTTGATTTATATTCATATTTTTGTTAAGGTATTTTGAAGCAAGCCCCTGATATTCATGAACATCATCTCTGGCACCCATTTCTGATGGTCAGAGATCTACTGCTTGAGCAGCTGCAGAGGCAGGGAACTTCCTATTGCCTCCTAGCATAGAAACTTTCTCTTTTATATGGGAAAAAAAACCCACCCTAGGCTAGATTTTGCTCTCTGGAGCATGCAAGCAGTTTCCAAAGCAACCAGAAGATAGATATCCATGAACATCAGGAGTCTAAATTACACTTGATCTTGTGCAACCCTTCAAATGCTTGATTTTACCCTCAAATCTGTGAGAAAACTCCTTGAAGTTTCAGTAAGAGCTAGATTAAACCCTTATATAAACATTGGGAATAGCTTGCCACTTCCAGTGGAGGCACAGCTGATTTTAGTAGCTGGGTTTGGATTGAGATACTTCTTCAGATAAAGTCATCAGCATTTAACTTTGTACTGGGTTGCTTTTTAAGCTGTAGCTATTCACTTTTAAACAACAAGGTCAATAAAGCAAGACTTAAATAGGATGTGGCCATCAGTTCTGAATGAAATAAATACAGAACCACCACTGTTTTGAAGACATAAGTAATGGTCATGTGGCAGAGCTGGACCTTCTGGATCAGAGCACCACTAGTATCAGTGCTGACTGTGCAGAGCAAGGCCTTTCTGATGCTACAGTTTTGCTGATTAATATCAAATGGGAATCAGGGTTCTTTACCTCCAGAGACCAATGTGTCTAGACAACACACAACTTTTTAGCAGGAAGTGAAGCTTCCCTTATGTTATGTTGGAAAGACTGTTGGGGAAAATATTTTGGCTGGGGTGTTCAGGCTTGATATGGGATTTCCATAATTTGCAAATTGAGTGCCTAACTCAACAGAAACACTTCCTTTCTCCAGAATAACTGGTGATTGCAAAGTTCTGCCCTAGAGGGATGTGCAGGTAATAAAGGAGAAAGAATCTAGAGACAAGTGTAGAGCAGAATTACAGGAAGCTCATTGCTTTGCATTCACAACTCTGCACTCACACGTAGAAAAACTGTATCAGACATATTAAGACTGCATAGAGTTTAGAAAGTAGTCAGGCTAAATTTAATAGCCCAAGAAATATTATCTTTGCCCCAGAAGAGATTAAAAGAATACATCATGCTGGTGTATTCTGTTTTAAGGGTCTGAAGGGATGCCATCACAGTGCACTTCGCTGGCTCTGCATGACTGAGGTTAAATATTTACTTTAAAAATACTTATTGCACTTATACAACCCTTCTCATGCAGAGGCTGATCTTTAGAGCCTTTAGCCAAGTCGATTATTACTCTTGTTCTGCTTGTGCCTTCTGGGCAAGCTGAGGAGTAAAGTGTGGAGGGGCCATTCAGCTAAGGCAGATCCAAGAATACAAGGGGCTGCAATTCACCTAGGTGTAATAGCAAAGAGAGTTATACTTTATGTCATTTAATCACCATGAAACAGCTCATTATAAACCAGAATTAGGTCTTTCATCACCAAAACCAACACTGCTCACCAATAATTACTTCATGGTAATGGGTTGGGGTAATCCATACTTCTTCCTTGTAGTGTGCCTAGCTTGTTAAAGGACAGCTGAAGTTGAAGTAAGGCTAGTGAGATGTTACTGCTTAAAAGCAGATAACATCTTTGCCTGGTTCTTTCTTTAGGCATTAGAAGTCAACTTCTGGGCTTAAGGAGCCCTCATTGTTCCCATGGATCAACAAAGCCAGCTTTTAGACTTCAATTGCCTTATTTTCTGTTCAGTTTGAACTCTCAACTTCTGTCAATGTTGATAGCAGTGGATGAGAACAGAGACATTCATATATTTGTGTTGGGGCTTGACTTCTCTGCCTTCAGTGGGCTTTGCCTTAAACTTATGGACATTTGCAAAAAACATAGCATGCTAATCATCCAGCTCCAAGGAGGGAGTGCTAAACAGATCACACTGATTTTCTCAAGGTTCCTGGATTCTCCTGTGTGTCAGAAAACAAACCTCTTCTGTGAGGAATCTTTGTTCATATAGAATATGAAACATTTCTAATTTGTGAAGACAAGCTCAGCTGCACACAAACAACGTGTGGCAATCATCATGTTGGAGATCTTTGCTTCCTTTATTATTTCAGAATTTTTATTTCAGGTTAATTCAAAACAGTTTGTAAGCTGTCAGTGAATGAAAAGAATCAGTTCCTTGCCCTATTCTGCAAAGTGCTTTGATAACCTTGCAAGTGTGGAGGCCTTCAGAAAGTGCCAAGGCTTCTATGATGAAAGACCTACTGATTTTTTCCAGCTAATGGAGATTTTTCACTAGTGCAGAAGAGATATAAAATCATCCTTGGTCTATGTGCAGTGTAGTATCCTCCTTTTGTTTCCTGCCCAAACTCCTGGGTGGTGGGACATGGGAAGAGCAGAGACTGGATTGATGTTTTTACATGCAAAATAGATTGGGCAGTGGAACTAAAAGCTATTTTAAAAGAACCATGAATGATACATAGGAGGTATAAATGAGATGTATACCTTCTATAAACCTGGTATACAATACTCAAATATAATCTCTACCTTTTGCACCTGAAAAGCCTTGGAGGGCCTTGAGGGAGAAGATGCTCAAATGCTCTCAAACTGAGAACAGCTTTCCATCCACACACTAAGCATCCACTAAAGAAACTCCTTACAAGGATTGGGGAGAAGGATGAAGCTCATATTTAGGCTGGGTTTATTTTTATCTTTTTTTTGGAAGAGTTTATCATGCCATTTTTTATATCTCCCACCAATGAAAGCTCAGAATGACTGAAATAGCACAGTGTGTTGGAGTGACTTCTTCCCCAGGAGACTGATTTTGTTTTATTATTGCTGAAGAGAGCAGGAATTTATTAAGCCTAGAAAACTAGAGGAATTGGAACTTTCCTGCCAAGGTAGACTAATTCCCAAGCTGTTTCAGTCTCTCCTGAGAAGCTCTTTTACTGACTTTCCCGTGTAGGGGAGAGGCATTCTTTTGTCCATATCATCAGCTGACAAATAAAAACCTCAATTCAGACAGAGAGGGGAGAGGGAAAATTTGCTCCAAAATATATTTAAAGACATGAACTTTCCTGTAGAGGAGTTTGTTTGGTGAGAAATGGATCTCTTGCTAGGGGCTCTAATTTAAACTGGCTGACCTAGAAGGAAGAAAGTGCCTGGGAAAGAAGCAAAAGCAAATAAATAAAAAGTAAAAAGCAAATAAAAAATTAGGATTTGTCTTTCCCACTTTTCAAAACTATGTGGGTATGGTGGGACTTTTCTGTCCTACATCTTAGGGAGCCAACAGCTTTACACTTGTGTGTACCAGATAGCAAAAGGCACAAGAGGAATCCATTGCACAGCTTGAGTGTGTGTTGCTCCTCCCTGGCTGATGCATGCTAATGATAGAAAAGTTAATTAAATCAGACAGAGTTGACCACTGGTTCAGAGAATGGAAGTTTCTAAGGTTTGGTGGTCCTAGGTCAAATGTTAGTTGGGTTTGTAGTCTTACTCAGAGCTACAGATCCCTCTTCCACTTTCACTTCTTCCTCTCCAGATTCCCATTACCTGTGCATTTCTCCCCCTCCTCTTGCTTTTCCTTCTTTCCCACCTTGTATCTCTGATCACTCATGTTCTTAACCTTGGCTCCCACAGTTCCTTTCAAAACAACAAGCAGCCATAGTGGTGGGGATGATGCTTCTGAGGAAAGCAGAGTGTGATAAGGCAAGACTGAGTGAAATATCCCTTCTTTGTAATATAAAGGATTGGGGAATTTGTTTGGGTGTTCAGATGAAATGGCTTTGACCTTAAAACAAACCAGAAGTGTCTTCTGGAGTTGACATACCTCTTAATTAAGTAATTTCCTCTTTCCTCACTCTGTGGATCTTCTGTCAAAAACACTTCAGAGACTATTCATTCATATTAAGAACTCATGAATGTTCAAGTCCTGTATCTGTCAGAGCAGATGGACACTGGTAATGCTTTGCACTGCAGTCAAGAGGTTGGCAGGTGTTGCCACACCTGCTCTGGCTTTACATTGCCTTGCCTGGGCATGGTGACAGTGAAATTGAGATCTGGGGAGAGGTTTAGTGGGAGCTGCAGAGTTTTTTTGCTAAATACCACCAAGCCATTCATAGAGAGCCACACTGACACGGTCACCTCTGAACAAGCTGGATCAGGGATGTCTGTCTGATATGCAGTCATGCCTTTGAGTTGCAGTGATCTGCAGAGTTCACAGAGTCACATCTGAATAGAAAGGCTGATTAACATCCTACTGGTTGGGCCACCTCATTTCCATCTGTGCAATGAAGAAAGAACTACTGAGGCAGTAACAAATATGTAGATGGGGAAAAAAAAAAACAGCAATAGAGAGGGGAATAGGAGTGCTGCATTGCTTCAGAGGTTCAGTTTTTAGCCAGGAGGAGGCAGTTAACACACTGAAATCTTGTAGAAATTAGAATCTCAGGGTTTATATTTGAAGTTCTTAAGGTCACCCACTTTTGCCTCTCTGGATGAGTAGGACTGAGAGATCATGATGAGGGGATGGATGTAACCATGACTTTGCTGTGATTTCAGGAGGTGCTGCTAGGCCACAAGTAACATTAATCACTAAGGCAGAGGGAACTGGGGGGATAAGAGAAGCCCCCAGACTTGCCTTCCCTCTCTGGGTTACTGTCACAGCACCTCTTTGGAGGACTGACCTGTGAGAGTGCACTCAAGCACAGAGAAGATTTGCCCTCTAGTCTTTACCAGGCATGCAGGTTTTGGAGGGACAAAGCATTGCTGTAAGTTTTCCTTGGCCTGCTTTTTGTTAGGAAGCTTTGGTTCTCTGCCCAGTGGATATAACTGTTCCATATCAAAACCTATAACAGAAACAAAAGGGAGCTGATATCAATTATTGCTTGAGATTTCAGTGGCCCTTCACCTCCCTACAGCTGAGCAGTGGCTAATATGTAGAAGCTGTTTGGAAGCTAGGCAACCTTCTACCAGAATTATATATGAGACAATGTTCAGAAATATATATGTAGCCTACCTTATGGCTGAAATGGGAAATTAAATTGCAACATCTGCTTTGCTCCAGATCTTTTTTTCTTATACTCTGCAGCCTCAAGCTAGAATGGCCCTTTTTTTGCTTCCAAATGTGATGTAAGATAGAATAAGGGACAAAACAATCCACATTCTGACTTTTATTAATATAAACACTTGAAAATGACCAGAAAAGGGGCTAAAAATCAAATTAACTTGAAGACAGCAAAGACTTGACAGGTATTTGCAATGAGATTCAAACACCCAGGGCACACTGCTTTCCAGGGAGACCCTGGTGTCACCCATAGAAACCAAAAGCACATGCCAGAAGCAGCTCCTTTCTGTAGGGTGGTGAGGGGGAAAAGAAGGGTTTCCAGCCAGCAGTAAGGATCTGTGCTCCAGCAGATCACCAGTCTCAGATGGGATGGCAAAATAGTGATGAGAGCTCGTCACGGAACCAAAGGCTCTTAACTTTTCAGCTCTTGCAAAATATTTGTGTTTATTGCTGGGAGGAGTCCTGGTAAGAGGCTGCTGTAATTCTTAATTCCTTTTGAGAAGCAGCTTGCGTTAAGATAGATATCACAAAAGCAGAGATGGGACCAAGATGGAGTTTCACATCTTCCCTGCTCTCAGAATGAATGTTTGTTTTAGCATGTCTGCTCAGATTTGAGCTTGTTTAGAACCCACAATGGCTTTATTCAAATAATAATAATAATATTTTTTTAAAACAAATAATAATCCAGGGGCCTTTTTTTTTGGATGCTGTCCAAAATGGCAGAGCTCTTGCAAGACCATACTGCCTCCAGCTGAACTTACAAGCTTTCCACTGTTGGGGCTGAGTATTGGCTCAGTTGTTCATGGGCTACTTGTGCTGACAGACCCAGACCTTAGTCTGGCTCCAACCCCAGACCTGAAACTCTGAATTTTAACTTAATCCTATTCCAGACAAACTCCTATATTCTAGTTTTGGCCCATTTTTAACATGTTAAAATCCTGCTTCATTTTCACCGTTATGATACCACAGGCCTTCATTTAGCAAAGACATGTCTCAGCTGCATTAATTCAGAATGACTTCCAAGCAGACCCTTATAGTCAAGTTTTGGTATTTGAATTTTCTGATCTGCATGCTTGATGAACCAACAGTGAATAATAGAGTATAAAGATGACAGTGAGCCAGAAGATGATGCCTTGCATTTGTCTTTGGCTAGAGGTAACCAAGGAGCCCACAGAACCTTTGCTGTGATTTCATAGTAAACTCTAGACATTAATTTTGGTTTGTATGTGACTGTGTGTCTTTCCCTGCCCTTCCCCCTTCTCCCAGTATTTCCCTTCCTCCCAGTTCTGCAAAAGGAAGTATCAAGGGGAGCATTTCTGCAACACTTGTTCAGACTTGCCCCAAATGTGTGTGATGATGCTTTCCTGCCCCCTCAGGCACCAAGGCATCAGTGCCCAGCATACCTCAGAGGCCAGGTCTGTGCCCTAACCTCATCCTTCTCTTGCTCTTTGCCAGGTTGTCCATCCTGCTGTCTTGGCTCTCAAATCCCACAGGCAGGGTAGAGCCACTGACCAACTTGCCCTGCCAGAGAGGACAGCAAGCCCCAGCTCTTGGCTGCAGGGAGGAGGCTGCCCACTGCCACATAAGCATTGACATAACTGACTCGCTGTCCACGGAGGCAGCCTTTGCCCACAAGGTGAATATATACTTGTCTACCTTAGCTGGACACTCATACTCCTTTCTTATGCCTACCATCCTTTTCCTTTCTGCAAACAGGACCTAGCACAGAGGAGGCAAAACTCATGCTGTTAAAGAATGACTGTAATTATTATAGGGTGCTGAAACACTGGCCCAGGTTGCCCAGAGAGGTGGTAGATGCTCCATCCGTGGAACCATACCAGGTGAGGTTGTTTGGGCCTCTGAGCAACCTGATCTAGTTGAGGATGTCCTTGCTCACTGCCAGGGGGGGTTGGACTAGATGACCTTTAAAGGTCCCCTCCAACACAAACCATTCTATGATTCTATGATTATACATGGAGAAAACTTTCTGATGGCAGTAACTAGGTAGTTTATTGCCCAAGAGTAGAAGCAGCTTTCCAAATAGGCAAAATACCTCCTGGATAAATAACACATTTTTTTAAAGTTGCTTTTATTTGTGTTACATATTCCTAAAACTCCTGACAGACACACTAATTTCAGGAATTAGTCCAGACATGTAAAAAGATCTTGTTCTTCTCTGGTTGATTTATGGGGGGGGGGAAGTCATTGGCAGTCTTTGCATGAAGAGACTTGGATAAGTACATGAAGTTATTCACTTACTCTTGCTTTGGTCTTTCATTAACAGTTTGTGTGTGGTATTTTGTTATATGTAACATTTTTTTCCCCCTAGATTTAGGAGCCCATGACATCAGAATGGTTTTGCTGGTAGAATCAGACATAGCTGTGGTATTAGGAATTAATCTAGACACACTTAAGTCTTGTTGTAGCTGTAAGACACAGCTGGGAGTGCTACATGCCACAGAGGGTGAACAGGAGTGTCTTTTCCTTAAAGTCAGTATGGAGAGACTCCCATAATCCCATAGGAAATATTTTTGGTTTGCTTTTTTTCAAAACCTCTGTGTGGCATAGGAAAAGAATGGATGGAAGAACGATAACAAGAGAGAGCATGTCTGGGAGAGAGATAAGATTGAAAAGGGCTGGTAAGCAAAAGTGCTCAGAGTTGAGCCTGTGTTTGCAAAATTGTGCAGCCTTTAGAAAAGCTGCTGCTCATTTAATTGTCTAACTAGTACTGAGGTCCTGGAAAATCCAGCCCTTAAAATTAGCAAGATAAGAAACTCAGTTTTAAAAAACCCCTTTAATAAGGATTCTCCTTTTACTGGGTTAAAAGTTACAAAAACAAACACAATCGTGCTGGGCACAGAGTTTGGGAGGTTGTTTCCTTTTTATAAAGAAGCAAATTGTAACTCTGCCTTTGCAGTGATTTATACATGAGCCCCATCTTGTGTGATCCCTCCAAAACATCTCACTGACTCTGACAGCAAAGAGGTTCAAACATTCCACCTGCAAAAAACTTCCTTTCCATTAACAACCCACAGAATATGTGATGGTGACTGGTTGAATGACCAGCTGGCTTTTGAAGTACAATATGTACATACATATAGGAGCATGTTTATATGTATGTGTGTATTAGATAGAGATATATATTTATATATGCTTTGTGACTGAGCTGACAACCACCCTCTGGCTCTGCTTTCTATGGTTAACCTCTATTAGCATTGCAATTAGAAATACCTGGTAAATGTCTGCCTTTGATCTAACCTGCCTGTCACTCAATAGTCTTTTAAACTCTAGTTTTCCTCTCTCTTTCTTGACGTTTGTCATTGTCTTCCTTCTGAATGCCTTCCTTGCTCTTCTCAAAAGCTGGCCAAAAAAGGGCTAGGAGGGTAGATTGTAGTATCAAGTACCACACTGGAGGCTCAGAGGCAGCTGCCATCTTCTAAAAGGTCTCTTTATTCTTTGCAGCCACAGCTTTGCAATTGCCCAAATAACAAATATTCACTTCCCTCCCCTTTATCTTTCATGAAAAAAAAAAAAGAAATCCCCCAGCATCACAATAAGTTCTTCCCTCTTTCCAGCCTAGCCCAGTGTACATTAATACACCTTGTAATTGCTTGTCTCTATCGCTTTTAGTCCTTTGCCCTTTTTTGCTCCTTCTTTTTGTACTTCAGCTTCATCATTGATCCTATTCACTCTATTCCCAGCGCTGAAATCTAAGTCCCAAATGCCAGCAAGAAATACTCAGCCATTCATGACAAATTGAATGGCTCAATTTAAAGGGGAAGATAGCACCTCATCTACTGTTACTATTCACTACAATAATCTCCATCACTCGTTCACTGGAGAAAGCAGCATGTCCTGGGTTCAAGTACAGACTATGCTGATGATCTGTGGTTTGAAAGGACTAGAAGGAGCATTGCACATGACAGAGAGTCACCTTTCTGCCTTTGAAGGTTTTTATGTATTCACATCAATACAATGGTCAATGCTACTAAGAGCCCAGGAATGTTGCTCTCTTCACCCCCTCCTTGGCAGGATCCCAACCCACTTGCAGCAACATGCCAAAAAAAGAAGAAGATGAAGATAAGGCCAGCTCCTCAGCTGGCAGAAATGTGCTGTCAGTGTAAACACTTCTCCTAAAAGATGAGTGAAGATTGAGGAGAAAAAACAAACTTAGCAAATGCTCCAGCAAGGATGATGGCCTTGTTAAATGGAAGTGACATCCTGCTGGCTTCCCAATAGCTCCTGATGGGCTTTCCCTGTGGGCACTGGCATCCACAAGCCACCACCTGCCAGTGGTGCATCATTTGCACATAGGGTGCCAGCATTTCCTAGGCTGATCCAAACTTCTTTGTCAGCAGTTGCTATTGGCAGAAAATGGAGTTTCCAGCTGAATGTGGATGTTCACAGGAAAGAGCCTAAGGCCCTTGACTACTATTTAAAAATAAAATTTTCAGTTATCTCATGAAAAATTTTCTCTCTGAAAAATGAGAAAAAAAATTATTTGTTGGTAAATTCTGTCCACAAGGTTCTGATTTTGACTTTTCTCTATGGAATATGTTCTTCCAGTATTTAACTGATTATTTTTCAGTCAATGAAAATATGATTCCATTTTTTTCTTGTTAACAAAAGTTAAAACATTCAGGGTGGTTTTTTTTTCCTAGATAGCATTTGTGCAGCTGCATAACCCTAACAGTTATAGTAAGGGATTTACTGCTGGTTTTGATTTTTACCTGCCAGCTTCTTTAGCCATAGCATCCTGCATTGTAAATCCCTGTTTCCATGCATTTTGTCAGCAATGTGACTATGTTGTATTACCAGTAAGTGGGCACAGAGTGGAGATAACATTATATTGGTTCCAAGCAGCAATGCAGTGCACTGCTTTCCTGAACTGCAAATAGTTTCCAGAACTACTCAGGTTTGAATCATAGAATGGCCCAGGTTGGAAGGGACCTTAGAGATCATCTAGTTCTAACTCCCCTGCCATGGGCAGGGATGCCAATCACTAGACCAGGTTGCCCAGGGCCACATCCAGCCTGGCCTTGAACACTGCCAGGAATGGGGCATCCACAACCTCTCTGGGCAACCTGTTCCAGTGCCTAACCACCCTCTGGCTAAAGAACTTCCTTCCAATCTAAATTTCCCCTCCTTCATCTTGTAACCATTCCCCCTTGTCCTATTGCAATCTGACCAGCTGGAAAGTCTCTGATGTGTTTTGTTTTTCTTGCTGGTATTATTCCCATTGGAGAAGGTTATGTCTTGGTAGGGTAAATTCTACTCTTTCTCCATAACTTGCTCTCTTCCCCTATCCAGCTCACAGATGCTTTATTCTACTGAGGAATATTAGGAAGAACGGAAATCAACTCTGGATCACATCCCTGTTTTGCAGGTAAGAGTCTCTCTCCAGGTCTTCTGATAGATGTTGGGTAGACAGAAGACTTTTTGTTGGCTACATCTGCCTGCTAATTACTTGATCATAACTCCCCATCAAATGCAGTTGTATTTACTGCAATATGCAATAAAACAACCAAGTTGCAGGGCAGAAATGAATGCTAATGCCGGCCAAGGCTCACCAATAGGTTGTCCTCACTAAAGTCCAGCTCCCAGAGCTGCAGAGCTCAAGCCAGTTGAGTCTAAACCAGGGAGGATCAGAGAACCTCTTCTGTGGTGCTTAGTGCTCTGAGATGCTGCAGCAAAAACTCACTTTACGAGGATTTATTTCTTTTTAATGCTGTGTACATCACTCTCCAGACTTCACAAAGGAGCAACTTTCAGTTCTTGCCTTTCTGGATGAGAAAATGTCATTTAAAAAAGACTTTGAAGTGCAGTGAATGATTTTTATGTTGCTTTCAAACTCCATGGTGAATCTTTAGGGAGTCATGGAGAAGATTGACAGCCAAAAGGAGGAAAGTTTAGTTTTCTCTAGAGATTTCTTGTAGGTCTTGGCTTCTGCTGAATTAAACACAACATGGAAATAGTCTTTTTCAAGGTACTTTATAATCTCCAGCCAAAATCAGGAAATTATAGTTTGGGGGAAAAAATGCATAAACATACATTAAATAAACTTTTTTTAAAAAAGATTCAGGAATTTGACTTTTAGATTTTGACCAGTTTGTGTTTTCTTTAGACCACTCTTATCCTCTACATCCTAATAAAGTTATTCTCTATTTTGTGTAACACAGAGTGTCACCTAAAATCTCAGCAAGAAGTATATGAGTCAGTATGGATCTCACCACCTTGTTTGTTGATTAAATATCATGTCTGAATGAGAAATCACAAAATTATAGCACACTATTCAAGAACATTGTTTTCTTGTTATTTTTGTCTTGTTTTCAAGCTTTTGGGGTAGAGTGGTACTGGTCATAACTGGCAGAATTCTTCTGCCATTGTGAGGGCTGGAGATGTATTTATTGCAATCATAGTGAAGATTTTTAAATAATGTGCATCTTTGCTTAGTCATAATAAAATCCTGAGATAAAATGCTATTGGTGCATTAGCAGCTAACATTAGGCTCAAAATTTTGATTTTTGCTTAGAGAAGCTCACCACTTTTCCTTGAAGCCTTCAGTTTTTCCCCTCTGACTTCAGAACTGAGATGGAATTAATTCAGCTGCCTTGAAGACAGCTAACTTGCTATTCCCATCCAAAAAGCTGAGACTGTGAGCCAAACCATTTCTACTGAATTATAGAAGACATTCCTCAATAGGTAGCTGTGTTTTATTGCTCAGCTCTGTGAGAAAGGGGAAGAGAACAGCTGCCTTTTGAAGGAGATGACCAAATTTCTTTTGATCTGTTTTTAAGAGCACTGAGTTTAGTCTAAAGGGCATCCTCAGGCATCATACACATGACCAAGGAAATTGTGCTTCAAAGGGTGCAGAAGATAAAATTATAGCATTGCTTCATCTCACTACACACTGAATTATGCAGGAATGGTTTGCTAAAACTCACTCAGAGCCATCTCTAAATTAAAAATAAATACAAAAGATGGATTCTTTAGCAAGCTAACTGAGGAGTTTTCTTGTGGGCAGTTCCTGTGTATACTGCACTTTCTCTTCAGCTCTTTTTGAACTTTAGACAAAGTATTATAGATTCTTGAATACAGAGACTGGAATGACTTTCTCCTAATCTGGAGGGTTAGTTTCAAGGTCTCCTCAAAACATTTAGCAGAGCTTTGCACTGAATCCATTAACATCTGCTGGACATGATGCCTGCTTTTTGGATATTCAGCTTGATGGATAGAGTCTGACTGATGGAGATTCCAAAGCAACTCTGATAATCTGTTCTAATTTGGTCATGTATAGGGCTGTCAACATCCAGCTATATTGTCTATTCCAACATTAAGATGAATTCTCTTTGTATCTAAATAAAGCTGTTCATACTACAGTGCTGCCTGAGCAGGTCCAGAGGAGGCCTGGGACACCTTTTCTATGAGGAAAGGCTGAGAGGATTGGGATTATTCAGCCTGGAGAAAAGCAAGCTTGAGGGAAACCTTATTGCAGCCTTTCAGTACTTAAAGGAGCCTAAAAAAGATGAAGACAATCTTTCTAGCAGAGTCTGTTGCAACAGGACAAGGGATAATGGTTTTTAACCAAAAGAGGGAGATTTAGACTAGATATTGGGAAGAAATATTTTACACTGAGGGCAGTGAGACACTGGTACAAGTTGCCCAGAGAGGTGGTAGAAGCCTCATTCCCTGGAAACAATCCAGGTGAGGTTGTTTAGGGCTTTGAGCAAGCTGATCTAGTTGAAGATGTCCCTGCTGACTGCAGGGGAGTTGGACTAGATAACCTTTAAAGGTCCCTTCCAACTCAAACCATTCTGTGATCCTAAACTACCAAGCCTTACCTCTTCATGGAGGAGGAAAACACTGTACCTGAAAGATTCCACTAATCTGAGTATTGAAAGCAAATCCAAACATAAGAAACATTAGGAAGAATTTCTATGATTATATTACAATGAAACTTTTCTTGCACCTCCACGGATGAAGTTACAGCATTCTCCACATGCCATGATCTCCTTTATCTCATACCATCAGGAGGTTATTTTTCTTAGAGTTATTTATTTATTTATTATCTTCTGAAGTGGGCTGAACATGGACTGAAACAACTGCTTTGGCAATTTCAGTTTCAGGGAATTCTGACTTTTCTCACTTGCAAAATCTTCCCATTCCTGTTGCCATCCTGTTCATCACAGTGGTTTGGGCTAACAACTCTTAACATGAAGCATTCATTAGGCCTCAAGGAGCAGCAGCAGCAAGCTGCTTGAACACACTGTGCCTTTTGTAGGGCAAAAGCTAGGGTCTCAGCTGGTGTCTGCTGAATTAGAAGCAATTAGAAAGGCTTTAATTGAAGTCAATAGAGCTACCTAAACTTACCACATTTGGAAAGCCAGCACAGACTGAGCAGCACTTGCAGGGCTCAACTGCTGATTATGACTCATGTGCAAACTGGGAAAATAGTGAATTTTTAAACAATATCCCTTTTTGTGTTGCAAGCAGGTCAAATGCTGTCCCATTTTTTACAATCCAACAGGGAGATGGAGTTTAGGAAGGCACAAAAGCCCTAGAAAAAGAGTTACAGTTGAGGTCACATTTTCATAGTCACATTATTGAACTGTAGCTTTGAAAGACAAAAGAGCAGGCAATGTCCTAACTTGTAGTTGTTGCCTAATGATTGTGTTGTTGGGCTGGAGAGGGAGGAGTGCTAGGTTGCTTAACAGTTTTACATTTTCCCATGGTATATGGTTGGCTATAATTAAAGGGTTATATAAATAAGCCATTGGGAAACAAATTAATTTATTTCCTTGGTGGGGCTATTTATGTAATTTGGGGCTTACACGTTGATCTGTTTTCTCTTTGAAGCACTCAGCTCCCCTCTCTTCCCCCAAACCTTGTCCTCCTCTCCCAATTGTTTTAAAATCATTTCAAAACACGTGGAAGGAATGCAGATGTTAAATGGGCTGCAGCTTGAACTTCCTTGATGCAACAATGCCCTTAATGAGAAAAAGCTGGAGAGCAGAGTGAGACCTGGCTTGTAAAGCTGGTTTATGATATGTTTATTACTTTATCAGAAAAGGCCTTCAAACAGACAGAGAGGAGCAGGACACAAGACAGAGGAGCTGGCAGTGCCAGTGGCTCACAGCTACTCAGCAGCAGCACCCACTAGCTGCCCCTCATAGGTAGGTAGTGCAAGAATCCATCACCCTGCTCTTATTTGGGGCAGCTTTAGGGATTTGGGTGATGCTCAGCTTTTCTTGTTTTCACCCCAGTGGTGGGGATGGCAGAGGGAAGGACAGGTTGTTTTCTACCCCAATCAGAGAAATGAGAAATTTCCTTTTCCAAGGATATAATAAGGTGTCATTAAAAGTCCAGCTTAAAAACCCAAACCATAACACTGAGTTTTCCTATTATGTCTGTGTTCCTTTTATGAGCTTGTAAGCAAGATCATTAAGCTACTTGCCATTCTCTGAGCAAATCTTTATTTAATCATGTTTGGGGTTTGGTTTTTTTTCCATTGTCTTCCCTAGAAATGCACAACCTTAAGCATTAGAAATTTTAAACCAAAATCCCAACATTTAATTTTTTGCATATAAAGCTGCAGTATGGAAAACCAAACGATTTCTATGAATGCTATTTGTACTAACAGCTCCACTAGTTTCCTGCAATAGACACCATTTTGACTTCATAAGGGGAAAAAAAGGGGGAGAAGAGAAAAGGAGGAAAATGTAATGTTTAAATGCCTTGACATAAAGACTATGGCTACATTTTAGGCAACTCCTCCAGGCCCCAGCAGTGAGATTCAAATAAGCTTCACCAGCCAAAGGGAAGTGTACTTCTGTGATATTTCTTGTGTGTATAGCATTAAATTAGTTATGCAGCATGCTCTCATACCTTTCCTTCTCTGACACACATGCCTTGTTATAGAGCATCTCCAGCCTAACCTCTTGGACTTGGTGTTGTGGAAGACGCTCCTGGCAGAAAGGCAGTGCTGGTTTCTCTTCTTTTTAGGATTTCTAGGCTCAGGATAATTTCAAGCCCTTAGTAGGCTACAATAATTTCCTTTTAAGCTTTTGCTTAATGTAGTGCAGTAACTTCACAGCATGTGCCCTAAGAATGAACACCAACCAAAACTGCTGATCATGTTTATCTTACACTGCGAGGAAGGCACTGATCAAAGCAATGTATATTTTGATCAAAATTCTTCCCAAAGTGGCAGCTTCCACCTTCAGCACACTGCCAGTGTGCCTCTGCTAACAATGCAGAAAGAGCAAAGAAAAACAATTAGCAACAGTCTAGAGGCAAATTTGAAGCCATTTTCACATCCCTGAATATCAAGGATAAGGTTGGGCTGGGGGCCAGAGTGTATTTGTCTCTCTCTGGTGGATTCTGAAGGGAGTGAAAATGAATGCTTGCTCATAAGTTGTCTGTTATTTCTGCATTTTGAAGATTAATGGCTTTGATTTTTCAAATTCTAATCACAGACTACAAAGAACTGGAAAAAAATTATTGTGAAATAATTAATAGCACCATATTGAATTTGGCTCTTCTGTGGGGAGCTGGTTAGTTGTTGTGGAAGCTTCCTACTGTTTGCAGTCAGTGTTGAATTAGGCACTGTGTGTACAGTGTTTTGGGCCAATTCAGCCCAGCCCCCTCCTCAAGCTGAGCCTAAGCAGCAGCATTGTTCCCCTGACTGAGTTCCCAAGGGCATAATGGGAATATGCAGAAAACAGGCAGAATGTCAATACTGGAGTGAGGGGAATGGCAAGCTTTTAGGCATTTGAGGGGATGAGATTGGCACTTGTGAAATCAGAAATGGTGGTTTCCTATAAAACTTGTATGTAAATTTAGACAAGTTGCTTAAACTTGCTGTCCTTGATACTCAAAGTTACATAAACATCTGCATTAATCCATTTATCTTAAAGAAACTTCAATCACACTTAACTTCAATCATACACTTCTGTCCCAATTATGCTAATAGCACTCAAGTACATACTTGAGTGGTTCACTGACTGCAATTCAGTGTCTCCCATTTCCAAGGATATTGTACTTCCCTGGAGGAGGAGAACAAGCTAACAGGGCTGAGGAAAAACTACAGGATTGTTTACATTCATTAAAGCTTGTTCAGGACTTTCAAGAAACTGGCCTTCCCTTGGCCTCCTCCTTTGATATTTTTAAGATTCTGTACAGAAAATTATTTTTAAATAAACCACTGAGTTTGGGGGCAACAGACTGTGGAACTTGAGCTGAAAAAATGAAGTGATGTTTAAGGTACTGCTGCAGAAAAACCCTCCCTGTCTTTAAATACTAATCTTATGGTCTTTATTTGCATTCTTAAAACTGAACATGACTTTAATGTTTTTATTGAATTATCTGGAAAACTGCTCTCTTTGCCTTAGACTTTATGGGTCAGGTTTCAGCACAGACTGACTCTTCCTGCTGACTTCTGAACCTCTGAAGATGCTGTTGTGTTTGGGCTCTGCATGACTCTCCTCTTACAACAAGAATAGCATTGTAAGGCAGATATATGATGTGTCCTTCTGTTTGCTGTTGAAAGTCTGCTTGCAAAGAAAGGGCCAAAAATATTTCAAGGGAGGTTCTATTAGTTTATGTAACTGATTAAAACTCAAAATGCTGTTTCTTTGTTTCAATAGTATCCACCACTCCTCACAACAGCCCGTCAAAGCTGTAGGGTAAAGCATCCTTTTGGCAACCACATTGTTAAAAACTGAGCCTCACACTGAGGTGAGAAAATAAACTGAAGACCCTTTGAGGAAATTTTTGAAGACTGTATGTAAGCTCAATATCTTTATTATTCCTTGCTACAGCTGACTGAGTCTCTGGGTTTCTATTTCTGTTGAAACAACAGCACCAGTGAGTTAGCTGCTGCTGGTTCCTTGCTATGGCACAGGAGGGGAGCCTGCTGGGGCAGTCAGCAGCAGCCTGGGCTCTTTCAGCAATCCCCAATGAAATCTGAACTTTTGATCTTCTGACCTTTGAAAGGGGCTGGTTTTTAAATTCACAGCAAATACTTCATACCTATTAGCCATGGGCAGATGGGACAGTGACACAGATGAGCCATTCCCTTCCCAGGAGGTAATTATCATGTGCATCACATTGTGCAGGCAGCAGGCAACACGAGAAGATGCATCCTCAGGAAATATTAGCCTTGCAAGATGTGTTAGTGCCTGTCAGCAGCAAGCAAGACTCCCTCTGTGGAGTGCAGGTAGTAACCTTTAAAAACAAGGCAAGAAGAAAAGCATCAGAAGAAAAGCTCTCTCCAAGAGCTCCCTTTAATGTGCAGCACACCAGGAAACATATGGGTACTGGTTATGATGAAGTCTTTTGCACCTTGTAGTGCTTGGGATTCCTTAATATATATTGATGGCTTTGAATTGCTGTCCTCAGTTGCAGCATCAAAGAGTAAATAGGCTGAATGTTGCCACATTTGGTCATTTGAACATCATCCTTTTTAACCTGCCTGTCTCCCTTTTCTTGCTCAGATAAAGTTTTGTTTTCAGATGCTGCATGAGCACAAGTTCACAAACAAATGATGCTTGTTATAGAGTCCCAACAGTCTCAGCAGGACCTGCATGCTGTGCTGATGACCAGGCTTGCATGACTTTGCACAAGTAAGAGGTAGACTCTGTAGATCAAGAAACTGTTGTCCTGATATGCCACAAGGAAGAAGAGCTCAGCACTCAGTGAAGTTTATTGTAGTGGAGAACCTGGCAGAAGTTACCAGACACAGGTAAAAGACTAAGACCCAAGTCCTCAGGCATGTCCAGTGGTTCTGAATGCTGTAATGGTTTGAAATCAATTTAGCAGAGGTGCTGAGCCACACAAATCTGAAATAACCCTTCCTCTTTCTTTCCTTGAATATACTACAGGTCTTCTGCCTTTGTTTTCTTGAATCTTCCAAGAGTCCCAGCCTGACCACAGTGTAACTAAGGGATGCCTAGAAAATACTGATGTCCTAAGTTAAGTGTGAAACATTTCTTATTTCTTACATCAAACATATTTTCAAGTACAAGTTTTTTGTAGCTGTTCCATTTTGCCCTTTCCTGTGTTTCCAGTTGGTATTTCCACGCCAACTAAAACACTGATGTATTTAAAATACAACTAATGAGCTTTCTTTGTCCTCTGCCTTGTGCTGGAAAATCCCACCTGATCCCTAATTAACAAATTGATTTATTAAAAGTAGAACTAATGACATCTCTTTGTCCTTTACTTCCAGCTGCAAAATCCCACCTGATCCCAGATTATCACATTGATTTATTTAGCATTAAAATATATGCACTGCATAGTTTCTTTATCATGCCTCTTAGTGAATGCCTCAGGCATATGTTGCAATTCAAGTGTTGTTGCTCTGATTTTACCAGTCACATAACAAATACTTTAAGAGCCAAATAGTTGTTTAAAATGCCTCATTGTGGCTCTAGATGTTCAAGAATTTGAGTGTTCCTACTGTTAAGGTCAATAGGAAGCCACTGGTAGTAACTCAGAGCATCAGCCTTGCAGATCACCTTCCAAAATATCACTGGAGTATATGTTTGTCTTCAAATAGTTGGGTCAGCTCACTGGTGTGAGTGGATCTCTGCAGGGCACTGTCCATAAGTCCTGTGCATCCAGTGTTTTGCTAGATGATGGGGTTTCTTTGCAAAGCATTGACAGTGTCCATTGGTGTTCCTGCCTCACACAGAACAAGCAGCCAAGAAGCATCACCCAGAATAAGGGAAGCAGAACAGGAGTTACACGCCAGGACTGATTCACCGTGGGCTCAATCTCTTGTAAACAGCTTGTGGCAAGTCTAGCACAGTTGGGAAGTGTGTGTGTGCCTGTAACAAGAGCTCAGAACTATCACCCATCAACAAGATCTGACCTTGGACTTGCACTGATAGGAATATATCTGCAGGCAGCACGAGGCTGTTACGTCGCAGTATGTAAACACTGAGGGATCCTTGGCCCTTTTCCCTGTGGTGCTCTGCAAAAACAAGCAGTGGGTCCCTCACTGGAGGCAATGCCTTCAGAGAGAAGAACTGACAAATCATATGGGGCTGGTTTAGATGAAGCAAGACAGAAAGACATGATCTCTGGCAATAAGAGACAAGTGGTCACAGGTTACATGAATGTCTTGCATCAAAAGGAATGGCAGAGAAACATCCCAATTTAGTGTGCCAGCCAGCCTCCTCATAGCATAGTACAAGTAGCAGGGCCCCATCCCATAGCTGTGACCACTCCAACATGCATCTCCTTTACCCTCTGAGCTGTGCCTTCAGTCTTACTATTTCTCTTCCCCTTACAGACCCTGCTCCCAAGACTGATAAGACCTCCCACATAAGCACTGGTAACCCTGCAAGCTCTTGAAGCTCTTTCTGAGTAGGTCTATCACATCAGTACTGTGTAAAGCAGTTGTGCTTGAATGGGAACCTGAACAAGACCCAGCACCTCTGCCAAGGAAAAATCTGAAGCAGTGTCAACCTGCCTCACAGGAAGGCTCTCAAACCTTGGCATGTAGGCTCCCAGTCCTCTAAAGTGCTCTGGTGTCCCTTGAGGAGGGTTGGTGGTTTCTCTAAGGTAGCAATAGTCTGCATTTGCCCCCAGTCCCTGACTCAGGTTTCCAGAACAAAGCTATAGTATGTCTGCTCCATGACTTAATCAAATTACCATTCAATTGGTAAGCCCTTTATTTCACTTGGCCAACATCTCCTTTGGCTACCATCCTAATAGTGAGATTTCTTAGTTAATACTATTGACCTTCTGCACATCAAACTTCTGCATATCTCCCTTCCAGTCTCCTAGCCCTTCACAGGTTTATTTCTTTAGCATGTTAGTAGCTGTACTCCTATATGCAGTTGTGTCTGCCTGCAAGAATACAGCTACATGCATCAGGCAAAAATGCCACTGTTTAAATATGTATTAATGAAAAGGGGAAAAAAGCTGAAATAGCTTATTTTCACCTTGTTCACCACATTGCTTAACACACTTTGGAGTAGATAAGGCTCCTCATTTTCATTTTAAGCATACAGAAGAGTGGCATCTAGCTGCTTAGCCTTCAAAATGTATTTTTCCTGCTCCCTCCCTGAAAACAATGAGCACACATCATAGATCAGAGAGGAGTGAAAAGTGAAGTTCATCTTTTCATCTGGGGAATTTAAACACCTGAATTTCCACCACATCTGTCTTACAACATAGGACTTTGCCTCCATCTGCTTGCCTGCATCCTGCAGAGTTCCCAGCTAGCTCTTCTGGCAGGGAGCTTCTTCAATGGAAAACAATGGTGAAACTAAGAGCTACCTTTTGGATGTGTTAAGCCCGTGGTGAGCCAACTGGGAGATCTGGGAGTCTAGGATCTGCAGCTTCCTTGCCTCAGGGGTTCAAACCCACATCTTGCACCAGTCTGTAGGCTAGGCTAGGATGGGTGTTTTCCCATCATGAGCTGTGCCACTGTGCTGAAAGAGATGAATAGAGCTGGAAGGAAAAAAGCAATCATGGGTGATGAAGGATGCTGTCTGGGAAAGGAGGTGCAGGAGACACCTTGTTTTGTTTTCTTCCTCAGACTGCTTCCGTATTTTGTCTAAAGATGGGTATGTTTGTAATCCATGATCATTTTCTGGAGAAGGGACCTTTCCTTTCTAAGCAGCTAGAGTAATTCCCAGAGTCTCTTCCCCTCTTGATAAGACCAGCCTCCCTTCCTTTCTGTGGAGACCAAAAACCTCAGGAAGCTCATCTCAGGTGCTACCAACAGACACTACCTGTATGTAGCCTACAAGGACCCTTTCAGATGTTTGAATTTTCACCCCAACCTCTTTTACTGGAAGTGGGATACTTGTCTGTCATCAGGACTAACAATAAGTTACTGTTAGATAACAAAATATCTCCAAAAGCCTGAAAGAGACCATTTCTATGACAATTTCTGCTTCATCAGTCATCCCTCCTTAACTTCCATCACCAGATTCATCTCACAGAATTGACTTACTCAAAGAATGCTGAAGGAAACACTTGGCTGCCAAGCCAGTCACTCCAGGTATTATCTTATTAATCTTAATTGACATTTCCTTGTTTGTCTCTTTTATTTCTCCTTGCTGCAGCTTTGCATGGCCCTTTTTTTCCAAATTCCAGGTGATAAGTCCAGAGAAAGGCACTGTTTGGTGTCTAATGAACCACAGCTTAGTGGAAGATTGCTTTGAGGGTATGTGATGTTATAATATCAAAGAGAAAGTATCCAAAGGAAACCATAAGTAACAGCCAGGAGTAATAAAACCTTGAATTTATTCTCAATTTTGCTTCTAGCAACTCAGCTCCAAGAATATGTTGTCTTTGTGAGGTGTTCTTTAAGACCAGCCTCTGTTTTCAGCAATGCTCAGTATCTGATGCAGAGCAGGAAAGTCTGTCTCTGCCCTGTTGGCAACACATATCTAGGTGACATTGCAAATCTCAGCAGTTGCAAAAGACAACTTTCTTCTCATCATGGTATTTTCCAACTGAAAGCTGTTTCTTTTTCTGTTTTTATACTTTAAGACAAACTTCTCTTCCTTATCAAAACTGATCTTCATCTATTTTCTGGTTTTATATATGAAGTGGAAATCAGATCTTCAGTTAGAATTGATTTTAGTTAGAAATTGTATCTTGGTACCTGAAGGGTAACACTATCAAGTAGACCAAAACTTTACACAGATTTTCACGAGGAATACAAGCTTTTAGAGTTAAAATTAGATAGCTATTTCAGGTTTTCTTGTTGGTCCAACCTCCCTGGAAATCAAACAAAGAAAAACATTTCCCAACCACATTATTTAGCCCAAACAATACTGCCACAATGATATAGAAAATACCCAGTTACATTCCCAGCCCTCAAAGCTTCCTCAGCATGAGACAGACACACTTTAACTCCAGAAACTAAAATTGCTCAAAAGCCTGGAGACATTTGGAAGAAAGAGTTCACCTACACTGAATGAATCCTTTAGGTTACCACATCAGCAGTGATGAAAGCATGTAGGCAAAGTTGTGCTTAGCAAATTACTGTGTCATAGAGATTACCTTTTTTGGTTCCACCATGTTTAAGCAGGCAGCATGTTCTTGTCTCTGGAAGATCCAAGAAGAAAGGCTCTTCATTCCAATGTTAAGACTTGTTTTAAGCTCAGTGAAAATCTTTGGAGTATGAAGCATGTTCTCCTGAGTTCCAGACAGCTGCACTTGAACACCATGGTGAAAATAAGCTTCACACACCTATTGCAAACAGGGAGAAGGAAATGCTGCTTGCAGTGGTAGAAGTAATTTGTGCATCTTCAAAGCTTGCAAAAATGCTTTCTTCTTCTTTTTATGCATTGACTATACTTAGAAACAGGTGTTTCAAAGCTGAGAAAGCTACCTTTGGGAAGCCAACCACAAGATTTACTTGGTAATAGTCAACTTGGATGGTTAAGCTTTGTGCTGCCTCCTCAAGGCTTGCCTTCAAGGTCAGCTTTCTCTTCATCTGTGTTTCTTCTGCTGCACAGCTAGCTGCATGAGCTCTATCTCTGTGGTATTTGAGTACTTTTAGGAAATATGTTCATTTCCCAAGTAGGGAAGCAGACCACAGTAGTCTAGATACCTTGCCCACAGCTGGTCAAGAGATGTGTGGTACAAATAAGAACTAAGCTCTTCATTTCTAGCAAAATAGCCTTCTGTAAGGTCAAGGTAATGGAAGAGAGAAATCTCTGCAACTACATTAATATGAAATGTTATGAAATTGTGGGGAAACAGTAAATACACATGCAGAAGACTTCATTTTCTGTGCTCAGATCCATCAGGGCTGCAGGCATACAAAATGCCTACCTCTTATGTTGCTCCTTTGGAATAATGGTCATTTAGTAGGTGTAACTGTTTATCTTCCCACAGGCTTAATGTCAGTGAAATAGTTCAAGATCCTCAGACACAAATGATTTTCAGTCAAAGTTAGGTTTCATTACACTAACTGGACAAACTGATCTATCATCAATATACTAAATAGGGGCACATCCCAGTTTGTTTCCAAAGCTACATTGTGTTTTTCTATCTTATGTCTCTCCGGGAAAACAAATGAATGCAGAGCAATCATTCTCAAACCAATACCTTCCTGGTGACATCTTCTCTACAGAACCATTAAATCTTCTTGGCCCTCTTGCAGATGGTTCAGCTTTGTAAGATAGAGTTCTGGACCTACTCATTGATGATTCTTGGCATTGAGCCTCCCATCTCAATAAGCCAAGAAACTTTCTTCCCCAGCAAACTTTATAACTGAACTTGTAAGTGCTAAGCAATGTCTTCCATGGGAGAGTGAAGATCCTTTTTTACAAGGTTTCTTAGGGCCTCCTCAGTTCCTCAAGAACAAGAACATTGCATCTCTCTCCAGAGAAACACAGCGATGTTTCCTGGTGGTAGATGTGCTCTGGCATTGCTTACCAGCAAGAAAAAATGTGACAAGATCTGGTCAAGGATCACTCTAGTATGCTTAGCTTTGAGGAACATCAAAGAGTAAGTGAGGAGCTTGATGCATTTCTTCATAATCAGAAGCTAGAAACCTGTTCCATCTTATTCTTTTCTCATGTTTTGAGCAGAGCTTTGACAAAGCAGTGAATTTACCCCAGAGCAGTTAAATCCCAAACCAAACCCCTAAAAGGTGTAATCTACAGGCAGGCATTCTCCTGGCATTCTCTGGCATGCAGATGACTGATAATATCAGCATAACAGCTGTTATCTCAAAAGTCTGCCTCTAGGCAAATCAAAAGTAAAGAAAAGCCAAAACACTTGAAGAGATGAATATAGAAGGCATTTGCCTGTAATTTGCTGGCTCTGGATTGCCTGCTGTCAGGGGTAAAGTGAAGCATGTTTGGTTTATAAAACAATTACAGAGCTGTCATCCTTGCAGCTCCTATGTGTAGGGCAATGAAGAGCAACACCATTGCCAGGACTGAAGGCAAAAAGGTTGTTTTTTGCACCAGAACCTGAAATATCCGTTCTCAAGGATATGCTTGAGCCTTGCTTCCATGGAGCAGCAGAAGCAGGGCTGTCCCCAGATGGGCCAAGCTAAAAATGTTTCACACTGGGGGTGATGAAACACTGGCACAGGTTGCCCAGAGATGTGGTAGAAGCCCCATCCCTGGAAACAATCTAGGTCAGGTTGGACAGAGATCTGAGCGACCTGATCTAGTTGAAGCTGTCTCTGCTTGCTGCTCAGGGGTTGGACTAGATGACCTGAAAAGGTTCCTTCCAAGCCAAACCATTCTATGATTCTCTGCAAGCATTATATGAACACAGCTGTTGCAGACATAGCAAGTGGATAAAGGAGGTCCATGCTCCACCCTGGGTGTCCAGACAGCAGCAGTTAGAGGCAAGCATGGGTCTAAGTTCAGTTAGACTCCAACTATCATCTCTGGACTCTTGGACATGCTCCTTCCATGCAAAACTTCTCAACTGGGATATGCTGCTTGCACAGATTCCTTCCAACCAGTGGCATGCTGGTTTTATAGTGGCAGCCCCACAGCTAGGTTCTGTTTATGCCTTGGCACCAGGTGTGGGACTGAGCTAATACATACTGGATAACTTGGAGGACAGGTAGAGAAACTTGGGTCTACCTAGATCTGTGCTGGTTCAAGATGATTATTTTTTCTGATGATCTGGGTGAAGAGTAATTGATCTGACAGTGACCAACAAGTTTCTGAGGTGATATGGCAGCTTGTGGAGATGGAGTTTTTACTCCAATTAAACCTGCACCTGTTTGCTGCAGCCACAGATCCTTGAAATGACCAGGCTGTGAAACCTCTAACAGATCAAAGAAAGTTTTTCTGGACCAGGCTAAAGTCAAAACCATTGAGTGCTCTTGTCAGAGCTGTCAGCAAGAGAATTAAAATGTGGCTAGCAATAATTGAGCTGTTAGAAATGGGGTTAGAGATTAAGGGCTATTGCTTTTAGTGTCCTAAGAACATCCTGACCTCCACAAGAGAAAACCTACATGTTTGGAGGAGGTTCTGATTCTGGACCATACCATATCTCAGTAAAACTCTGCCTTTATAAAAAATAATTCCCTACTGGATTGTTATCCATTTAAATTGTGTCCACATGTAACAAGCTTGGCTTTTGCATACTTCTGGAAACTCTGGAAGTAGAATTACCACAGAAATCTGCAGTATTTTAGTGGGAAGGGGGTACTACTAACCATAAAGCTCATATTGAAAATCCATCTGTCTTCTGATTTGAGGCTAAGGCAGGCCAAGAAAGCCACATGGGCCTTAGGAAGAGAAGTAACAGGGGAAGGGGGAGAGAAGGTCATCTTGGTTTTGTTGGAGAGGGAAAACGAAAGCTTTACAGGTGCTCAGGGAATAGGAAACTCACCATTTCACTGATGTCAGGTAACTGTCTGTAACTGGGAGGTTTAGGTTAATATTCAAACCTTTAGCATTACTGAGCTCTAACCATGGGATAAAAGATGTCAAGGAATGACTATGAATTGCAAGATTTAAGATTAAATTCAAGGAGCAGCAGTACAGCTAAGACAATGGAGAGGAAGTTAGCAAATCCTGGTTTGGCTCCTGCTTCTGCCCATGATTTTGAAAATGTCACTTTTCTTCTTTGGATATGTCTTTCCCAAGCCTTTAGCATCTGGTTTGCATTTGTAGCAGATCTTCCTACCAAGGGTGCATGTCCATGAGCACTTTCCTAAGCTCACAGAACGAGCTAATCTTCAGCTCAGGAGCACACTTGGGAAGCAGACCTCCCATCAACTCTGCTTACAGTGCCTGGGTTCACAAGCAGAGCAAGGGCAAAACCTTCTCCCTCCACCCTAGGCATTGAGCACCTTTGTGGGGGCTGGCCAAGACAGAGCTGGAGAACTTGAGTAAATGCCCACAGAAAGTCAAGTGTATTCTGGTGATGTACCACATTTAAAAATGTCTTTTGTGTCATGAATTGAAAGGGACCCACCTGGGCTGAAGCAGCAGCCAGGTGACCTGCCCTGGGAGTCATCTGCTTGAGCATCACCTCACCTCGTCTCAGTCCTTGCTGTGACTGATCCCTTGAGACTTGCCAGGAAGGAGCAATCCAGTGAAAGGCACTTCCAGGAATGACATTTTTTCCAAAGAGAAAGCCCTTTCTCTGCTGCAAGAGCTCAAATTCTTCATTGTAGTTCCTGGAAAGTGAACCAGTCTGAAAAATCCTGGCAGTGTTTACAGGGGTAAGAAAACAATCATGATGGAGGCTGTGTAAAGCAAACAAAAAACTGGGAATAGCTTTAAATTCAGGAGTATGAAATTCTGGATACTATCAGCATGTTGTAAAAAATGCCCTGATGTGGTTTCTTGTAAAAGTGTTTGTGAAACTTAGGGTAAACTTAAGCCATTTGACTCTTTTGGTTGGAAATCATACAAAACTCTGTGGTTCTTACTTTTCATCTGCCAAAATGAAGGAAACTATTGTGCTGCATTCCTTGTAAGTGTTAGGAATTGCATTTAACTAAGGCTCAAGGAAGATTTAAGCAGAAGTAGAAAAAATTCTCCTCACTGGTTTTTATGACTTTGGAAATGTATCCAGATTTAGGATGCATGTCTCTCCTCTGTTCTTGTGGTGACTTCTGGAAGATATGCTTTGTGAGGGGACCCCCACACCCGCGGGGGACACCCGGAGGCGCTGTACGCGGGGCCACCGCCGCGAGGCGCCCCACCCGCGGCCAGCCGGTCCCTGCCGGCGCCGCCACGGTTCCCTCTTCCCGCCTTCCGCCGCCCTCAGCCGGCCGCGCAGGGCCCGGACCTGGGCCTCGGCCTCAGCCTCAGTCCCGGCGGGCAGCTCCGCTACCCACACCTCGCCTCGCTGCACTCCCGCCCCACCCCCGGAGCTTGAACTGATGAGTCTGCAACCTGAATGAACAGAAAATTTTAGAACGTGGGTGGCTGGGTGTTATGGGGAGCACATAGAGAGGTTTGCTCAAACTTTAGCCTTCCTACTAATTTCACTGGAAGCCTTACATAATATTGGAAGTTCTAATGAATTGTATCTCTCAAAATTACAAGAAAGAGGCTGTCCCAGGTTAAGGTAATTTGGGAACAAAGTTATCGGCAGAATTCATTGTATTTATAAGTGTAACAGGGAAAGTAAAAGAAAGCTTTCTTCTCATCCTCTTCTGTATTTCTTTAGTATACAGCACCTGTAGAGAGCTGTGAGGGCTTGGGCAACTTGTATTGTATTGATCCAAAGTCCCTGCTGGCCTGAGGGCACGTGGGTCACTGCAGCCCAGGGATCTGTGTCTGCTCATGTGCTCTGAAACAAAGCAAGCACTGCGAGAAAGTAGAAGTTGCTCTGAAAGGTTTCTTCTTTTCAGCAATAGCAATATTCACTAATCAGCAAGAGCCAATTCCCTTTTTGCCTGCCCCTAAAGTCCTTACCATCTCTGTGAGACTATAAATTGATCTTTGTAACATGTCCAGAAGATTAAAAATAATCCAGGCTCTCAGAGAACGCAGAAACACGTCGCTCGTTCCAGAATGGAGAGGTCCTCAGGGAGCTGCTGCTTTCAAGTTGAACCAAGATAGCTTTAGCATGAGTATCACACCAATGTTAACTGTGCTGTGTCCAGAAGCTGATTCCTTGGGAATCAGTTTCCTAAAGTTTCATAGGTGTTGCCAAAAAAAGAGTGTTTAAAAAAGAACAGAAGTAGACGTAGCAATAAAGACTTTGCTTTGCTTTGGAGTATTCCCAGTAACTTTCTGGGTGGAATGAGCATAGACCACATCAGCTGTGGAAGCAGAAACACTAAGATCAGGTTTGCATGCCACAGTATAACATTTCCACATTCTCCAAGGAGGACCTGTAAATATCCTATAACAGTTCATCTGCCAGAATATCAGTGCTGACAGGGTTTTCAGGTCTGATATTTACTTTTGTCTCTTCAGATAGCACAGATCAACATATATCAAGCAATTTACAGATGTTCCAGTAACTGTTCACCAAACCACAGTGCCTTAAGTTTCCAACAGCACAAAAGAGTCAACCTGCCAAGTCTCCCAGCATCCACCAGCCTCTTCAGGTGAGCTTCATGGTACAGCCTGGCTTGCCAGCAAACAGACACTTTTACTGAGCAGAGGGAAGCTGCCCTGAGACTTTGGTGTGGCCCTTGGGGGTACCATGGCTCTGGATCATCGTATCAGCATAGTGTGTGACAGTTTGTGCAAAGCCCCTGAGGCTGGCTGCTTTCTGGGTAAAGAAGGATGCCCTGGGAAGGGCTGATGTGGTTGCAAAGATCTTGTTGAGCCATCCAAGGGCTTCTTCACAATTCTCACAGCAGATTGTGGGAACTGAACATCTCGTTGCTGTCTTTGAACTCAGTTTCTTTCTGTACTTAAGAACAGGAGATAGTGATCATCAATCTTTTAAGAAAATAAGCAAGAATTTGAAGCAGTACTTCTGCATTAAAGAAAAATATTTTATTTCATTAGGAAAATATACTTTACATCTCCTCTAAAAAGTGTTTCCAAAACTGAACACTAATCCAGCCAGCACAGTCATCCATTTGCACAGCAAGCCCTTAGACACAGTTTTCCTTCTTCCAGATGACTTTCGTAGCCCACCTGGGAAATAAATTACTGGGCAGTGCTAGAGTTAGTAAACCTACCTACACTCATAAAAGTTCAAACCAAAATGTGATCATCAAGTACTTACAGGTCACTAATCACACCCTTAACTTTCAGAAATCATTTAGAGGAGGTGGAGTTATCTGGAGAGAAAAATGTTCTTCCTTTTCCTTTCCAAATATCCCATTACAAGGTAGTAATAAGTATAAAAATTAAGACCTGGCTGAGTGTTTGCTGAAGTCAATGGAAAGTCTTTACTTAATCCCAGGGCACTTTGGTGGGAGCCCTTCAAGCCTTTCAGTTCAGGAAAGCACCTATGTCATAAGTACTTTATAAGGTCCCAGATATATTGCCCCATTTTGTGGGCCATAGCTACAGCCTTGAAGTTAATCATATGCTTAAATACTTTGCAGACTAAGGATCCACTTAGAGCCAAGTATAGACATAAGATCTGTGCCAAACAGGGCCCTGATGTTTAGGAGACCAAGCTGTCTGCCACAGACAGATCTTTTGCCATTTAAGCTATGGGTATTGGTTTGATTTCTGAAAAAAGGGGTTCTTCAAAAAATGATATCTAAGAATGCTTAGCTAGGTTTGATTTTTGGAAAAAAGGTTCTTAAAGAAATATATATCATAGAATCATTCAGGTTGGAAAAGACCCTTGGGTTCATCAAGTCCAATCATTGATCCTACTCTACAAAGTTCACCCCTAAACCATATCACCCAGCACCACACCTAAATGATGCTTAAACACATCCAGGGATGGTGACTTAGATCATATCTAAGAAGGCTTAGCTAGAGGTGATATGATGGATTCTTTCCAAAGCAGGAAAGTGATATAATTATCAGTTCTCCCAGTTTACTCTCAGGTCATGCTACTGTTGTTTCTCTGAGTCTCACAAATAAAAAGATGCACTGGTTCCAAGAGTTATGACAACAAAGGAAGGCATAAAGCTGCAGTCCGTTCCTGACAGCTTTTCTTTCCACTGTTTCTTTTCCTTTGCAGTTGATGAGTCTAAAGACATTTCAGTGCTTCTGCACTCCCAGAGCACTTCACCTGCAGCAGCCAGAGTCAGCTGAAAGAGTCTCTCACAGGTTGGCTTTCAGACAGAGAGTTTCTCACAGCAGGATGCACAACCTTTCCAGCAGATCACAGGTGTTCTCTGCATGGCGTGAGCAGGTGAGATCATGACTTTGCCAAACCATGATGAAGTTTGGTAGCTGAACTATAAAATCCAAATTTGGCCTGAGATCTGAATCTGGCACTCTGCTTTCTCCTGTGAGCTGAGCCAAAGCAAACTGCAGCACGTCATGAAAACCAAACATCCCTGCAACTCTGCATCGCTTAAGATCTGGACCCAGCTATAAACTCCAATGAGAAAGTTCCTCTCTATGTATGTTTCAGTGGTACAGATTCCATCATTAGCCAAAGGTGGTAGCTCTCTGAGAGAAATCCAAACACCTCAAAGTCTCCTCCTATAGGGAAGAGAGGATAAAATGCTGAGAAGGCATTGAGGGCGCAAGGAAATGTCTGCTTGCTGTAGCCTAACAAACAAACAAACAAACAATAAACAAAAGAACCACCACTGAAAGAAACACACAAGCAAGATTTATGGCTGGTTTAAGGTCTGAAGCAAAACACCCCCTCCATCTTTTTGGCCTCTAAAATCTCTTATTATTAGTGTAAGAGCTGCCAGACAGTGTCATTCATTCAGTCCACCTGTGGGGGTTTTTTGGGGGAGTGGAAAAGGCAAAGGATGTATTCCATATTCTTCAGGAAGTGCTCCTCAATGTGGAGCCAACTGCTGCAGCCTCATGAGTCTCACAGGACCTCAGTGGCATGCCAGCCTGCCCAGGCTCTTACATTCTCTCTTGTGCTTTTGTTGTTGTTGTTGTTGCTGTTATTGTTTTAATAGGGAAAGATTTGCATTTTTCTTCTAGTGTATTTGGCACTTCTGGTAGAGCCTTTGACATGGAAAAAGGCTCATCTTTCAAATGCCTGTGGCACTCCCTGGGAAAGGTGATTTTTAAAAAGCCATTTTATTTTGCTTCCTGGCAGTGATATCAAAGGAACAATCAGTGCCTGATTTAAAGCCAACAATTTATTTCCATTATAATAAACAGAAAACAATGGCATGCTGCCTTATTAGTTATTCACTTTCCAAGTCAACAAACTCGGAGGCTTGGGATAAGATCTAACCAGAGATATGCTTTGATGTTTTCAGTTTGGAGAGTTGGTCTCCTAGCCAAAATGCTGAGCAATGCAGTTCTGAGGGAAGAAGGGAGGGAAGGAAAGGCAGAGAGAAGGGAGAATCACTGAAAGCACAGGTCAGGGAGGCAGCTAATGGAAGAGTTGGATATATTTGGCATGGTGGTGTCTGCTTATCAGAAGACAGTTGAATGCTGATTGTGGTGCTTAGGAGTCTCACCTCAGATGTAACATGTGCAAAAAGCAGCAAGTGGATTGATTTAGCTGTTATTACTTTAATTTCTGTCCATTGAGAATGTAGTTCACTACAGACTCATGATCAGAGGAACAGCCACTTCTGTAGTGTTTGCAGCATGTGCTGCAGAGGCTGAGGGATCCAAACTGAACCAGCCCCGGGTACTCAGCCTTGTGCCCCAGGAGCAAGCTCTTCATCTTCTAGCACCCTCATATAAATACTGCTTTGTAGAGAATGCTGCTGAGCAAAATGAGTTTCAGTAGTTGTCACTGTACTTTGTTGTTTTAGCACTGATTTCACATATGTGTGACACTGCAGAAGGGGAAACTCCTCAGCTGAAGTGCTTTGAAGTGTTTTGTTCTATATGCCTAATGGGACAGAGGAGTGGTGGAAAACTATCTCATAAGAAGGTCTTGTAGGTAAATTTCTCCTATTTTTCTACAAAAAAACCCAACCTGTGATCATCTACTTTCTTAGCTTTGTGATGCCAACAAATAGTGAAAAAGTCAAGGACTCCTCATTGTCCAAATCAATTTTACTAATATTCCTGGAACAATCAAAATATCTGTATTATCTAACAGAGCAGAAAGCCTGAATGTGGTGCAAAGCAACTGATCATTCCCTGCTTATTAATTATGTCTCTCACAGAGAAGCCACCCCAACCCTCTTGGTTTCATTTCTGATAAATATACAAACACATTAAAAAGGTTTTTTTTCTCTCATAGAATTGATGCTATAAATTATCCAAGTGATTTGTAACAGTAACCAAGTGAAGAGAGATAACAGTAAAATCACAGAATGTTTGCCAAGCACAGCACAGAAAACCAAAAATACTTGTTAGGAAGAAATGTCTCCTTTGAGCAAAGATGTTTAGTAATAGTTTTGTGTGTTATTGTCATACTGCCTTTAAATAGCCAAACCCACAATTGTTGTGGAGGAGACAATCTGAAGCAGGTGATATTGCACTAAATCACTTTGTGCTTCCTTGGGCTACAAGAATCTGGGTGATGATGATGATGAATTTTAGAGAGCAAAGTCATCATACTGGATCCAAACCTCAAAGAGTGACTTGAAGTGGCACATCTCTAAAATATCTGCCTGTAATCACCAGCAGTGGCAGACTGTCCCTTGCCCAGGTCAATTAGCAGTGCACAACAGCACTTTCAAACCCTGCTTGAGCAGTTTCCTCTCCTTTGAACCCTCTTTCTTATTGCCAGATGCTCAGTCACAACCTGGCCCTCATTCTTCCAGTCCTCCCATAAATGGAAGCAAATTTCCACCAAAAGCTTCCTTGGGGGCATAAGGAAATGAGAGAAAGAGTAGATTTGGAGTCCTCTCGTGTAGCTAAAAGGCCTCCAGTCAGACACTGCAGCCAAATTCTCTTTCCTGTGTTCTGTTGCAACACGATCAGCCGTTTTCCTAGCCTAGACATTCTAGCTCCATGCTTTATTCCAGCCAATCTCCCTTCAGTAGAGGCATGTGAGACCTAGCCTTGATCCTCCTAACCACAGTAACCCAAAGCATCCCACAAGAAGGACTATACTTCTTGCTCTTCAGCATTTTCATGTGTGCCTTTTAGGTGGTAATAGATGATGCTGAAATTCTTTCAACAGACATAGGAGTTGATACTCTTTCAAATGCTGATTCTCTATCTCTCCTGTGCTCTTAATCTCTTTCTGCTGGCCCCCACTCATTTCTCCAGCAAAGAGTCTATATGCTCATAGCCAAAGAGTCCCAGAGCACAATGTGTTCCAGCATGAAGTGATTTCAGGTCAGTGATGATCTAGCTGTAACTGGAACCATCACATGGTGTAAAGGAGAAAATACCTAGCTAAATTAATTCCAACAAAAGAATAAGACTGATGTTTCATAGGGCAACAGGAGCCATCTCTGATGTATTAATCTTTTTTCTTGTCTTTGTCATGAGTGCAGTAGATATTCTTATTAATGTATGAAGTGCAAAGGCAGATCACTGAGGGAGGCACTCTCATTTACCAGTGCCTTGCCTCTAAAACCAGATGAAAATAGATGAAGGCAGGCAAGGGAGGAATGTTGCTCCTTCCATCCACAGGCATGGAAGGGCAGGCAGCAAAGCTTTTGGGTCAGGTCCTCAGAGTCATGCTGAGAAAACTAGGAACAGGTACCACGGATCTTTTAACTCCTGTACATCCTTTTGATGCAGAGTCAAATCCTACTCCTGAAGGCACATGGATATATGGAAGAGACACTGCCTGTTCTTTATTTTTCAGTCATGTCAGATTTCCCTGAAATCTGTTTTATCTAACTGCCAGACTAAGCTTCTCAACTCTGCAGCCAGTGTTATTTGGTCAGGACACGGGGGTGAAAAGCTCAGCATTCAACAGAGATTCCTTGGAGTATCTTTAAGATCTTGGATCACATAAAACAGTCCCCTCTCATAAAAAAAAAAGGAATGAAGCACACAAACTTACCATTGTGGAGTGTTTCTGTAATAGAATCAGAAACAAATTTGTGACCTTATGGCCCAGAGGTGGGAACACCATCTATAAACTTGCCCAGACATAGAAATGCATTCTGCCTGTCAGTAGGAGTTTGCCATTGAACATGGATGTAAAAAAAAGTTAGTGTTACATTAGGCCAACATTTTTTAAATGCCACAGCTCACTTTATATGCCATAAACCTTGTTAATGTTGCTAACAAGAAAGTTAAAAACTCCAAAGCTATAAAAATTGGAATGCCACTGCTAACTAAATAAATATATGTGAGAACCAAATATTCCAATCCAAGTTTGGGAATGGCTTGTGGCCAGGGAGGGAGAAAGAAACAAAAAAAGAACATTAACCTGAGTTGTTTCTTATGTTATAAAAGCTCCCTGTGGTCAGAAAAATTGTCTCCAGTGGAGCATTTCACTTAATTTGAAGTGGTTCATGAGAATTCAAAACTATAGGATGGAGTAAGGGGCCAGGTATTTTGGAAGCCAGGGCAGGTGGGCAACAAGAAAAGTTCAGGACAGGGAAGGAGGAAAGGAGCTTGCTTTCTATCTGACTCAAGAACAGATTGTTAATGTGGCATCAGTGGGGAAAATGATTCCATCTAACCAGGCCTCCTACATATTCTGGCCTCTACTGTTGGCTCTGGATCCAGGTTAATAGACCCAGTTTGTGCCTCAGATGTACCATGATTCTTTTTGATAGCCTGGACTCTACACTGCTTCAAAGGCTCCCATCACTGAAGGCTATGGAGCTTTCCAACCTTCTCCCAGCATGGCATAACTAAGGGAAAGAGGCTTTGGGGCCTTGAAGAGGATTTAGCCCCAGTTTTTAGAAATGATTAAAAAATACAAAGTAAAAAACACATACTCCTAATACAGGTGAACCTATTTCACACTCAACCCTTGATTGCTGTAGCCACCTGTCCTGCTTTGAGTTATGAACCTAAACTGACCAACAAGCTTTTCCATTCCATATATGTCATATTCAGTATAAAACTGAGGATCAGTCCCTGAAACTTTTACATCAAATTTGGCCCTTGGGGTCTTTTACATAAAGCCTAAGACCCAAGGAAGGCAGGTGCATGATTAAGCTATTTAGCAGCTAATTAAAAGCAAATACAAAAAGGAGAGGTTTGGACTGCCACTCTCCCTGAAGGTTGAGCATCTGAGCTCTCTGGGGTGGTGGACTGAGAACTCTCCTTTTGAGGAGCAGAAGCTTAGATCTGCTGCTACAGGACTCTCTCCATTCTTTCTTGTATCTCAATCCAAGTGTTCCTCAATCCAATTCCAGGATCCAACCCTTGAGTCTGATTCCCATCTGCAGCTGAGTCCTTCTGCCACAGGATCAGTGGTAGCCATGAGGTAGTTTTCATCAAGGGGTGTTTGGGTTTGTGTATATTTTGTTATAATTAATTTTATTGTTATTATTTTCATTAGAGTAGTTTTAGATTTCGTTTCCAATCCACAAATCTCTCTCTCTGTTAATTCCCTTTTCCTTCCTGAAGGGGGGAAAAAGGGAGTTAGAGAGAATATCTGTCACTGGATTAGTGGTCAGCCCAACCCCAACCCTTGACACCACTTATGGGTCAGAAATGAGGGACAGCTGGATGAGAGGAAACAGTGTGCAGAAAGCTCCATGCTCTCTTTGGCACAGTTAAAAGAGTACATTTTTAAACCTTTGTGCATTTATTAAACTTCCACAATGACAGAAAAATTACTTAGGCTATCCTGCTTCTTGAGAATGGCGGGAAGGACACTTTTCCAAGGCTCCAGTGAAGCTACAACTGTATCAGAAGATGGTTCTCTTTCTCTATATAGAGATTATGTGCATGATCAACAACTAACAAATTAATGATTAAATTGATTAAAGATTGAAATTGAATCTAAGCAGTAGGTGGGGATAAGATACCAGAAGTATATTGCTAAGAAGGGAGGAAGGTAGATAATCCAACTGAGAAATTCTACTCTTTTGTTGTATGGCTAATCAAAATAAATGTTTTCTCTAGCTTCTCAGAATTTAAATCTAATTTGATGTAATCATTTGCTCTTTTGGAAACAATGATTTAGTTATTTACATGACTTAACATGCTATGCTTACAGGAGAAAAACTGGTGGATTTTAGAAAGAATATTCCATTTTCAAGGGCTACTGCTTATAACTTGGTGAGAAGTCTTCCCTTATTCCTCCCTCTTTAATCTCAGCCCTGACTGAGATTTATTAAGCTGTATTCCCAGGCTAACATGCTGAGATGCTGATTATTTTTGTTGTTGGAAGACCACACTCAAAATTGTACTGAAATTGGATGCAGGATGGGAACCATCATAATCAGAACTCCACCACTGAAGCCTAGGAACAATTTTGTGGAGAGTCATGTTGCATCTTGTCTTGGGCTTGCACAAATTAAAAATCTATTTCTATATGAATTTTAAATCAAAGCACAGCCACTCTGTGCTTTGATTTCAAGCACTTTCATTTTTCTCTTCACCTCAAATATGGATTGTGTTCAGCATTCTCATTTGAATGTATTCCAGTGGATGTCCTGAGAAAGTTTTCTTCAGCAACCAAACTCTCTAACACCACTAAACTTCTAGCAGAAGAGACTAGATAAGACATGAGAATGGCAAACTGTTGAGTTGGTGTTACTGCAAGCCCTTTCAGAGGAGAAGCAAGGCAAATATGAGACCCAAACTTGCCAATGGGATGTACTGTTGGAGGCAGTCTTTTCACCTCATTTTCCTCTCTTCTTTGTCTCAGGAATGTTCCAGTTGGGTTAGGCAAGTCTCAGTGTTTCTGCTTGCATGGGTTTTTCTTTGTAGATCATTACCTATTCAGATTGCAGCACCCAGGCTCAAGTGTTGATGAAAAGCTTTATAATAGAGTAATAGCTGCTGTTAAATATCAAAGGGAGAAAGAAAACCTAGAGCAGGAGGAAAACAGAGGAAACAAAAATTTGGTTCTAGTTGATTTGTATTTCAGGAATGCTAAAATCACTCTGTAATTTCTCAGGTAAGTACCATTCCAGTTCCAGAAATAGGATGGTTTGCAAGCAAATTTGGTGAATAGGTTTTTCCTGTGCATTGCAAGAGATCCTGGGACATTGCATTGATTACAAAGCCAAGGTGCATAATTTCATTTGGAAATTCTGATCAGTGGCACATTGCATGCTCTCCAGGTATTGCAGTCTTGAGTAACAAGTCCATTAACTCCTTATTTATAGTGCTCATGAGCCTGGAGGTAGCAGGGCAAAAGTGTGTGATTGTCCCTGTAGCTCAGGAGCCTTTTTTTGTACCAGTCATAGCTTAGATCTTACAACTCTTCAGTTCCTGTTTCCTCAGTATAAATGACTATATGGACTTTTCTGGACTGTTTTAGAAACATTAGTCAAGATTTACAGATATGGACATCTTCAGTGTGGCTTATCCCCAGCAATGAATAAATTCTTCTGGAATCTCCAGAAATTGAATATCCTACCTTGATTCCTTCCTCTATGCAAATACTCACACCTCACATTGTTTGGTGGCAAATTCTTTCTGCTTTTGGTTATAATTTAGGAACCAATACTGTACTAATCACTCTACAGACAGAGGCATTCCCTTTCACTGCCTTTTTTACTCTGAAACCAGTCTGAAGAACTTCATTTCAACAGGAGAAGTAGTGGGACCAAATTCAAGATGTGTAGGCAAAAGAGAAGTGAGGGAAGACATATTTCTTCAGAGTCATCCCTCAGTAAGGTCCAGTATAGAGTAACACTTAGTAAGAAGTAATTTCCATATAGACTGAGTCAGAAGTCATCCATGAGTAGAAAAACATTAGGAAAAACTTTTAAAGTTTGAGTTAATCTACTGAGATGCCTTTCTTTTGGTTTTTTTTAGTCTTTTTTTTTCAAGCTCATGGAACTCAGTGTCTTCAGAAGATTCAAAGCACTAGTTAATGCTTAAGTCCTTTTCTGATGCTGTGGATGTTTGGTTATGGAAATTCGATATGTTATATTAGCAGCAACCTATACTTGTGTGTGAATGTGTAGAGACAGTGTGTTTGGCAGGAGGGTTGTTTGGGTAGAAAGAGAGGAAAGCATACTCTTTTTTTATGCCTCTGGCAAACTTCCATAACTGGCTCACCCTGACTGGATAAGATTTGTTCTTTGCAGAGCAATGGCTGCCTGGAGAAATGCTGTAGAGGAGAGTTGAGCCTGTGTGTCTAGCAGCAGCCTTTATTCATTGCAGCAGTGGGTGGAAAATGTATTAGCCTCATATATTACTGTTGAGGGGCTGGCAGTGTCCATTCTCCCAAGGTTGCTTCTGAAACTATATCTACATGGAATTTGCTCTTCATTCTCCTCTTTTTTTCTTTCCTTGTCTTGAGACATATTCAGCATTGCCTGTGGTACCTTCATTTCCTGCATCCTTTGCTACCAAAGAGATGGGATGGCAGAACATTAGAACCCAGATACTAGCCTGAGGTCCTTCATGATGTGACCAAGTGGAGGAGGTGGTTTTGCAGTAGTCATTCAGCTACTTTTTTGTCTGTTTCTGGGGAGAAAAAAAATTCAAAGCAAAAGAAAATGAGAATTTCTAGTAAAAGAACAACATTCTATCTTTTTTCATCTTNGCAATGGCTGCCTGGAGAAATGCTGTAGAGGAAAGTTGAGCCTGTGTGTCTAGCAGCAGCCTTTGTTCATTGCAGCAGTGGGAGGAAAATGTATTAGCCTCATGTTGAGGGGCTGGCAGTGTCCATTCTCCCAAGGTTGCTTCTGAAACTATATCTACATGGAATTTGCTCTTCATTCTCCTCTTTTTTTCTTTCCTTGTCTTGAGACATATTCAGCATTGCCTGTGGTACCTTCATTTCCTGCATCCTTTGCTACCAAAGAGATGGGATGGCAGAACATTAGAACCCAGATACTAGCCTGAGGTCCTTCATGATGTGACCAAGTGGAGGAGGTAGTTTTGCAGTAGTCATTCAGCTACTTTTTTTCTGTTTCTGGGGAGAAAAAAAATTCTAAGCAAAACCTTCCATTGAGACACCTGGAAACATCTCAGTGTTTCAGCACTGCCTGAGCAATTTTGTAGAGGTTTCTGCTCACAATAGATATAGGAAACAGCAGAACCTGCCAATGTCTTCTTTATCTAGCTGCCTGTGTCTTCTCTCAGCAGAAATGTTGGTGGTCAATGTGTGCTAGCATTTTCCTAGAGCCTGCCAATGTGACCATGGAAAGGGAGGGTTGGCAGAAGGAATAACTTAACAATTTAGCAGTATTCTGCTGCTGTCTGGTACTACTAGGAACAGAATTATGGGCATAACCATTCCATGGATAAGATCATACTCTGATTTTGAAGGTAAAACTGTCTTCTGCCCTGTAGGAACTTATAGCATCATGGCTAGGCTTTGTGAACGAAGATCTGGGGAGGGCTCCATCCACGCTCAAGGAACTTATAGATATAGGGTGTTGATAAGTATATTTGAGGTCATATTACTCTTGAGGACAAGAGTATGAACAATGTGGTTATTCATTATCTTTGAAAACCTATGAAAACACCAGAACCCACAAAATGTGCAAAGCTGGAGAAACTTTGCCTCTGTTTTTGGCAGCTCTGCTGACTGGATCATAAATTTGCAACAACCAGCACTTTTCCTGCAAGTGTAGATGGGAGGGGCAAATCTTAACTTTTGTCCCAAACAAGTTAAAGGTTTCTGCCTTTTCTTATTTGGGAAGGAGACCTGAAAATGAAGAGTTCTAAGTTTGGGGAGAGAACTCCAAAGCTGTTGATTTTGAACTCTTACAACTTCCAGATCCATCTTGCAAGGGATCCAATAAATAGAGTGGTGAGGGGCAGTAAAAATATCAGATCAAATACAGGCAAAATGTGGTTGATTTGAAAACAAATCTTTGCCCTTGAGATGTTGGACACTTATATGAGCTGATACGATAACACTAGTAAAGAAACTCTGACTTCATTTCAGCCAACATGTGGAAGGGTTTGAAAAACATTAGTTTGTAGTTTAAGCCCCCAAATAATACTTAGCCTTTTTACTCCCAGTGATGCCATGTGCCATTTTTTAACATAAGAAACAGCTTAATGTGACTCTTATCAGAGGCTTAAACAGGAATTTGGTCTAAGAGAAGACTGTCAGAGTTCCCTTGCCAGCATGTCTTGCTCTGTTTTATGAGTGCATGTGATGACCTGTGTATCTTCATAGGGGCTGTTTATAGCATGATTACAAAGATAAATGAAACATGGTCAAAGCTGTTAAATTCCAGCATCCCCTCATTGCACAGGAAGTCATGAACTCTACTGAACAAAAGAAATTTGGAAAGAAAAGTGATCTGAAGTATATCTCTTCTAATAAGGGCATACCAGATGTTCAGTACTTTGTTATGAGTTCTTAGAGTATTGCATCTGTTTATGAAAACTGAACTGAGATTGTGAATCATTCTATAAATGAAACAAGAGGGCTTAGTTTTAAGTATATATATATGTATATACAGAAATATATATCTTGGTTTCAGACCATCAAAAATTCTATTTTATGGAACATAGAATTAAAATTTTCAAGAAAACCAACAACAAACAAGATCCTCTAAACTTTTTTTTTTTTTATCTTCTGTCCTCCAGTTCTGGAAGAGGAAATTCTGTAAACCAACTCTGAACTTAGGAAAGGGAGGTACAGGCAAACTTGCTGTGCTGAAGGAAAACACAAAAGGTAAAATATAAATCATCTAAAAGGTTTCAAAGAAGTTGTGTGACTGAGCACAAAAGTTGCTGCTTTCCTCCAGATCACAGCAATGTCACCAGAGGCAGAACACTCATAGCAAAGAGCAGAAAGTACTAAGATCTCACAGATGGGCATTTTAAAACTGCTACCATGAAATACTCTTTGTACCAAAGCATCAATAGATGGAGTGTTTCCTTAGCATATTCACAGATAAAATATTTCTTTCTCACGGTGACTCACTTGGATTACTGCTTCAAGAACTGAGTAAAGGTGAAAGGATTTGTTCTGCCTTCTCTAATTAATCTGCTGAGCATGTTTACTTCTAGATAACTTGCACAATGAGTAGCATTTACTGTACTTTATTACCATATTCCTCTTGTTGGTCTTTTTTTTGCAGCTCAGCCTGTGCTTTGTGATTAAAAGTTTTAAGTGACATCTAATGCTCTGTTAAGTTGCTAAATCCTACAATAGCATCTGGAAGTTATATCTGTCTCTCTAGGTGGATTCTTGGAAGAGAATTCAGTTTAACTGTAATTCCCCCTTTACCTTCTTTCTCAGCCTTATCTGCCCTCCTTTGAGAGCTGACAGGGAATCATAAAGGCAAGTTATGAGACAATTGATATAAAACCTGTGTATGTGTAAATCTAAGTTACTACATATAAAAGGAAGGAAACCCAAAATTAGAACAGTACTGAGAGTTGTGATGGGAAATCTGGAAGGTTTTTTTGTTCCATCATCCATTTAAAGCATAGAACAGGAAAATGGCAGGTAACAGGAATCTTGATCCAGGCAATGCAAACCAGGGATGTACTGCCCTGTTCTAGGAGTGAGAAGAGGCAGACTGAATAACTGGTGAATCTTTGTTTTTATCTGAAACAAATTAACTTGATTAACATCATACAAAGATTATTACAGGTAGCATGGGTTAATCTGTAGAGGAAAACTTCAAAAGGACCTAGTACCAAAAGACATGCATGAATCTATACATCAAAATAACACTTTCAGGTTTATACTTCAGGATTAGTCATTAAAGTTTGTCAGTGTGTTTATGTGGCTTGAGGATAATGATTGCTGCTGCACTGCCATGGTTTAGCTGGGAAAAATAGTGCTTCTCATGAGTTTTGTCACTTTAAAATTTATGCAGCTGAAACTCCCTGCAGAAATTATTGGTTGTAGATAACTATATTTGGTGATTTGGGCTGGGTAAAGAAGGTTTAATAATTCACATTCTCTTTCTAATATATTATTGACTATACTTTAAACCCACACAAAGGTAGAACAGCTGACATGGCTGGATGCCATTTGGATCCCACCTCTGGAATTGAGATAGGGATTTATATCTAATCCCCAGCATCTCAAACAGAAAACATATGACTTCAAACCAGGAGTCAGGACAGCATCTCTCTGGTTGTGATGGAAGAAGCTGGGACATTATGGTGCTGGAGTGTTTTATTATGGTGTTACAGGGAACAGTGCCAGGTTGGTTTGACTCCTCACTTTATCTAAATTGTACTTCAGGATCATGACCTGCATTGTCTTACTACAAAGGCTAGTAAAATCCCCAACATACAGACCCTAGCATTAGCATAGCCAAGCTTCATGTAAGAAACTCCCAGTAAATCAGCCTCACTGCAGCCAAACCACATGTAAAAGCAAGCTGTGAAACTGATTCAACATTGCCAAACCACATGTAAAAGCATGCTGAAAACCACCCTCCCCATAGCCAAGTTGTACATAAATCTGTGAGGAAGAACAGCAGAGTTTTCCATGTCTACTGGAATAACTCAAGGCTGTGGAGGATCCCCTTGCACAAGTCACCTTCTCTCCCATGTAATAGCTGAGCAACTCCTTCCAACAACACACCAGACAGACCCACTCCCAAGTCTGAAGTCATCAGGTAGGAAAAGCGGCTCCAGCAGGAATTAACTACAACACAGCAGAGTTGAGATCAACCTGCTCTCTAGTTAAATGTAGTGAATGAGCAAAAGACTCATTTTGGTCTTGTCTGGTTCAGACAGAACTGATATTGCTGAGTGATTCCCACTAATACATCCCTTTAACCTCTTTGACTACATAGAAGAGAATAAGTCAGTCAAGGGCCAGGAGAAACCGGTCCTGTAATTAATCTTTCCAGCTAGAAATGAGTGAGATGTAATTAGTAATCCTGTTTTAAGTTGTCTGGACTTCAAAAAGCCATCTTAGAAATGTCATTAGAAGAGAGGGGAAAATGGTGAGAATTGAGCTTCCAGTTCACTGGTGTTTCAGAACTTGAAATGCACTGAGCTTTTAAAAGCCTTTTGTTACAAATGTCATGTTTTTCATCATTGCAATTGGTTATTAATGAAATATTTGGGGGGGGGGGTTACAGCCTTCTCACAATAGATCTCAAAGCACTTTACAAGGGAGTTCAGGATCATCATTTCTATTTTTTAGCTGTAGAAACAGTAACAGAGAGACATGAAATTACTTGCTTGACATTGTGCAGGAGGTCAACAGCAAACCTCATCTTAGAACCTGCATCTCTTGAGGTTCTAAGGTTCATCTGCATCTCTAGCTACTGGATTATTACTCTTAGGTATGTGTCATAGTGGGAAGTCCTAGTAATGACTGCTATTTCTTGCTAGCTTAATAAAAATCTGGCAAATAAATGCTGTTTGTGGCAGCATTTTATGTCAACGTAAAATATCCAACTCTCTGAGAGCCAAAGAAGCTTGTGTTGGAAAAGGCTGCTCACAGAAGCTGGTAGAAACACATTTAAGGGTGTGCTCAACCAACAAGAGTTAGTTTTGCTTTTCTCTTGCACTGTTTTGTTTGAACATGTTGTTGTTTAATATGCCAGTAGGGAGTTTGGGAACTGACTTCTGTGAGATAATCCAGGATTCCTGGCCTTTGACACCCAGCATGGTTGTTGAAATCAGAGGGTCACAGCTTCCTCCCCTGTAAAACAAAGTCTTGACTGGCTTGGATAAAGTTCTGTGTGTTTCTAAGTTGAGGATTTGCCTAGGGGAGTGAACTTGGCTTGGGTGTAAGGAGCTATTAATCTATTAAAACCATTTTAGATTTAAAAATTACTTTATTTGATCAATAGACTTTTCTTCTTCCATTTCCAGTCCCCTGGCTGAGAAATCTGTCAGGATATCAATACCATAACTTATTTAGCTGCTTTGCTAAGTTCTCTAAGTGCAGACTTTAACAACTCATTTTTCTCTTACTCATTCCAAACTCATCTTTGCAGTCATGCCTGATTGAACATTACTGGTAAATACACAGTGTGGAGCCAGACTGGTACAGAGTGGTACAAGGATAAGGTAAGGTGCATGGCTGCTTGCCTGCTGCATAATCCTGGCTGATACTTGACTTATTCTAGTCCCAGTTATTGCCAGGTGAAAAGAGGGTTCAAGAGCAAGCCTTCAAGCAGATTTTGCTGTCATCTACACCTTTTCTACTCCTGTGGTGAAAGGTCACAGGTTCAGGCCTGTCAGCAGCCAAGAGGATACCTATGCCCTTATTTTGCTTGCTTACACTTTTCAGCTCATTAAGTCCCTCTTTCAGTCCTTAATGGATCAACCAATCCATCAGCTACTGTTACCTGGCTGTCTCCCCAGGGCAATGCTGTTCAAAATGGAGAGGAGAAGGAAAACATGAGTATGATGAAGTCAGCTCTCTACATGGCATCTCTCCAGCTCTGGCAGAAGCTAGTACACTTGGTAGAGGCCTGAGATTCTCATCATTATTATTTTTGTTGTTGTTAGTATTATAGATGATAATCATGATGGTGGTGATGATGATAGAAATTATGGAAGAGCTGATATTTAAAAGCATGATAGAAATTCTCTGTTGTATATTAAGCTCAGTATTCTCTCTAAGAAGTACCAACTGGTGTATTTGCCATTAACATGTGACACTCATGCAAAATATTTTCTCAGGACAACTCTGACAGTAAAAATACTTAGATATGAAATTAAACAGCCCTAGGTCTTAAAAGCAAATAAAGCCTAGTGACATTATAATTATTTAGCACAGCAAGAAGGAAGAAATGGAGATGAGAGGAACAAGTGAGGGAAGGGAACTATTGCTATATGGCATGGAGATCCAGGGTAATATCATGAATGCTAGTTTTGCCATTGATTTGGATTGGTTCTAAATTATTTTAAGAACAAAAGCAAACAAGTAGAAGGGAAAAACACATGAGAGTGTTGAAATAGAGCAGATTTGCTTTTGCTCTCTGTGATTCTGCATTTACAGTTCTGTGCTGTTCTGTTGCTCCCTGTTCTATCTGTATCAATGCTTTTACATCTGATGTACTCTAACAAAATATGTGAACTTAAGAACAAAAAGCCAAACAAAGCCCACATTTGCTCTTGCCAAATTTTATCTCTTTAATATAAAAGGTTAATCATGAACACAGCCACAGTGTGGTTAAATATATTCCTTCTGTCTCTGAGAAATCATACTTCATAATTGACTTTTAACTATCTCCACCACCACCAAGTCAGCATGCATAAGTATATTCTTCTGCTTTATGAAGCTAGAGGCTCTGCAGGTCATAAGGTAGATTCATATCTCCCAAAACACTTGGCACTTCAATACTCCATCAAATGGCTGTGGATAGAATTAGTTTTTCCCACTTGCAGTCCAGTGGGAAAATCTTTCCCTGGATCTCAGCAAACACCCCAAGCCAGGGACTGATTTGGCAAGGTCAGACTGAAAACATCTCTCCACACTTACTTAAAGCAAGGCACAGCTCAAACCCTGCTTTGTCCAGCTGTCAAAAGCCTAAAGTGGGAAGTTAGTTCAACCACAAAGACACAGAGATTGATCAACTAGAAGTACATCCATCGGAACTTAGTCATTGAGGTGTCTCAGGATCCTTCTCTCCAGGCTTTTCAGCAACCATCCCTGCCAGAAATACAACAAACACCCATTCTTTTATTAGCTCCTTTGGTATCTAATAAGACTCAATTTGACAGCTCCAGCTTCTGGATTCCTGCTGCAGCAGCCTGCTTCTGCTTGTATGCTCTTAAGATAGGAGTCTGTGAGAGCAGGACCTGTTAAATAGACATGGGGAGAAATGGGTTCAAAAATGTTTCCTCTTCAGGGAGAGCTGGAAAAAAATTTAAACTACTCTACCCCTCTCATGGTTCCAGGAGAGAAAACTCATGAAGATTATTTAGAGTCAGATAATTTAGGAGTTCAGAGCCACTGTGTCTATAAAAGAGCAAGGCCACTTTTGTCATGCCCCACTCAGCTTCAACAGACTCAAAAGTTAAGACTCTACCCCCCAAATCCTCCATGGCAGGAATGAAATCTGAAGAAGAAGGAGCACAGCATGATCTTCTGGTTTGGGGCAAGAGTTGTAGAGCCAGCACTGAGGAAATCATGGGGTTTTTTGATGTGTGAGCTGAAAAGATGACATGAGGATGAACTAACTAGAAAATTCCATGAAAACCCACACAAAGAGAATTTTCTGACTAGCTGCAAGAGACTATCAAAATGGGAGCAAATTTCCATTTCCAACTAGCCTTTCTTAAAGCCTACAAGTGCTAGCATAATTCAGGTATCTGTTGAGATGAGTGGAGAGATTATCTGAACTTGTCTTGCTTTGAATCAGGCACAAGAAGAAAATGACCAAAAGTATAAACTCACTTGGTTAGGAGTTTTCTCCCCAGTTTAAAAATATCTTAACCTCATCAATGACCTTGATACAGAGAATTTCTTTCCCCTTAAGCCCTCCGATTTCTCAGCCAGTCTTCAGTCCCTTTGCTTTCATCCTGCTCTGGCAGGGGGGTTGGACTAGATGATCTTTCTAGGTCCCTTTCAACCCCTGACATACTGTGATACTGTGATCCTTATTTCTTGGGCAATCAGACTTATATCTTGCCTACCTTTGGGGTAGAAACCTCAAAATATTGGCACTCAGGAAAATTGGAGGGATTTGCTCCCGGAAGGGAGGATGCTCAAATAGGAGAAGTGCTTTTGAATGTACTAACTACTGATCCTTGCTTCTTTTTTAATACTTCTTCCATTGTTTCATACAGAATGATCACATTTCCAGAACCTTTTAATGACTCCATTCTTATTCTTGAATGGTTTTTATCTCCAAGTCTATAACTGGTATTCTGGGTACTCCTAAAAACAATTGAATCATAGACTATCAGTTCCTTGGAGACTACTTTCTGTGCCTCACCAATATGTATTTTGGAAAGATCAGCACCATACTGGTGAGATAGGGGAAAGCTTGAAAATGCTTCTCTGTAGTGATATTCTTTATAGTCATCCAAATGGCAAATTTACATTGATCAAAGCAGCTAATCAGAACAAAATGCTAATTTCTCTCTCCTGTTCTGTTTCTTTTTGGATGGAGTTGCTGATGTGTATGTTGGTCTGATCCTTTAATGGGGGCACAGGCTTTTGAAGACCTGCTCTTAGAGGTGCTATTACCAAATATATGCTTCTAATTTAACTTCTCATGCTGTATTACAGTAGCCTGAAGCAATTCTAGGTGTTGGGTTTGTGAGAAAAGCCCAATGTTGATGTTTATCAGATGACCTTTTAAAGAGTAATGTGGGGGTTATCCATTGGCATGATTAAGACCATATGTAGGTCACTTTTCCCAGGCATTTCTTACTGCTTTTCAAAATCCCATCTATTTTTATCCCAATTCAGCCAGGTACCTTTCATCTCTGGTATGTTTATGGGCATTACAAAATGAGACAAAGCAAAGTGTTTGCTCCTTTGGAGTAATTTCTATTAGAAAAGTCAAGAAAGCTTGCATGCATAAATACATAGTGTCCACACAATGCTATTATGGATAAACTTCTACTTTCTTTTCTTTTTGAACATTTCAGATGTTTACAGCAGTTTTTCCTTTTTCCTCTCCCCTCCATTGTTCCTTCTTACAAAAGCTTCTTGAAAGGCTACAGAGAAGTCACTTTTTGCTGTGAGATTCAGCTTTTAGTGATGAATCTGGACTGACACCAAAGCCCAAGGCTAAGTGTAACCAAACAACTCTTATGTTCAATCTCAGCTCTCTTCTCAGAGGTATTACACATCTGTTTGGTGCTGTGTTCAAGTGATGACCTTGCAGTGATGTCCTGCTGCTAAAAGCTGAGGGCTTTGATGAGCTCATTCTCTGTAAGAGAAGGAGAAAAAAGACAAATCTGCCTCAATGTTGTGCCTGTGAAAGTATAATGTTTGCTGTTTTGGAAGTATTTCCCTGATAGCTGAATATCTTGGTAGAGTCCTTGCTGAAGACCAACTGCCAGGGTTTCATGCAAGCCTTTGAAAACATATTACTAACAAATACTGTTTGTTGGGTTTTTTGTTTGTTTTTTTGTCTGGACAGAAGATCTCTGTGTTCCTGGGTGCCTGCACTGTCAGCTGGGACTGAACAAAGATGGCACAAGAAGCTTTACTATAAAGCAGAGTTCAATACAGGAGAGGATATAAAGGCTAACATGGTGCTTAGATGTCAGTCAAGGAAGCAGGCAACGAGTCAGGCAATCACAGTGACTAGTGTCTCTTTTAGAAGAGGAAATAAGGCAAGTACCTTGATGAAGTAGGTGTAAAAACTATTCTTTAAAGGACTTCTTCAATGGATCAGGACCTACTCTCTTTCATTCAGGAAGTAGTTCTTACAACTAGTATTTTGAAGTAACGTTACAGCATGGCTTGTCTAAAACAAATGCACTTGGTGCAGTTAACATTGAGCATCTGCTGATATTGTAAGTTTTTATGCCTCAGATTTGTGGGTCATTATTGGGAAGCCCTAATTACTCCTGTCACCAGCCATCCCAGTGCTGAGACATGTTTAGGAGATACAAGGGAGAAGAAACTCAAACCCAAAGGTTAGGTATGTGTTGCCTTCCGAAAGAAATTAAGGGAGAACCTAGTATGTGTGATACCAAAAAAAGGTACTACTAACGCAGAAAAAAAATTCATTCCTGCTGACTTATTTAAGATATTTTTCTAAGTGTCAGATAATTTTAAAGGTTGGTTTGTGAGAAGGTACATTGACTCAAATTATTGTACTTAGTATGAGGTTGCCTGGTGAAATGTTTGGACCATGATATAAGATGAGAATAAGGGGAGCTAATGGCTCACTTCCACTTGAAATGCTATGAACTAGTGATGTCTTTACATCAGTAAAAGAAACACTTATTTCCTTGGGGTTAGGATACTTGTGTCAGTACCCTGAGGGCACTAACAAGCTGTAATGTTCCTTCTCAGCCTCTCTAGGGCTTCTCCCACCCTACCTGAGACCCCAGTTCAGCCCAGCTTACAACAGCCAGCCCCTTATCTCATAAAACACATGCCATTTCTTACCATTTGCCATCAAGGATCAAATTCAGGTTACTGAGAGATGAGTTGCAGTCAAGCTACTGTGCATCAGAGTCGCTACAGTGGCTGATCCTACTGTGCATGGCAATTGCCAGAAACCAACTTCTTCACCTCTCTTCCATTGTGTGGTAAAGAATGTGGCATTGCTGGCATGTCCTGCAGGCTGAGAAAATATGCACATGAGCAGCCACCACCACGCAGCCAACATGCACTCACATGTTAAGCCACAGGAATGTGATTATGAGGCAGAGCTTTTCATCAGCTTACACTACAAAGGTAAAATGCTGCCTCCACTGAAGCCAGTGGCAACACTCCTCTAGGCTTTGACACAGCCAGCACTTCACCCTTTGGATCACTGACCACTCAGATCATTGATCTGAGCCTGCAAGCCTAACTGCAGAAGGTGTAGTTCATGACTTGCTTGTTCCATAGGACTGGGGAGCTTTAAGGCCTTGGAGGAGTTTGTGGCACTGCAATGACCCACAGAGGCCTGCACTCAGGTTTTCCATTTTTCATTGCAGTCACAATCAGAGAATTGTTTTAGTTGGAAGAGATCTTTAAGATCATCAAGCACTGCATCTACAAGTCTTTTAATACCTCCAGGGATGGTGACTCCACCACTTCCCAGAGCAGCCTGTTCCAGTGCTTTACAAACCTTTTGGTAAAGAAAGTTTTCCTAATATCCAACCTGAACCTCCTCTGGTGCAACTTGAGGCCATTTCCTCTTGTCCTATCACTAGTCATCTAGGAGAAGAGACGAATCCTCACTCCAACCTCCTTTCAGGTAGTTGTAAGAGAGCGAGAAGATCTCCCCTCAGCCTCCTAATCTCCAGGCTAAACAACCCCAGTTCCCTCAGCTGCTCCTCACAGAACCCATGCTCTAGATCCTTCACCAGCTTCATTGTCCTTGTTTGGCCCAAAATTGAATCCAAGATTTGAGGTGTGGCCTTCCCAGTGCCAGGAACAGGGGGACAAAGGCTACTTATCTTAGAAAGCATTACACAGATAGGAGGTTTGCTAGAGGACATTTATACATTCCCCCATTGGTTCAAATCTATGAATTGTGTTCAAATAACATGGGACTGGCTTGTACATGAATTCTAGTAATAACATCTATGAATAATACTATCTGAACAGTTGTACTCCTGTCCCTGCTTTTGTTCCCCAGTAGCTTGCAAAAGCAATCAGCATCAATTTTAGGGTGGGAATTAGGATGGAGATTTGGACTTCTTAATGTGAAAGAAGGCTTTGAAAAACTCAGGTTTAGCAAACAGCAGCTAAATAAGAATATTAACAATAATAGAGATAAGGCAATTCATACCTCCCCACCAAAAATATTTATCTAATGAATTAGTTAATTGTATTTTATCTTCTCCTGATGGGTGGGTTGCTAGCCTTTTGCATTGCAGCAAATCCAGAGGAGCTCTCATGCAGCCTTATGCCAAGAATATGTGTTATTTCATATTCTGTTATTTGCTTTGGGTTTAAGGTGGTGAGAGCAAATTCCCCTGCCATCAACCATAAGTGGTTTCACAGGGAACAAGCCTTTCAGTGTTTGAAATACTCTTACTAGAGGGGCAGAAAACAAAACAAAATGAAAAAGCAACTTCATCTGCTCTTTCTAATTCAGGTTTTTACCATATGTCTAGAAAGAGGCACCCAAAAAACCCAACAACACAAGCCCAAACATTTGAGTGTACAAAAATTAATGCCGGTGTCGTTTTCTCTGCTTAATTAAGCCTAAAAATAGCCTGTGGGAAGGAGGATCAGCAGCCTGGAGTGTCTGAGGTGATTTGTATCAGTTCTTTCCCAATGCACCAGTGGCAAGTGAAAGCTCTTGCCTGAGTGCCTCCATTAGGCAGGTGTCAGAGCTCTCTGTTTTCATTTCAGCCTTTTCTCTGGGAACAGGGTGTGTGCACACCGAAAAGCACCGAGGAGGAACTGAGGCCTTGGCTGATCCAGAAGGGTGCCCGGAGCAGCTCTGCAAGCAAGCTTAGTGCCTTCATTCCTCTGTCATCACCAGTCCCTGAGAGCAATCACCACCCACCACCAGTTCCTCGAGATAAGACCGAGCCAGCTGGGAGAGAAGAAAGCCTTTGATATTTCCCTGCCTTGCTGGGTAAGTATGCCATAACAATAATACTTTGAACTTTTACAGCACCTTTTCATACCAGGGTCTGAGTGCTCCACAAACATTCATTCTCCAAGCCTCATACCACCCATTCGAGGAAACAATTTTTTATTCTACCACTTTTATAGACCAAATCTTCCACAAAGAGTTCAGGGCTCATTTTGCCTATGCTAGAGAAATTCTTTTCTTTGCATGAAAGGACTGAAGTTTCTGGGTTGCCACGTTAGGTACCCATGGTCAATATCAATAATGTCTACTCAATTCCTGCCCAAAATGCTTATGACCTCAACTTCCAGATGTGGGCATTAATAAAGCTCAAAGCACTTGTGAATTTCTTGTCTCCATCCTATAACCCATCACAGAACCCATGAGTATTTTCTTGACAAAGCAAAATTTCATCAAAACCACCCTAGTTTTAGTCAGGTCTTTCTGTTGTCTGTAGCCAGAAACATTACAGGAACAGTAGATACTTGTTTTGTTCATCAGAACTATTTTCTGTGATGCTGTTCTCTTTGAAAACAGAGCAAGAACATACTTGTCACAGTTACATGCAGGCATACCAAAGATAAATAAAAAAGAGAGATACTACATCCCAGATAGACAATGTATTTTGCTTTGGTAAAGCATGCAACAGGATTAAGCTTTGATTTTCATCTCCTGTCTGCTTTCTCAGGGAGAAAATAGAGTCAAGGCCAATTCTGGAGCTGATCTATCTCTGTGGAAAGTTGATTTTAAAGTGGTGCCAAATGTCAGTGAGGAATCAGAGTTAAGGTTTCCACACCACTAAGAATAATATTGTCTCCTAGGGAGGGTGAGCTAAGAGTGCACTCTACAGCCCAGAGGACAATATATGTGCTTTCCAGTTTCTGGTCCTTTCAGAGGGTATACACATTTTCATTTTATCAGGACACCATCTGCATAGTGTTTGTGGTCTTCAGCTCTACCCCTACCCTATTTCTTGCCAGAGCATCCAAAGCTTTACATGGGATACAGCATTTGAGTCCTGCTCCAAAGCAGAACAATCCACTGATGCCTTCACCTCTCATTTCTCCTGATGCTACTGCTAATCAATTAATCCCCTTAACCTGTTTAATTTTGGGCACTTCATCTATGTCAATTGCTCCTTGAAAATACAGTTCTTAGCTGTTCCTTTTCCTTAAGTATGCCCAAAGTCTTTGGTCATTCAAATCCCATGAATTCAAGGATAGAATGACCCTGATCTCTCAAAATTGAAAAGTAAACTTCAAATATATAGCTGGTTATCCAAGCCAGACTTCCAATATTTTGAGGTTTAGCCATCATAAACCATAGCTGCAGAGTGGAAGAAAAGGGGAAAATACAGAATGATAGAACCAAGCTAAAATCTGTCAAATACATCATCTCTTCAAGAAAGCCTGGATTACCATGGAAAATGGGAGACAACCTGATGATTGGTTGAGCTTCCTTTAACATCTACTCCTGGGAAAAGAGAAAAAGACACCAAAGACTGAATTAAAGGGGGGGGGAGGGGGAAGGGAGGAGAAAGAAAGAAAGTAGAAGCAATATTAAAACAGTCTTTGAACTGCTGGAGAGATGTGCCCTCCAAATCACTTTCTTAACTTGTCCTGTAGTTCAACAGCTGCATTTCTCACAGCTCACATCTCAGAGTGGACCAGCAGAGGTGACTGGGTGTGTAAGCATAACACTGATGGGAAGGTATGTGTGGAAGGTGCTAATCTGTTGTCATCTGTATAGGTATGGAATCATTTCACAGCTAATCTCCAATTGTGAACAGACAGTCATTCTTTTTAAAACAAAGATCAAACTTACTTTTGCCACGAAGCTTTGTCCAGTTTATAGTTTAGCTTTAGCAAAAGATAGTGTAAATCAGCAGAGCCTCAACTTGCCTGCAACTCAGACTGCAATGAGCATCCAGTACCCTAGTGTACCTCTTTGTCCTCTGACTGAGCTTCTGTGCCACTGGCACCAAACAGTAGTTGTCCTCCCTCTAGACAGTCACTGCATCGATTGGGCAAGTGAAGGTGAAAGGATGGAAATCAATCTGCCTCTCATTAGTGAGATGAATAGAAGCATGGTGAGGAGAAGGATTGGTGACAAGGTGAGAAGATGTCCTAAGAATTGATTAAAAAAAGGATTGAAGAAGGAAGTTAATACTTTTCAGATAGTTCAGAATAAACTTTGGAGTACTTGTGGATAACAGCATCCCACATGAGCAGTGTTACATACACTCTGAGAACACACACTTGTAGATAAAATGAGTTCAGGGAAGATGTCTTGTGTCAGGCTCTGAAGGGAGGCAGGTGCTTTTGTGTTTTCTGAGCTTTCAGAGAGTTTTAAAAGAACCACCACATTTTCCATATAATAAGTATATAGGTGTAGTGAAACTGAGCCACTGAACATGCACAAACATTCTATAGATAGCAGATATGTGTGTGCATTTATAAGTTGCCTGTGCTCAGACAAACACAGAAATAGCATGTGTTCAATTGCATGAATAAATATCTCTTTCCCTTTTTACTTCTAGGTAGCATATTCCTCTATTTCTAGCCCAAATTACTTCCAAGGAGCAAAGAAGTGATTTGTCTCTAAGCAGAAATAGAAATGAGGAAATTTTTCACTTGGGATGCAATGACAAGGATATTATTGGAGTCGTTCTGGAACAGCTAGTGTGGCCACAAGCCACTTTTCTCAGGCCCAGCACCTTGCATTTTTCACAACACAAATATGAGATTGCTGCTTCTGGGACACAAGCCAGCTCATTGAAATGCAGTGCTCAGGAGATGGAGGGAAGGCAATTTGCCACAACACCTTTTCCATCTTGCTGCTTAGCTCACTGCTGCAGTTACAGATGGCCAACATTTGTGTCTTAAACATTTACCTTGCAATATTTAGACTTTTGTATAAAAAGTATTTAGTGGAGCAAAACATTTTAACTTAAATTTCCATTTCAGATGTTGTTTTTTTTTCTCCTTTTTATCACCTTCCTGCTGTCTCATGCTCTGTTTCTGAGCACAGTAGATATTTGCCAAGGTTGGAAGGATTTTTTGGGAAGGGTCATTTTCTCTCTTTTACCTAATTTATAGTTATTTAAAGCTTTACCTATAGTGTTAGTGAAGTGTTTGTAGAGCTTGACTATCACAGGTTCTCAACATCTTACTGCACCTCTCCATGAAATAAATACAAGGCAATTAAAAGGTTGTAGTAGAATAATCTTTGTTTCTCCTTTACCTGTCTGTCAGTGTTCTGAAGCTTGTAAAATTACAAAATGGATGTGAAAATAGGAAAGCATCTTTTAAAATCTGGGTGTTGGGGATTTTCTTGCAGTCAGTGGCAGATGGAAACTATTATTGGGAAAGAAACAGAAGTGAGAAATTTCATAAATATTTTGGGTGAAAGAATGCTCTTTGTCCCAATTTGAACTCTGAAATATAAACGACTTCAAAATGAAATGAATCTTGAGAAGGCTCCACTAATTCTCTCTGTGCCTTGTACATGGGAGCTGAGGGCAGGGTCTTGACAGGCTTTGGCTGAAAAGCAGGGTGTCAAGTTCCCAAGAAACCAAGCAACCTTGTCCCTTCACAGTTGGGCTGCATCCTGAGTCAGACTGAAATGAGTAGCTTTCAAATTCCTGGTGAACTGCAATTTCTGAGACTCTTTTCTTTATGAATACAGCAGAACATGTTGCTTCTAAAAGAAAGCTTGTTGCCTTCAAAGCTCCTGATTCCTAGTCCTGCAGCAGTCCTCAAGGAACCAAGAGGTACATGGTTTGCTGCTCAGTGTATTTGAGATGTACCAGTTTATTTTTTTGGCAGAATTTATTGCCAGGCTCAGTGACAATGTATAGAATTCCAGATGAGCTCCTTCAGCACAGTAAATCTATTTTTTTCACTCTGCTTTCTCAAAACAAGGGAATGGTTGGACTTTACTCCTGTCTGTTTAGATATTTATTTAAAGATTATATAAGAAATCTTGACTAATGTCAAGGCTACATGTGTCTCATGCTTTTACTTTTTGCATGTTGCTTCACTATAACACAGAGACACAGCCTAGCTGAGGTCCTGCAGAAGCACTGTGTGAAAAGGGATGGATTCTGCATGCCCTTCCAAGAAGTTTGTGATATTAAGGAAAAAAATTGTTAAAAGAAAGAGAGTGTGCATCTGCTGACAAGTATTTCTTCCCATTGGGTACTGGACAGAGAAAAGTCAGCTGTTTCTAGAACACAAGTCCTATGAGGAGTGGCTGAGGGAACTGGGGTTGTTCAGCCTGCAAAAAAGGAGACTCAGGGGAGACCTTCTCACTCTCTACAACTACCTGAAAGGAGGTTGAAGTGAAGTAGAGGTCAGTCTGTTCTGTCAAGGAACAAGCAATAGGACAAGAGGAAGTGGCCTCAAGTTGTGCTAGGAGAGATTTAGGTTGGATATTAGGAAAAATTTATTCACCAAAAGGGTTGTAAAGCACTGGAACAGACTGCCCAGGGAAGTGGTGGAGTCACTATCCCTAGAGATATTCAAAGCCATGTAGATGTGGTGCTGAGTGACATGGTTTGGTGGTGACCTAGTAGTGTTGGGTTAACAGTTGGGGTTGATGATCTTAAAGATCTCTTCCAACCAAAACAATTCTATGATTCTATGTTCAGGCACACAATTTAAGATCAGGCTTTGATGTCAGTCTTATTATGACACCCATGGATGAAGCTCCTTGAGAGCAGATCTAGAAAGTCTCTTGCATTTCTTAGCATCTGAATGATGGTTGTATTCTTTGTGTGCAAGGTGGCTAAGGACTGCTTTTGCCAAATTTTAATAATCTCATAGAATGGTTTGAGTTGGAAGGAACCTTTAGAGGTCACCTAATCCAAACCCTGTGCAGTCAGCAGGGACATCTTCAACAAGATCCCAAGNGGTGAGGGTGCCAGAGCACTGTCCAGGCTGCCCAGGAGGCTGTGGAGTCTCCTTCTCTGGAGACATTCCAGAGCTGCCTGGACACATTGCTGTGTGAGCTGGTCTAGGTGATCCTGCTCTGGCAGGGGGGTTGGACTAGATGATCTTTTAGGTCCCTTCCAACCCCTAACATTCTGTGATTCTGTGAAGTTCGGGTTGCTCAGAGTCCTGTCCAGCCTGACCTTGAATGGTTCCAGGGATAGGGCTTCTACCACCTCTCTGAGCAACCTGTGCCAGTGTTTCACCACCCTCACTGTATAAAAAAGTCATCCTCATATCTATTGTAAATCTACCTACTTTTAGATAAAAACCATTACATTAATATATGGTTGTTATGAGCAACTGATGTTTTTTAGACCATCCCTCTGAAGATGGGGAAAATCTGCCAGCAGCCTGACTCTTCCCATGGCTACATGCAGCAACCTAAGAGCAGCCAGGCTTTGTGTTCCTCAGCTGGGTTAGGAGCCCAGGGTGGTCACCCCACCGGGGAACGGCGGCAGCAGCCTCGTCGCAGAGCAGCGCGGGAGGAAACACAGAACAATTGGCAGGGAAATCCAACCCAAAATAAGAAGCTGACCTCCACAAAAGAAAGGTCACTGCTTGAAAGCTGCTATTTGAGACTTGGGGGGGTAGGGGTGAAAAAGAGTGAGCAAAGGAGCCTCAATGCCTCTGGTTCCAAAGAATTCCTTTTTGTAAGCAAAACAATGCAGGAGAACAATGTGAATATTTTGCAGCGCTTTCGAGGTAGCTGATGAATTTATTTTACTTCTTTTTGCGTTCTTACAGAAAGCAAATTGGAATGGCTTTCATAAACAATAGGCATTGGCTACAGAAGAAAGTGTGAGCTTGTGCAGAGACTCAAAAATAACCCAAAGTAAGGAGCCTGTTGGCAAAGCCTTTGGTTTTCTCAGCGTCGCAGGGAAAACGTGGCACAGCCTCAATGTTGAGAAAGGGAAAGGCTAAGGAAGCAGATTGAGTGACATAATGTGGTAAACTTCCTCTCTGCCAGGTTTTGTTTTAGAAGCCAGTGTCTGATGACAGGTTACCTCATGATGGGAAGAGTGAAATGGATTGCAGGCTTTGCCAGCTTTTTCCCCCACAAACATTTAAAATCTTTCACAATATTATTCTTCACTAGACCAATTTATTCCAACAAATTATGCTGCTGTGTACTGTGTCCTAACTCAGCTTGGTGCTTAAAGCTGCCTATAACTGAATATTCATGAATTCCAGGCAAAACCCATGGGTTGCTGTGTTCACGCAGTACCTGGCACAGGATGCAAGAGCATAGCACAAATAAAAACCACCCAAAAAACCCCAATGCATTAACCTCAGCAGCTTTAACTTTTTGAAGACATCTACTTTGCTTTATCTAGCACTGAAAAAAAGAAAGTTAAATTAGTGGTGTTACCTGATTCCTGACCTCTCTAATTTCACCAGCATTATGGCAGCTGCACTTCTGCTGCTGGAGAAGGCTCTTGTACTGATAAAGCTTATTGGCTTTTTCTGAATGAAAATAAGCTGCCCAGTAAGCCCCCAAATCTAGCAGTAAAACACTGGCTGCAGTAAAGGGAATCTGGTGCTTTAAAGCAGCAATTCTTGATTTTAGTGTAGGCAAGTCTCAAATGAGGTAATAGTCACAAAAATGTCAACATTACAGCCAAAAGACCTTTATCAGATAGATGTTGAGGAAAAATAGCAACACTGATATTTTTGTGCTGGCTATCTGTGTTGATAAATGCAAGCTTAATTACTCTCTATAGCTTTTATTTGGACTAAGTGGCTATATGCTGCTTGCTTTCCTTCTCCCCGCAGGAGTAGAACATTGCTGAGAAACAGTTGAAGTTTATAGGTGTTTCAATATTAGTGGCCACTTTTCTTATCCCTTGTGGTTGCACATCAGTCTGTACCTTTTAGCTTTCCTTTGACTTTTGCAATTGAACTTCTCTGAAGCTCAGAATGACTTAAAATGTCTTTGGGGGTATAAGTTTTGTCTTGTAAAGGTTCCTGGCAAACTGCTGGCTTGCACCAATGAAAAGCTCACAGTAACTGGCCACCCAAACCTACTCCAGGCTTTAAGAAGAGCAGGGATGACTGTAACTCCTTTTCTTTATGATAAACCTCAGGCAACAAGGTAACTGAAGGGATTCAGAGCTTGAATCCTGGCCCTGACTGGTTTCCTGGGCACAGCAGCCCTTAAATTCAGAAACAGACCCTTTGGTTCCCTCAGCTTAGCATGGAGGGGTCCCCCAGATTCAAATCTCCATGGATGGATACACATATACAGCCTTCTTCCTTGGGAAACAGCAGAGAAGCTGGACTGTATAGGTGGTAGCAGAAAATTTAGGTAGAACTACTGTCAGAATTTAGGATTCAAGTTCAGACTTCAATGCCAGTGCTAAATGGCTCACTCCATTCTTGCCCAGGCTGGTGGGTGGATGTGTGCAAGCCTCTCCTGACTAGGGCAGTGGTATCAACTCAGGACCAGATAAACACCTTCTCAGAGCATGGGTGGAGAATGAACTAACCCCAATACATGGAAATGGTCCTCTCCAACTTAAGAGTCAGGTAAATTGTCCAAGAGGCTAATGAGTATTTGCTTGACAAAATCAGAACACCTTGGAATCTTCAAGGCTAATGATCTTGCACTTTTAGAGCTATTTTCCTCAGGCCTATAATCATCTCACAGACAGACAATATACCTCTTGGAGGTCCCTGGCCACCATGCCATGTGCACTAGAAGACTTGGTAGGTGTTCAGTCAGTGTGATTTAGGTAGCCATGAGGAAAAAGACAAGGATTTCAGCAGTTGCTGGAGCCTGAAAAATAGAGAGCGGTCCCTGAGCTGAGCAAGAGCAAGCACAGTCCTACAGAAGCCTGGCTGCTATGATTTAAGGTAGCTTTGGTGATTAACTGTAAAAGTAGGATAAAGAGCACTGTACAGGAGACAAATAACTCTTTATGTAAGACATGACCCAGGGCACCCTGCCAGGCTATCAGTTCCAGATTTGGAAGTAGTCAGTGTTTTTGTATGTCACAATGGAAACTTTTGAAAAATAAGATTTCCTCTTCAGGCCATGAGTGACAGCTGGCAGTTTGTATCCTGCCATGGTGCTAACCTCTTCTCTCCTTCCTTCCCTGCTTCTGCAGCCACAACACTGGAACAGCAGCAAGGAGGAGCTGATTAGTCCCAAGGGCTTGTGGCAGGCAGCACATCTTGCATAGATCTCTCAACAAGCACTCTCCAGGCACCAGCAGGACTCAAGGTCTGTATGCACCAGGGCTGATGGACCTCCAAAATGTGGGCTTGTACTGATTGAGACCTAAAGACCCAGCTGTGTCAGCTTTGAGAACAGCACTGATTTCCAATCATTTCTTCTGTCTACACTTCCAATGCTCAGTCAGGCTAATTACTGCTGGGCCTTTGCCCATCATGTTATGAAATGCTTCAGAGGTTAAAGGGGAAAAAAGAGATCAAACTGTGGTCTAAACCTCAGGAGGAAGAAGGCTTCTGTCAGAACAAGCTCTTACCAGAAATTGTATAAAGAATCCTTGTTTACTAAATCTTTCAAGTTTGTAGCTAGTTCAAAGACACCTCACAAGTCTTCCTCATCAGAAGGGCAGAAGAACAACTGAAAAGCTCTCAGCCTAACTTTAATTAAAAGCAGTAGCTTTGTGTGCTGTGGTGTTTCAGGCATCCCTAGGTTGGACTTTTTTATTTTGCATCTACCAATGGTAGAGGAAAGTTCTTTCCAAGGTGATAATTCAGTCCCTGTGTTGAAACATGAGCAAAGGGAAACGTTCTCCATTGGATTTGGATTTATTCCCATCACTTGTAAACAGTGTTAACATAAAGATAACATGTGCAGTGAGTGTGTCATGAGTTACCATGAGTGATAAAAGATCTTAAGGGAGTTAGAAGGCAGTTTGCTCCTCAACATACTGCTTTTTCTTGAAGGTGTTTTCTTGAAGTAAGTGAGAACAGAACAAAAGTTACAGTAGCATTGCAGTAGCCTGCACATAAAACACAGAGGAGTGAAACAGCCAAATTGTGGCATTCACCTGCAGCACAGCTGAGAACATCAGTCAAGTCAAGAGGACTGGAGCATTGCAGTAGCTCTTTCATTTAACAAACATGGTAATAATGACAACCAATATCACCCTTTTCCTGGGAACTGAGGTAGGGTTGGTTGAACTGTCATTTTCACTAGGCCTGTACTTCAGCTTAAGGGAAAAGCTAGCCATTGATTGAGTTTTGGAGGAAAAAGAAAACCTGGATCCTTCAGCTGTAAATTTATCCTGTGTTATCTGTCTTCAAGATTCATTCATATTATACTTTGCAAATGACAAAACAATGTTCCTCTTTATTAAAAACAACAGTGCTCTCATCATTTTGATGGAAAAACAATAGTGCAGGAGTGATGATTACTAAATACAACTCCCACATCTTCCCCAGGGCCTGGGCAGAGCAAGGTGGAGCTCAGCTGTGGAGTCTCCCTGATCCTTCCATGGATATTGGCATCTGCAGCACCTGGGGTCCATGGCAAAACTCCCTCCTCCAGAGGCCAAGGGCTGAGTCTACCATTCCAAGCAGGATAATCACCTTTCTGAGGCAATAACAAGCACTTCCTAAGAGCAGCTGTTTATGATGGCTCAGGATCAATGACAAGAATGTGCTTAAAGTTTGGTTCATGAATCCAGCTTCTCCTCATGGCAAGAAGAAACACCTTTTGCTGAAACACAGGTCAGGCATTTTGTGCTTATTTGTAGATTCATGTTTGTGTTCCCAACCTAACTGCACTGTTATGTTGTAAAAGGATATATAGGATAACCATATTTTTAGGCTGTTTGAAATGCAGAGAGCACATTGTTAAGGTTCATAAACACAGCTAGATCAGAAAGTGAGAGCTCCAGAGTTTGTTGCACAGTTAACCACAGCACTGATTTATTCTGCTTTTGGTATTAATTGTGCCCTAGGGTACTAAGCAGGCATGTTATTGAGAGGAAGAAGCAGATCTGAGGAAGGTGTGCAGGGTATGGTGCAGCACAGAGCTTTTTGGCACCTTGCAAACACTAGCCTTGCACTACAAACTGGTCTGCTGTTGCCATCTGCTGGAAAATTCCTCCTGTAGTCAAGGATGAGTGGTGAAGAGACACTTGTGTTCTTATTATAGGAATGTTTGTGGCTTTTGATGCTTTCCCCTACAAGTCCTGTATGGCTACAGCCATACATACACATGTAGGCTGAACACACAGAGTCTGGGCAAGAACTGCACAGCTCTGGGGTCAGGCTGATTGCTCACGTGCACTCTGCACAGTAAAACATCTTCAACCAAGGCCAAGATAAGAGTAAAACCATTCCTCCCTGAACTGCCTGCTTACTAGAGAACAAAAACCCCCCACCTTATCCTTCCAAAGGAAATAATCCTGGCTGCCTAGGGAGGTGGTTGAGTCTCTCTGGAGATAATCAAAACCCCACTAGACCCCATCCTGTGCAACTTGCTCTAGGTTCTCCTGCTCTGGCAGGGGGATTAGACTAGATGATCTCCCAGAGGTCCCTTTCAACCCCTAACATTCTGTGATTCTGTGTTTCTTCCTCTCTCTTGCAACTCTTCCATTCTCCTCATTGCTGTACTATGCCTTGCAGGACTGTTACCTGAGCTGTGCAATGCCTATCCTGCACATGCCCATGTAGAGGTCACACAAACTTCCACAAGGAGGAGGATAGAACTTGTCCCTCTCCACACATTAAATCCAGAATGTATTTCTCTTTCCACTAACTTTTCCCTTCTTAACCTATCAGTCTGCTCTTGTGGGATTTTCAAAGGCATTGGATATAATTTTCTTCTCCCTTGGATTGCTTTTACTTGCAGTAGGAGTCTTCAAAAATCCTTTCCTTTTCTTAAACATCCTGTGGATAATCACTCTGTAAAATGTAAGAGGACATAATATTATGGGACTGGTGACATCTCTTCTTGCTTGCAAGCAGCCTTAAGACAGACAGCTTGCTGGTTGCCCCAGGCGTTCCTAACACTATGTCCTCAGGCCCCAATCTAATCTAGGAGGTGTAATTGCCATGGTGTTAAATCCGCTGCTGGTGGCTGATCAGCTCCAGCTTGCAGGGTTGCATGACTCTGAGCTGGTGCTAACAAAGGCAGGAAGGGTTTAGAAAACATCTCTGCTGTTGACAGGGTTTGAAAGTCTGGTACTCAAAGTAGAAGTCGATGGGGTGTGAATCCACCCATACCAAGCTGAGAATAACAGGACCCATGACTTCTCTGTCGCTAAGCTCCACTTACACTATGTATAAGCTGTCCTGTAATGTGCCTTTGAATTCCAGAACAAGGGATATTTAAAGCTTAAACCCTGGCCAGAGGTGCTATGCACTTTTTCAGGTAGCACAGGGAATTGTCACTGCCACTTTACCAGGTGGGAGAAGGTTTAAATGCAAGTTAGCCCAGACCAGCACAGTATTGGCTGTGTTCATTGACCTCTAGTTGGCTCAGCATGAGGACAGAGACAACTTGTACCTTTACAAGCCTATTATTTAAAGAACCTCTATAAACCTTCACTGGCAGAACTAAGCATCTTCAATTATGCTGATCCACAGATTTCAAACTAACACACACAGATCACAAGCATCTACTGTGGCTTATAGGACTTTTCATATGAAAGACTCTGCAACCTCTCTGTGTCATGCTCTTCTTCTGATCACCACTCCTTTTTTCTCTTTTCCTGTTGCTTATCCTGTAGCTATCAAACACTGCATCAACACTTTCCTTATTTGATCCTACCAAGAAAGCTAATGAATGGGTACTTGCTGCTCAGTTCAGAAGAAGCTCTGTGACCTGCTTTTACCCTCCATGCAAGGACTTTTAAAATCAATTATCCATCTGAAAGCTCTTGAACTACATCTTCAGGGCATACATATTTCTTCTCAGATGCCTATCTTGACACAGCTAAGATGCATAGGGAAGGCTTAGAACTATCAGCCTGTGTGCTGTTTTCAAGCTCCTACTTTGTCCTGGAATAACAATGTGTTCAAATGGATTCTGACAGGCTTTCAAACATTGTCTCTCCAAGCAGCTCTGTTTCTTGTGGTTAAAGGTTAAAGGAGGCTTTCAAAAGTACTCCTAGCATGGAGTTACTTAACTGTTTAAGTGGGAAGTCCTTCAGGAGTTCATTGTACCACTGTGAAGAACTCACCATTGAGCCTTGGTGCTGCCATTTTTGCTGAGTATGAATGAACAGCCTAAAAATGTCCTTAGAGCTAATTGTGTGCCTGTTTTGATATGTCAGACCATTACTGCAAAGATTGCAGGTAGTACAAAGCTCCAAAGGCAACTTAACACTAGATACACTTGAGAAGGAAAGGTTGGTTCTTTTCTCAGCACTGTCATCTGCACTAGTTCATCCAACCACATTTTTGTAATATATAGGACAGAATATATATATTAAAAAACTAATGTATATTTAAATTGTGCCTGACATCTAGATCCTGTCAGAGCAAATCCATAAGTGAGAGTCTATATGTTGAATGCCATTTCCACTTACAAAGATTTTGCTGCTTCCTCAAGCCAGCTGCTCAGAGGGACACCACAAAGCCAAATAAAATATTTCATAGGGTATATTCACTAGGTCTGCACTCTAGGCATGCTCCTCTCATTGCCTGATATCCTGTAATTCCTGTTATGATGGGCAAGAGCTTCTATAGACATTATTTCTGCTGAATCTGCCTGTCTGCTTCTGCCACTGACTAGCTGTTCAGGCTGTCTCAGGATGACCTCTGAAAAGACACAACCTTTTTACACAGATGTAAGAACTCCTTTCTCTGCAAAAGGCATCCATCTTCTAAAAGATGAGGATGGAAAAGGATAAATGATCAGTTTTGTTCCTCCAAAAAGGCAATGCCCTTACCCCAACAAAATCCTACTTTCCAGCCTGGCAGTGCCAACCCAACTCGATGAAAGAGCTGCTGACATTTTTCTTCAGGTTCTCTTTTCCTGTGGATCTTTACACTGAAATTCTTGATGATTGAGGTGTGCAGGTGTAAAAAAAAAAATTGCAGATGAGTCAAAGTGTTATAAGTTAGTGTTTGCTGCTATGATTTAATCCAAAACCCACTGGCATAATGCAGATGTTCAAGGGGACCATGAGTCAAGTGACATGAGCAATACAACTAAAAGCATCTAACATGCTTTTATTCCAGGCTTTGCATCCAGAACTGTCCACCCAGAATCTGATGACTCCTAGTATGTACTGGAACACAGGTCAGGTAAGAAACATGCACTGGGCTGTAGGAATTTAATTCTCCATAGAACCTGTCCAGTGATGAGACCAGTCACGCTTATCTTTCCTCAGCATCAAATACATAGAGTATTTGGCAACATCTGCTAGTTGTTTTAGTTGTATCCTATGCTGTTGAGGCTTTTGATTAGCATTATGTAAGATTTGGACAGCTTGTCTGCTGTTTTCTGTTGTGCTTTTTAAGGCTGCATCCATATACTTGACATGGAAGTTTTACTGGGGATATTCTTAAGGCATGTCCTGAATGTGTCTCTTATTATCTTTCCATTCATGGTGCCTGAGGTTAGTTTGTCCTAGCTAAGATTTCTGCTGCAGAGGAGCTGAATTGCCAACTCACATGGAAGTTTGCACTCACTGTGGGGTGATTTATCCTATCACATTTCTGCTCTGAGTTTCTGAGGCACTGCTCCATAAACACTGGCATGGCCCCATGGTTGGCAATTCTTACTGTTGTGAAAATACTACTTTTAATACTGTTATTAATGTTATTTGGAAAGACTATTTAAAAAACTTCACAAGGTATTTAAAATCATGCCTGAAAGACAGAAAGAAATGGGCAAGCATGTGGGATACTGCTCCCTCTTTGTGTAATTATTTCTCATTCAAGAGTTTCCTGATGGAGATGCAGTTTTAAGTATTTAGGGACCCTTAGAGGATTTCAGCTCTATGTGCTTTTGAGCCTATGGCAGCTGCTTGTGTCCACACCATCCTCCAGCAATGACTTCCGCAGTCATTTCATAAATAGCTGTCATCTTTTGTTGTTTTGCATGCAGATCCCCTGACTTGCTACCCCTTGTTCTTACATTAGCAATGGTGGTGAACCTCTTGGCTTTCCTCTTTCTTCCTTTACTCAGCTGGTTAATTTTAGGACTATGTAACCCCACATTTTGTCTTCTCATTGATAGTGAAAACAGCTTGTTACAATATCTGTGGAAAGCTGAGCATCATGGTGTTGAGCAGAGCTAATATATAGCCCCTTTGGCTATATTCCTGGTGGCCTTGTCAATGTCCTGTGGAGTCACCAGTAACCCCATCAAGGTAGTGGGCACTCACTTTACCTCAGTTGTGACAGCAGACAGTTGGCCATAGTTGTATTAATTTTAGTTTGCCTTAGCTAGCATGCTTTTGATGACTGTTTCCCAGCACTGAACAATGGTCCATGACCACTGGAAAACTTCTGCAATGAAAAATTCTTCCTTCAGGTGTTTTCATCTCTCCCACAGACAACTTCTCATCCTTTACAGCACCAGAAGCACAAATCTGGTTGTGTGCCCAACTCTATCAAGTTCAGTAAGAACCAAGTTAGGTGCCTAAGTATCACTTAAGAACTATATGCATGCCCTGCAGAACAGTGATAACTTCTTCCCAGCACGTGTTCAGCCACCAGCACAGCAGAGCTGAGTTTCCTCTGGGCCAACCAGGCACCAGTGGAAGAAAAAACCCCTCCCCAGCAGGAGCAAAGGCTGCTGTAGCTTGTGTACCCTGTCACATAGCGTGTGAGGCAGGAAGGCTCTTTCCATATTGGGCTCATGTCACTAAAAGATCTTTTGCAGGAAAAACCAGAACAATGGAAACCCAAAGTAACCTTCAGTTTTCCCAGCAGATTTGGGAATGAAATGGAAGAGAAGCAGCTCTGGCTTGGTGCCACAGCTCTGCATGCAGTGGGGATGGAGAAGCTGTGATAACGTCTCCTTGGCTGACACTTTGAAAATAAGACACTCACTTTTTGTTTTGTTTCTCTTTTTTAAAGCATTACATAAAAGCTCCTCTTAGAAGGCCAAAGGCAGCTGTTTTCTTAGGACAAGAGAGGCAGGAAGAAGCAAAGCAGGCAGAAACATCAGATAAGCCTAGATAAAAAAACTTGGCTAACCTATTTTTCCCCTGTCTTCAACAGCCAAGTTTGAAGCACTCTGCAGAGCACTGTCTAGGAGGAAAAGCAGAGCCCAACCAGTGCAAAATGAGATCTGGGCTCTGGTAAGGACCACTATTCTCACTGCTTCACTGTGGGAACTCCTGAAGTCCCTCTCCCTGTGATGGGAGTAGCTCTCCTTTTGTGCAGGCAGCTTAGCTAAAAGCCTTGACCCTTACCACAGCACCTGGATGTTGGCAAACAGGGCTTGCAACCTGGATGTTTGAGACGAGNCAGAGGTCCCTTCCAACCCAAACCATTCTGTGATTCTATGTTGGCAAACAGGGCTTACAATAGCCATTGGAGCTCACTCTCTCACAGGAAGTCGCTGTCACCTGCAGAGTGTGATCCCTGCCTTGAGCTGTGTGTGAACCCTTAGAGATGGACCCCTGCCTTTGTGATTCCCTCTAGAGATCCTGAAGGAGAGCTATGTCCATCTGAAAGCTTCAGGGCTTGCAGGCTTTGGGCTTTTGCAGTTGTAGGGCCTTGTCACAAGGTGGCAGGGACGTGACATTTTCTGGCAGGCTCCTGCTCAGCCTGCCACAGGCATCCTCTTCAGAGCCTCACTGCTTTCCTTCTTGTTATCTAAAAATACACGGAGCTATCAGCAATCCTGTGTCGTTTGCTTTGAAACTGTCCTTGAGATAGCTCAAAGGGAAGGTAATTAGTTATGTCAAAGCTTAGATGTTTTACCTATTTGCACTAAAAAAAGAAAAGCTGCTTTGTCTTCTCCTGCCTGAAAACCAGGGGTGAGCTGGGGAAGTGAGGAAGGGGCTGGCCTGGGTCAGCCTGCACTGAGGCTCAGCTCTGGCTGCTGCTGCTGCTGCTGCTTGTGGGGGAAATTCAAAAGCTGTGATGATTAGAAAGCAAGAAGTCCTTCTGTCCTGAGTCACAGGGATCATTTCTCCCTCTAAATGACTGAAGATGGGAAATAACTTGTACACATGTCTTTCCTTTAATGCAAAAGAATGTCTCAAGACTACCCTGTTAGCTCTGACTCCCTAGAGTCAATGCTCACTTTTGAGCTTCTGGAAGCAAATCTGTGCATGTATAGGATCAATTCCCTTCTTTTCATGTGCTTCCCACAGTCATCCTTCACCTTTTCATGTGCATGGGGTTTTGGTGATTTTACTGCTACACTGTCTCAAGTGTCTTGCAGGCTACCACGGCAGGGGGTGAAACGTTTGTCACTGCTTATCAAACATATTCATACATTGATCAAATTAGATTTGTGTTAATAACTTACTAATAACCATCAGGTAATTATTTACCTCTAGAGTCCAAGCTGATTGTTGTCTCCTTTAGCTTGCTTGCCTTGCAGTCTTTAGAGACAGGAGCTTTTCAGGGGTTTTTAATCTGAAGTACATGCAGTGAGAGATTACCCAGCTGTCACTCTGCAGGGAATGTCCCCATCATGCAGCAGGAGGTAACAATAACAAATTGCTGACATCCAAATTCATCTTTCTACAAATAGCTGTGCAAAATGCCCACTGCTCCCTAACTGGTAACCAGGCCATGGTGAAGCAGAAGCATTGGCACAGGAGAAGGAAACGAGCAGAAAATGCATCCAAGTAGAGCAGGTAACATTATGAAATGATTATCCCTGAGCTGCTGTTCACTGCAAAGTCTTTCACTCTTTGAGCACAGTGCAGTGTCCCAACAAGGGGCTTTTGGAGGTCAGATGCATGTGCTCCCTGCTTCATCCTGAGGCTCACTGAGCTGAGGTTTTAATTTCAGTTTGTGCAACCAAAGTAAACAGAAGGTTTGCCAGCTCTCTAAAGCACAGATCCACAGAAGTAGCTGAGTTTGAGCTGTTCCTTCCTCATTTTACACCTTCAGCTAAAGGATGAGTGGATGTATTCCCATGAAGGCTTGCAGTTTGTTCAGATACACTGAGGAAAGCAGCTTTGAAGTTCAGGATAGGCTTTTAGTTGGGAGGGAAGAGGAGAATCCTTTCTTAACATGTGTGCAAAACTGTGAAACTCCTTGCTGCAGGAGAGCATGAAGACCAAAATGCACCAAGAGAGGAATGGAGAAGCATACAGATAGGTAGCACAACCAATGCAACAGTGCACAAAGAGTTGCTTTTAGTTTGTGGACTTTGCTTTAAACTCAAAGCTTATAGAATCTGGGAAAGAGGTGGTGCAGATCTTTTTCTCTCTTAAAATTAAATCTAGGTGAGCTTGAAGGTGAAATGGTTTCAGGACAAGAAGTCAGTGTTCATTTCAGGAACACAGGGTCTCTCCTGTTTGGTTGTTATGTGCTTTTGTTCTAACCAAGAAGTGTGATGTGAGCTTGTGGATGAGTTCAGCTGAAGTAAATCAACACTTTCCAGTGAATGCAACATCTGTCTGAAAAGTTCCATCTGTTCTCAGTACAGCTTTATCATAACTAAGGGAAAAACACAAAATAACAAGGATATCCCCAAGCTTTTACAGTTGGGAGTTAAGTTAAATTGTTACAGGGATGTGTTTGCTCTGCCTTAGGAAAATGTCTTTCCTCATCCTCTGACATTGGCTACCTTCAGAAACAAGGAATTGGATGTAAAATACCCTTGTGTCCTTTCCTCACCATCAATTCCCATGTCTCCCAAGGCTGTGCCATAACACTCTTTGAGGAGTGATGAAGCACCTTCTGAGTCCCTCTATTTTTGTCTCTTCTTCTAGCAGCTTTTGGTGACAGCTCTCAAGAGAGTTCCCATCATCAAAATGAACTTCCCTAAGAAAATCTGAGGGCTTATGAAGGTGATTTAAGATCCTGGCAAATGTACATTTGGGCAGAGTGATCTTACCACACCTCCTGGAAGAAGCAAAGATCTGCTAGACTCTCTGTCTCCTGTGATGTTTTGGTTTGGTTTTCAGTTTTGAGATTGTTGAGCTTCTTAAATTGACTGTAGTTTTGTCACCAACCTAGACAGACTGAGATAGTCCTGGAGGAAAAAAACTGGTCTTTTTACCAAAATTCCAACTCTTTGCAGCCAGGCTTGAAGTCAGAGATGTGAACTTTCTGTCAGAGCCTGTGTGATCTATTAGTCAGAACAATTGATTTATTCCTTTGAAACACTGTGCTAAGCTCTCACACTGACTACGTTTTAATCTGCTTCTCTGCCTCTTCATGGCCATGGCAACTGGAAAACAGACTCCACAGGAGAAAAAGCATCAAAGAATCCCCTCTGCCAATAAATGGGGGAGGGGAATATATATATATATATATATATATTATACATATATATGATACAGAAAAGTGAAGAGTTACAGTCAGGCCAAAATTCAGCCTTGAGGGAGAGATTTTCTGCTAGAGGACAGAGATAGTCTAGGCTAAGAGCAACAACGTCTTTAGTCCTTTCTGCCATAAACCTTTTTTTGCCTTTTCACACTTAGCTCCCACCCTCAATTTCACATGTCAGGTTTTTGCAGGTAAAAGCAGAGCTGAGAATCCCACTGGGAAGTTCAGTGACCTGGACAGACAGACAGCTGTGCTGGGTGTCTTTATTCCCACATAACAGCTTGTCAGCTTCACAAAGACAGCACTGTAAAATCAGAGAGAAAAAATATGTCATATCTAGCCACTCTGTGTGTATATATATCTCACACTGAGGAGGAATTCATTGCTCTTTTCCTTTGACAGTATAGGTTTAGCCCATAGCTCTGTTTTCACACTCCTAAAGCTATGTTAAAACCATCAAGGGGCCAGCCACAAGCCTGCACTACTAAGATAGTTCACCTTTAAATACAGGCTGTTAGCTCTTCTCCATTACATAAGGATGGCAAGAGCCTCTCTAACAGCACACTGCTGTTTCTCTGTGTATGAATAACACAAAAATGGACACCCAAAAGGAAGGTTCAGAAAATAAGAATGCACTTTTTGTCAGAGATCAGGTTGCCAGTTCCAGCCTACAGCTATTTGCAGCTGAGAAATAAAGCTCTTAACTATACAGTTTGTAATGAAAAACCCTGACAGACCTTCAATTTGAGCCACTTTTGATCACCATATACTGAAAGCATTACTATGTCTAGTCCATTTAGAGAAGGCATTGCCTGAGCCTTTTTCTTTCCTGTATTAAAAGAGAAAAACAGGAGTTTGCTAAGCATGGCTCAGCAGAACCCAGGCTTTATGAAGCTGTAATGCAGCATTTCAGCAGGTCACAGCAGCACCATGATCAAACCCACTCTAATGGGGCTGGAGTTTGGGCTTTAGAGCTTGGGAACAGGCAGAGAGAGAAGGATGAATGGAGGGATGCTGGGCAGCCTGATCAGGGCAAGTCTGCTGCCATCATGGAGATGTCATCATAGAATCATTATGGCTGGAAAAGACCTCTGAGATCACTGAGACCAACCATCCACCTAACACTCCCTGCCCTCACCACTAAACCATGTCCCCAAGCACCACATCTACACATTTTCTGGTGCCATGAGGACCTAATATCTCATTGTGGCTGCCAATGCAAAGCCTCAGGAGCAGCAGCAGCTGCCTGACTTCCTAAGGCTCCCAGCATTTGGGGATGAGCCCAGGCAGGTCCAGGTTGCAGGACAGGCACAGCAGGGATTTTGCCTGACCATTTCTGGGTTGACTGTGTTAGTGCAGCTGAGGACCCTTTTTTTCCCTTTCATGCTTGGTTCTTCACAGTCCTTACAGAAAAATTGTGACCTCTTTTCCACAGATGGGGAAACTGAGGCACAGACATGAGCCTAGTAGCCAAATCACTTGAGGAGCTTATATCACAAGCTTAGCTCCATGAGCTGAAAAGGCCTTCAGCAGCATGGCAAACTCAGATATGTGGGGGACCAGCAGCACAAACATGAGCTTAGCATCTCTTATAGATGATAAGTCTTTCACCTGATATTCTGCTTTTGCTGAATTAGCTTTCTTTTTTTTTCTGATTTTAACTAGAAAGCCTGGTGGGAGAAGCTTTGCAGCAGCTTCCATCACAGCTGGCCAGAAATGTGACTTGGTGGACTGGTAGCTGGCTGAAGTCAATGCCCCCAGCACAGAGCTGCAAGGAGCCTGCAAGCAGCAGCTGCCCAAATTTTGCTGAGAGCTCTTTTGTTGAGCCTCTGCTCTTCTCCAGCCTGTACTTCAGCCAGTAAATGAAAGGTAAAATGTCTTATTTTGCTGCTTTAGGTGTTCTGTGTGATCCTTAGCCTTTAGATGAGAAAAATTTGATTTTGTATATTTATAAAAAGACCCCCAAAACCTAATGCAATACCATCCTCTCCTTTAATGCAGGTAGGGCATTTAGCAAAGGCTCTGGCTACTCATCTGCTTTCAGCAGTGGATTTCCTGGCATGTTGTGTAGTGCTGGAAGGCAGGAGCTGGCTGTGTGGCTTTGGTTGTGTATCAGCTGAAGCATGCAGAATTGGTGTTGGCCAGTGCCTGCATGGCTTCCTTGTTGGTTCTGGCTGTCGGGTTTGTCGTGTGTCCTCTCCTAAACACCTCACTGCTGTCACAGCTCAGCCCTTGTCACAGTCCAATGCCTGAAGATGTGTCCCTCAGGCTCTGTTGGAACAGGATTGGGCTTAAATCTGGGCCCAGGTGCCAGGGTCAGAGAGTCTTTCCCAGTGAGAGTCTTGGGTAACTCTCTGCAAGTCACACAGATTAATTTAGGGTGAGTAATATTCTGCCATCCCACATTCAGTGAGGCAACAAATATAATGGAAATATTTCTTGACTGTGCTCACATGGTAAACAGATATTCACCCAAGGAGCCTTACACTTAGACCAAATCTGTTGTGTCATTTCACCTCTGAGCTGTATTCCTATAGCTAACAAGAGGCTGCACCAAACCCAGTAACAGAGTTCTTGCCCTACCAAAGGCTGCCAAATGCTGCAGAGGTACCAGGGCAGCAGCAAAGCAGCTGTGGACCTGCATATCCTTCTCTTTCCCTGTAGCCAGAATGTTCAACAAACTATTTCCCTCAAAAAGAAATATATATTTGATATGAGGAAAATTACTTCAGCCTCAGGGTAGCAAAATATTTATTTCACAACTTGAAGTCTACAGGAAGTCTAGTGAAGTTACTTTCTTTTGCCTTTCATTTTGAAGTTACAGATTCAATGCTTCAGAGAAAGACCTCGGGCTGGCTCACCTTGGTTTAGCACCAGGAAAAGTGGAGAGGCAAAGCAACTTGCCCCCCAAAACCCTCTCAATGGTCACATTAAGGTTATCCCCATCCCTGTGGGAGCAGCAGGTCTAAGACTCCTTCCCCTCTGTTCGGGTCCCTTTTGTAGAAGGGAAGACTCTCTTGCAGTTAAAGGACAAAAGGTTGTACCATGTCTTTTGACACAGGTTTGCAGAAGAATTTGCAGTAGTTTGGACTCCAAAGTGGTTTGAGATGAATCATACAATGAATCACAGAATGGTTAAGATTGGAAGGGGCACTAAAGATCATCTAGTTCAACTCCTCTATCATGGGCAGGGACACCTTCCACTAGACCAGGTTGCTCAAAGCCCCATCCAGCTTGGCCTTGAACACTGCCAGGGAGGAAGCATCCACAGTGTCCTGGGCAACCTTTTCCAGTGTTCCACCACCCTTCACACTGAAGAATTTCTTCCTTATATCTAATCTAAACCTAGCATCTTTCAGTTTAAATCTGCAACAAATTTGAAGCTTGGGTCTGCAGCTGCACAGCAGGTTTTATGGGAAAATAGTTTTGTTTCCCTTTAAAAGAATTCCTTAGCTACTGCTAATTTGAGGAGGAGGATAGTGATAGCTGATGTGTGGCCAAGACAAGTTTAGGCTTTTAAACTGCACCTCTTTCATTTTCCAAACTGTAATACTCAGTGGCAGAAAAGCAAGAAAAGCAGCTCTGCAGAAAAATGCTGATGCATAAATCTGTTTGCAAAAGTAACTCCATGCAGTCACCACTTTTTTAATGTTCATTTAGAAATCAAAATCAAACATAATTGCCAAGCAGATCCAAGCAAAGGAGACTCATCTGCAGGTGCAGGCTAGAGTTCACCAGCCTTCTGAGTACTCCAGGGCTCCTGGACACCTTTATCTCCATAACCAGGTATGCTTTTGACATGGAAGGTGACACTGAGCAGTTTGACTGAGTTCAGCTTGGAGATTTGGGATTTGTTTGAACTGCTCACCCCAAGTTCAGCTCTGGAGCTGTAAATCTTTGTGCCTCTGGAACAGACGCAGGGCGAGCGGTTAACAGGCAAACTCTGTGCTATATACTCTTGTGGTCAGCAGCTTGTCTGTGTATAATCTCTGCAGATACTTCAAAAGCAACAAGTCTCTGGAGAATAGAGAAGAGAAGAAACAGTGGAGCCACTCTTCCAGTCCATGTGGCTCTTGGTGTGGTTGCTGTCTGTAACAAAAAGGTAAGAGTTTTCTTTGCACTGAGAGCTATCGTGATTCCTTGTGCCTTGGCAAAGGGAAAGACAACACACTGCTGGTTTGCTGTGGGAGGTACAGCTCCCTCCAGGAGATTGGATACCCAGGATTTAATTTTTCAACAATTTGTTAAATGTGCCTGTGATTTACAGAGATGGCTTCAATCCTGTGATGGGCAAATATATTCTGAGCACTCTGCTCTGTGACTTCCCATCTTCCAGCTGCTCTCCATCCCAGCTGTTTCACAGTCAGAGCAAAACCTATCCAGGCTTATCATGTAGCACATGATGCTTTGAAAGGAAAAATTTGGAGGGAGGGAGGTCAGAAGAAGCAGTCCTATGTGGCTAAGCTGCTTTCTAATGCATCAAGATATTCGGATGCCATCAACATTGGTGGCAAAGTGAGCAAACAAGGATCTAGAACACAAGGTCCAAGGTATTAATACTAGTGTCAGAGCTCATTGCACAAATGACTTAATCTGTGACTGAAATAAGGGTCTGAAAATATTGTTCACATCAAAGAAATGGTACACTTTGATGGGTTTTGGAGGATATTTTTCCTTCAGAAAGCAGCATGTGGTAAGTGAGTTACTGACATGCCAGTAATTCAAAGAAGAGGTTTGCATTCCTGCTGTGAAGCTGAATGACAACATAATACAGTTATTAAGGGAAAAAAGGAAGCCTCGGTCCTGAATCTTCTACACTTTATATTCAGTAACAACAAGAAGAGCCAAACAAAAAAAGACTCATACTTCAGGCAACCTTGTATTTCTCAAAGTAGAATGAGAGTGAGCAAGTGGAAGATTTTTAGGTGCAAATTGGCTTGCTGGGGTTTGCCAGTCAACCTTTTGGTGATGGATTTGTTCCAGCAAAGGTGGTTTCAATTTTATGAAAAATATCTACATTGAACTTCTTTATTCTTTATACCTGCCTCAACCACCTTTTTAGTTGTCAGCATAGGTGTAGAGGAATACAAAGTGGGGAGAGAAGCCCACAAGCAGTTAGTGTTTTTCACTAATTCAAAAAGCCTTTAAAGGGAAAACTCCTTTTTCTAAACTTGTGAACCTACTGGAGTTGATAGAAAATGAGGTGTGGGTGCCTGATGTGAAACTCAGGCTCACAAGAAGCAGAAGACTAAACTGCACCTAAAGGCATTGGGCCACACTGTCACTCAAGCAGCACAGGAGAGTGCAAAGGAGAGGCAAGGCAGTGTGCTCTGACCCCTGTGAAGGTGAACTTCAGCCCAGTGCTCACATGGTTAGTGACAACAGAGAACATGCTGTTGAAGGAGATGTAAAATCACAGAATCATGGAGTGGTGGGGGTTGGAAGGCACCTCTGGAGATCATCTAGTCCAACCCCCTTGCTAAAGCAGGGTCACCCAGAGCAGCTTGCACAGCATCACGTCCAGGTGGGTTTTGACTATCTCCACAGAAGGAGAGTCCCCAAGCTCTCTGGGAAGTCTGTTCCAGTGTTCTGGCACCCTCACAGGAAAGAAGTTTTTCCTCATGGTCAGATGGAACTTTCTGTGTTCAGTTTGTGCCTATTGCCCCTTGTCCTGCCCCTGGGCACCACTGAAAAGAGTCTGGTTTCCTCCTCTTGACCCCCACCCTTTAGATATTGCTAAGCACTGAAGGAATTCACACACCCTCCTTAGGCACCATGGAATAGCTGAGTGACCTTGGTCTGAATTTACTCTCTATTATTATTATCATTTGGCTTTCAAAATGCAATATGCAAAGGAAATGGAGAGAGGGATGCAATGTGAACCTCTTTACTGAGGTTCAAGTATGTTGGGTTATAGTCTGCAAGAACACAAAAATGAACAATAATGGTGTGGGTGCAACTCTGGCTTCCTGCTGTGATTCTCCTTCTGCCAGGCAGAAACAGCACTAAGTAGTAGCAAAGAATTTCAGCAAAAAAATAATAGACTTTATGATTTTCTTCAACAATTAAAATCCATGTAAATTTTGCCAACATTTAACATCTTAATTAATAGTATCTCAGCTTTTGCTGCTATTGCCTCATTATTGGAGCAATTCAGTTGCCCTTTGTTAAACTAAATACATAATTATTATTATTATTATTGTTTATTCATTTCACAAAATCATCCAGCAGCTTTGAAAAAAACATCGATATGTACCAAATGACAGCCAGCCCTCCATCTATGTGATTGCTCCTGACAGATGGCTTAGGACATTCAGGTTTTCCCAGGGAACATGTTGTCTTGTGGTATTTCTTGCTTGACCAGAGTAATGGAAGCAGTATGAGGATAAGCTGCTCAGATAAGTCTTTGCCAGCCATCTAGTCTTATGGTAACTTGGAGTAATCTGCTAAATACTCTTCTTTGTGGATAACATTTCTCCCTCTGAAGAGAGTTTGGTTAAGGCAAATGATTTTTTTTATTCCATCAGGAACTGATCTGTTGGAGAACAGCCCTGGGGAAAAACATCTAGGAGTGCTGGTGGCTAGCAGGATGCCCATGAGGCAGCAATGTGCCCTTGTGGCCAAGAGGCCANACTAGATGATCTTTCTAGGTCCCTTCCAACCCCTAACATACTGTGATACTGTGACCTGAAAGAGGACTAGAAGGTGAAATCCAGTGGTCACCATTTGGTGCCTGAAGTCATTCCTGGGCACATGCTGCTCTACTTCGTGTCCCTTGCTACATTACTGCCAAGGAATAACTAGGAATTTGGTTTTTTGTTGTCTCAGCTCACAACTATAATTTCAGGGCAATGGAAATGCCTAAATTTTGGGTGGATTTCTGCATATTTCTTTGCTTGGGGAAATAAAACTAAAGTAGCTTTTCATTTTCACACTCTTGTAATGAAGTTTTCCATTGCTATTGAATTCAAATATACTTTTATTTTCCAATTTACTCCTGCTTTAATTTAGCTCCCCCTCATCCAAAACAAAATGCTCAGTTTCAACTCCAGTTGAAAAAAAAAAAAAAGAGAGAAAATAATTAATTGCAGAAGCATTTTAACACATTTCTTAGAAGTGAGTTGAGGAATTGGGCATCCTGGATTGTGGTTTTGGAGGGGAGTCACTGCTTGGGACTATTTGCTGCTGAAAAACTTCCCATTTTGAAGTCCATTTGCAGCAGACCAGCTAAGCTGAGTCTTGGACTGCAGCTTCCCAGCTGAAGGGCTTGGCTTGTGTGGTGACAAAGCTTAGCTGGTTTGCTGCCACTGGAGTCTCCTCTTATGTCTGAACACTGCTTTAAACTCTAAGGGTGAATGCCATTATGGGAACTTGCACCTTACAGAATATTTTCTGTCTAATTCCTTCCAAGAGTGCTGACCACATCTGGTGTTCTTGGACATAAATCACCATATTTGCACAGCATGGAGGTGACTGAAGCTAGTGGGGCTGGCCTGTACCAACTTTATTTTTTCCCAAGTCTTATCTTATCCTGGCAATACAATATCCACAATTAATAGCAACGTTGGGAGGGTTTAGAAGGTGTTAATCAGGCAACTGTAGGAGAACAGTAAGTGAAAGTATAGGAGGGAGGCAAAAGAATCAGTTGTGTTGTATTGGAGTAAACAGGTAAAGAATGAAAACTACCTGAAAAAGGCTTTGTTTCCAATGGCTGTGTTAAGATCTACTAAATAAATGGATTTATTTGTACCCTTATGACTGCTACAATAGTAACTGCCCTTCTTTTGTAGTACACTAATCATGCTTGGACAATGTGGTTTAGGGATGAACTTTGTACAGAAGGGTTAATGGTTGGACTTGATGATCCCAAGGGTCTTTTCCAACCTGAATGATTCTTTTATTCTATGCTAAAAAGTGTTAATCTTGCTAAATATCATAATGCCTAAGGGAAAAGAAGAATAAGGTGTCCTGCTGTTAGGTAGTGTACAGCCCCTGCCAGGATGTGGGAGGCAGACAGTGAGTGTGGGAAATGGATGTGATACAATTCTTGCTGTTGAGATGCAGTGGGAAAACTCCTGCAGCATGATTAGGGCATTTTGAAGCAAGGCAGGGGAAAAAAGATCAAACTGGAATCATTGTTTTTACTTTTATTTATTTTTTTTTTTACACAAAAAGCCTTTTGGAATGGACTGATACCAGTCAGAAATTCACATCAAAGTCTTTAAGCCATTTTACAGGGAGGAAAGAAAAAAAACCAACCCTCTTGGAAAAAGTGAATAAGCCTCTTTGGACCTTTTTAAGGCAGAACAATTAGAACTTTTTGTGTTGAAGCAGGATTTTCTTTAGAGATGAGGCTAGATTGAACTTACTTTAAAAAGCTACATGAAGCCACCTATTTTGGGTCATTTTGTTCAAATAACCTTTTCTACCTTTGTTTTGCTCATCTCACCCTCATTTGCAGCTGATTTTGAACTTTTTATTTCAGGTCATTCAGGAAACTTCAAGACAGTTTGAATTCATGCATGAGACCTAGCTCAGCATCCAGATAAGTTGTGTTGCATTGTGAATTTCATATATCTTCTTCAGCCATGCCATGAAGACCCTCTTTGAGCCTAGAAGAGTCACATGGAGCAGTACTTTCTGCCCTGCTCTTGGTGGGGGGAGCTCCTAACTGATGTTTCAGTGCTCTATGGGTGAGTAAAATGTACCTTGGTTCAGATAGGAGAAATGTTTCCTTTTACTTCTAGTTTAGTGTATTTTTTTTTATTTGCAAAGCAACAGAAAAATGTCTCATGAGGCTGATGGTTCAGAATGAAAATAGAACTGCTGAAGTCAAATTACATGAGTGTTGTGTTAGACAAAGCTTCTTACCCATGACACAGTAAGGGATGGCACAGACTCTTCAAAGACAGTAACAAAATCACATGCTTTTTCTGTACTGATTTTGCAGTGGTTGTTTAGAGACTCACTAATGAAGCATAACTGATGCCATCAAACGGATGAAAAACTGCTCAGCTGACAGGAACCTGGGTTAATAATACTTGATTGCATTTAGGGGTGTTTTGAAATCTATTTCTGTTTATAAAATGCTCTGCAGTTTGAAGATGAAAGGATGGGACATCCTCAGTGCAAATATTGAGATTATCCCTTGGCAGTATGCCATTGGAAGTATCTCAGCTGATGAGCTGGTGGTTATTATTCCTAAGACAAAGTCAATTTGGGGATTATTGGAGCAGGTACAAGTAGGAGTATATCCTGCCCTAGGCCAGCTAATATCCTCCATCCTTTCTTCTCCTGTGTGATTCTCACAGCAGTTATGGGAGGTTTGGTTGGACCCTGTTTGAGTTGATCTCTGCTGGTTGCAGCAGAAAAGGGGTAGGTTTGGTCTTGCCATCTGTGAGGGCAACTGTGTGTTCTTTGCTTTGCATAGGAGTGTTGCACCAAGGTTCCAAACAGGGCCAAAGAAAGATAAGAAGTTGGTTTCTCCCCAGCAAGAATTTCTCCTTCTTGTAGTAGTTTGGCTTAATCTTGCAGTAGACAGAAGTAGTTTGGCTTCTCCATGGAGATCCTGGTTGGCCAGATCAGTGTGCTCTTAAAAACTACCCCTTGGTCCATGTGGACTACTAAATCTTCTGCTTTGCTGTAGAAGCATGAGCAGCAGTCTACTACTTGCCATCATCATGGGCAGGCTTCGCAAATGAA
>VWZO01018414.1:0-22448 GCA_013396975.1 Bucco capensis | reverse complement strand
TAGAGTTTTCCCAAAGCACTCTATGCCTTTGCTAGCCTATTGTCTATCTCTCTGTCAATCTTACCATCCGAGGAGATGAGGCTGCCTAGGGAATTAAATTGTTGGACTGAATTAAGTTCTCAATCACCAATGATAATATGAGGATGGCCACTTGCACTTGAAACAACCATAGGCAATGTCACCACGTACCATAACTAATCTGGTCTTCTGACCTTGGTTGGACCTCTTGACAGACACAGGAGTGAGCTGGTAGTAATCACAACAGAGTTTCTGTTGATGTGGATAAACTGAGTGTTTATAATTACCCACATATCAGCCTACTTTTCCCTGACATCTCTTCATGGAGCTCTTATTTCACAGGTAAATCAAGCACTAGGTGAGAGATTAGGAAGATATATGGTGGCATCTTCAGGTGTCTGTGATATTTTTCAGTTTGGGTTTCATTTGCATGTTTTCCTTTTAAGAAAAAACTAATCATTATGATTGCTCTCAAGGAAGGTGAAGCATTCCTCAACATGGCTAGTGCCTCACTTGATACTTTGGTGTCTGGTTCCTCAGATGTTGTGGCAACATCTGACCTTCCAACTTTGGATGTTGTTGCTGTTTGCAGCATGGGAACAAATGTTCCCTCTTAGACATCTTTATTACTCTTTCTCTCTTGCATAATCCTTGGAAAGAAGCTGTGGCAAATAATCTTCCCTCTGCTTCATTCCCTCCATGTGGATTTGATTTGAGAGAAGGCAATGTTTTCTTAGGACTTGATCTGCTGCACTGCCTGATGTTCCTGGAAGAAGGGCTTGCCTCCTAGAGTGCAACTGCTTTTGTTCTGGGGTGGCCTTGGTGCTGTAACCAATGCATCCTGCAGTGTGAGTACACACAGGCTCTGTGCCACTGATTGGTCTTCCCCTGGAATGTCTCTGATTTATCTTTTCACTTTTAAATTGAGTGCACAGACAATATATAGAAATCTGCACTGTTTGCCCTATAAAATTATTACAGCATTACCTAGTGGGCTCTGCCAAGTTTTGGGCTCCACCAGTCTATGAGGACTTGGAAGTTTTATGAGGAGTAGCTGAGAGAACTGGGGTTGTTTAGTCTGGAGAAAGAGAGGCTCAGGGGAGACATTATCACTCTCTACAGCTGCCTGAAAGGAGGTTGTAATGAGGTAGGGGTCAGTGGCTTTTCTCAAGTAAGAAGCAATAGGACAAGAGGAAATGGCCTCAAGTTATGCCAGCAAAGGTTTAGGTTGGATACTAGGAAAAAAATTCTTCACAGAGAACATTGTCAAGCACTTGAACTAGCTGCCTAGGGGAGTGTTGGGGTCACCATCCCTGGAGGCAGCCAAAAGACTTGCAGATGTGGTGCTTAGGGGCACAGCTTAGTGATGGTCTTGGCAGTGTTAGGTTTACAGCTAGGCTTGAGAATCTTAAAAGATGCATGGTTTTGGAGGTGACAAGAGACCTTTTTACTTCCCCTGACCGTTTAAAGATATCTCCCTTTGCAACATGGTGTAGGCTCAGAAAGCTGCTGTCTTCCCCACACCTTGCTGGCAACAAGAGAGCAAAGCAGCCATGAACAGCAGCTCCAGTTTTGGTGCTATTCAGATGAAGCCTGCCAGTCTAACCCAACTGCTCTGGAGTGGTTTGGGCAGTCAGCCAGGCAGAGCTGCTCTTCTCAGCTTTGTTCTCTATAATAAATGTGCTCTGGCAGTGTACCAACTGCCTTATCTTCTTGTAAGGGCAGAATCCCTTGGACAGCCTGTCTCCAGCCCCAGCTAGGATTATGCTAGCTTCTCCAGGCAAATGGAGCTTGCTGCAATGCTTGACACACTAGCTTTGCCTTTCAAAGTCTCACTCACTTTGAAATAGAGAGAGTGCAAGCAAGTTCAGGGAGCAAATTAGCCAAGGGAAGTCTTCTTCTATGTGTCTTAATTAAGCATTAATAAACTCTGTCACTGGCTCTCCCCTGCAGTTACCAGTCAGTCAATGGTATATAGTATTTCAGTCAATCATCTTCCCTTCAGGGTCACTGAAGGACTGTCCCAGTCCCAGCAAAGGCAGTGGGAGCCAGTTCATTGCCATCACTTGGGCTCTCTTTGTTGCTGTCTTGTATGCAAAATGCCTTGTGATTGCAGAGGCAGAAGCATTGCCCAGCAGTAAATCCCCCTGTGTGCTAAGATCAATCAAAAGCTTTTCATGCATCTGGACATCCATGTACCAAGGGGCATCTGTGCCCAGAAACTAAACAACTGCACCTCTGTCTAAATACATAGACCTGGTACTTGCTTCATCCTGTCTATACTTGGGAAGACTGATCTCCCTTGGGGAAATGAGGCTAGGCAAGGGTTACATGAACTGTCAACATATGCTCACAAGAGCCAGAGGAAAGCTTCTGTCATGTCAATTCTGACACTGGTAAGTAAATGCAGACTTGAGGCTCAGGGTGGAGGGGAAAGACAGAGAGAAAACCAAAAGCAAAACAACCACAGACTTCCACAAGCTGTAGAATATTTGTACTTCAGCTCCAGAGCCAAAAGTGGAGGTGTGTAGCCATTTTCCTGCTAGGTTTCTGTGCTGTGTAGACCTCAACCTCTTTTGAACCAGCTTAGGATGGCAAAATCACACACACAGAGAATCATTAAGGTTGGAAGAGACCCCTAAGATCATCAAGTCCAACCATACCTATCACTGCTATGCCACTAAACCATGGCCCTAAGGAGAGCATCTAACTGATGTGTGCAGAAAGAGCTGGGGGACTGTATGCTTTTCTGTCTGGTCAGATGCCTATCAGCAATTAAAAATACAGTGGTTGTTTCTCCTTAGGCAACTCAGCCAATATATAGGCAAGTAAAGAAAGACAGAAGACAAAGGCCAAGGTTTTTTTAGTGCCGTTTAACAGTGAGTTTTGTATACCACAAGTTTTATGCAAATGAATTTTGGCACATCCTCTTACCAGTTAGATTAGGACACTGTGTGAGCTTGGGAAGTAAAGCTCCTATTGGGGAGATAGCAGCATGTTTGTCACATGCCAGTGAGCATTTGACTGGAAGAGCATTTCTGGTTTCAAGAAAAAAGGGAGGCTGAAGATGTTTAAGCTCTTTAGTTTTCCACACTGTCTGTGCTGTGAAATGCAGCAATGATCAGCCTGGTCTTCAGGTGAAAGCAGAAGCAGACAGAGGCTGAAGCTCATGTTTTAGCAGAGATTTCCAAATACATACTCACTTCCTAGCCACAGGAGCATGCCTATAAATCAGCCCTGCTTCTGGCTGCCTGTCATTGCTTCCTGCAGCCTCTCTTCGTGCCTATCTTGGGTAGCCTGAGCACTGTCTGTGACCAACATTCCTGGCAGATGCTGGTGCTGTGTGTGTGATAACAGACCTTCTTTCCTTTGCACCAAAAGGAGATTTCATCCAGACCTCTTCCATCACTCTAAGCTGTTTGATTAATTCTCCATATTGCTTAATTCTCTATTAAAGGTCTCTCTTCTTAAAAGCTTGTTGAAGCAAGCCAGAAGCACATAAAATGAATGTAATTAGCAATGAAAATATTTCCAAAACTCAATTACTTCATTAATGTGGAAAGGAGTGCAAATTGCACCGAAGCACATTTGCTTACAGGTACAAGCTGGGGCAGGACCATTAACAGTAATGGACTCTTGTGACCAGGGACAGGGGCTCTTCTTGCTCAAGCAAGGTCCACTTCAGGAGAAGCACATTCAGCTCTGGCAATGGCTTTGTGTTGGGGTTTTTTGTTGTTGTTTTTGGTTAAGGACTGGTGACATTGGAAGGGCCTGTGATTATTTCCTATTCTTTTTTTAACCAAATCTAGCACAGTGAAGTAGCACTAATATCCCCCCTTAATGTTACCCCATTCTTCCCCCTCCACATTATTGCCTGCTTTGTAACAGCAGTGTCTCCAGGAGATAATTCCTCTTCCCTTTCCTTCCCCATGAAGAAGCAATTCCTTCTTATCAACATAGCAAGCAGCTCTTTTCAGCTGTGGCAGCATCCAGTAACTAAGCAACAAACAGCATCCCCAAACAAGAAATCAAGGAGTATGGGAGGAAAAAACCTCACTGCTCACATTATAGTGCAATCCAGGGAAAATTGCTGCATCACAGTGGCTTTTGCTTCATGCTGAAAAGGAATCAGGCTGCCACATCTTGAAAACAACAACCCATTCTCTGAAGCCATCAGCAAGAGTTTTGGCTCTGGCTTGGTCCAGGCAGACTGTCAGAGGAGTCATCTGGGCACACAGAGCTGAGAGCATTGATTCCCATCTTCTGCAGGCAGCAGAGAAGAAAATTAGGATGTGAGTAGAGATGCTTTATGCCCAGTGGTTCATCCCCAGCTTGGCAAAGCTTGGGAGGGGACAGTAAGTTTGTGGGAGCACTGTACACAGAGCTGGGATAGAGCTACAGCACTGTGCCTTCAAATAGTGTGGGACTGTTGCTCTCAAATAGCAAAATACTTTATGTAAGAAAAAATTACTTCTCTACTTACAGTCATGGGTCTTGCTGGGTGGTGGTTAGAGGGTTTTTTGGTTGTTTTTGACCCCAGTACTTAAAAAATACCCTTCAGCCTGCTTGGTTAAAGCCAAGAGATGATGCCAATCTATGTTGCTGTGTCTTAAAGATCCCCTTCTCCTTGTTTCTTTGTCCTGCTCCCATTTTCTTTTCCCTCTCTCACATACTCTGCTTTGACTGAACAAACTAAAGCACAATTTCCTTTTAATAGGCAAGTGGCTTCTAGCTGGTGCCTGAGTTATGGCCTAACATGTTTCATTATAGAAGGCATAATAACCTTTCCATATACTGCACATTTTGGTATTAACACAATAATTAATGAGAAAACAATGTTCATCATGTTAACAGAGCAAAAGCACCTAATGAGCAGACTCCCTTGTATAACTGACTGGATTCATAGCTTAGCAAGGCTACTATAACAAGCAAATAATGCATGGATAATGAGCTGGTTCTGGCTCTTAAATCAGGCTTCTTTGACTTATTCTAGAGCAGGTATTAAGAATATTATTATGAGCTTGGAGCAAGGCTGTGTAAAAGAGTATTAGAGTTGAGCAGTCTGCTGTGGTGTTATATTTAGTAATTAGCTATATTATTGACTACAATCAATAAACAGGCTGACCAGTACATCAGCAACATTTAAAGAGGATGCTCTGGATCAGCAAATTGATTGTTGCCTTCTTGAACCAATGGAGGAGATATGACCCTCTGGGCACAATGAGGTGATAAAAAAGGTGGCAGAAAGCTTTTATTGGCAGGAATACATGCACTCATACCTTCTAAAATACTGATGATGATGTTGATGATAATCCTTGGCCTTATTCAAGAGCCACTATAGTCATAGCAAAAGTAGATGGAGGTGATCTACACAACTGTGTTGTCCACTGAATCCTGAAATTGTTATTAATAATAATGGCAAAGAGAGAAACGGCTGACAAGCTTACTGTGAGGATCCCACATCACATGTGATATCCCTGAGCTGCCCTTCCCCAGGATGAGGATATGGTCTTTGAAGAAGGGTTCAAAGCATTTTGTTGCCTGAAGTTAGAGGTGGAGGGGACTTCCATTCCTTTTTGGGTTCAAAGATGAGCTGAGCAGCATAGATGGCTGTGCTCTTGGTTTGGCAAATTCACTCTGCAGACTTGCTGTTGTCTGTGTCTCGTGCTGACCCACATTCCCTGTGCCCCAGGCCTGGCCACTGCACTCTCCCAGTGTTTGCCTGCAACTTCGGTGCCAGCACTTTGCAACTCCATGGTCCAGGGAGCTGCTTGGAGACAAAAAAAAAGAGAGGGTTAATCTGGAAAACCACAATGCAAAGGTAAAGTACACAAAAACAATGGTTTCTACTGTGCTTGTACAATAGGGAGGGAATATATGCTTATTAATATTTTTACTGTGTTACCTATAGCTTGAGTGAAGCTGCTTTCCCTGCTCATGCATGTACTGAACCCTTTGATTTCTAGGACACTGTGATTTCATTCCTTTGCCCTTTAGAAGCTTTTCCTTGACTTTTCTCTGCAGTTTAGCAACCTGAAACTACCTGTATAACATGAGTCTCTCAGGCATATCATTCTTTCCCTAATCCTCTTGCTCATTTTTAATTTATAATTCTTTTTTTTTTTTTAAGTCTCAACTGCTCCTCTGGACTAGTTTGGAATTGGTTTTGCCTTTAGATTTACACTGGACTTGGTATACTTCAGGGGGTTAATATGGAAGGAAGCTTTCCATAGGGGCATGACTCACTGAAGTCAGACAGATCAGACAACTGGGGTGGGACCTGCATCACTTAGAGCAGGTTATATGGCTGCTTCAGCAGGCAGCCCTCTGGGCTGAGATGTTACCCTAAAGAATGGCCCTCAGCTAGTCCCAGTGTCCACAATGGGATCCTGAACCAGTCACCTAATTCCCAGACAGATAAATTAGGGAGAATGGATCCCATCGCAAGCACCATGGAGCTTCAGGTGCTCTGCAGTCATGGCTCAGTTTAAGCAAGATATTGATTGTGGGTATGTTATCAGGTAGCAAAGGAGCCTTGTTGCCTTCAGTGCTGAAAGACTTGGTTTGATGCCCTCATCATGCCCTTGGTGGCAGCACCAGGTACAAAGTGGAGAATGGTTGGGTCAACAGGCTCCAACCTGCTGGTCTAAAATCCCACAGTTATCCAGTATATCTTCTTCAAAGAACTGCCTGGACACTTACAGAGAGGCAGGTCTAGCACAACCAGCTGTTGTGCTTTAGTGTGACCCAGGTGGAAAAGAGGACAATGAGGCAAGAAAAGAAATTATGTATCAAGAATCACAGTATGTTANGCTCCTCTTAATGCATCCTAGGATGCCATTGGCCTCTTGGCCAAAAGGGCACATTGCTGCCTCATGGGCATCCTGCTAGCCACCAGCACTCCTAGATGTTTTTCCCCAGGGCTGTTCTCCAACAGATCAGTTCCTAGCCTGTACTGAAGAAGCTTCAGCCACTTGTGCTTGGGAAATTGCTGTGATGTTTCTAAACTTCCCCCCCCACCAAAAAAAAAAACAAACACAACAAAACCCCAATCATTCTGTTCTGACAATGACTGCTTTGAAAATGGACTCCTCTGGAGGGGGCAGTGTGGGAATGCTGGGCTGCTAGGGATTGACCTCATTTCCAACACACATCACTGCTCAGCCTGGCAGGGCTCTCTGGAGCTTTCTGTAATATATACAGCCATTTCCCCGTTTTTTCTCTAAATAACTTGCTTCTAATAGTGCCTGATGCAGCCATGGATGCTGCTTGCCCCAAGCCTGCCCTGGCTCTTGAGAGCTGCTGTGGGCAGTCTGACATATGGAGGAATTGTGCCAAGAACAGGGTTTGTTCTCTCCAATCTTGCCTTGCTGACCATTTTGCTTTCTTCTGAGGAGCATGTGCATGGCAGTGGAGCAGGGGTTGATGGTGCTGATCTGTCTGGGAGAGCTATTCCTTCTCCATGGAAATGAGGAGGAGTTTGTGTGCCGTGGGGATGGGAAGGTTTCTGATGTTTTATTGGTGGGGTTGGAGACTTCTTGTACAAACTCTTTGGTTAAGGGGAGTAGAGGAAGAAATTGCTTATTCAGGAGATCCCTGGAACTCCTTATTTGGCAGAAGGAGGATCTTATTTCCCTCAGCAGGTGCAGGGTCCTGTCAGTGCTAAAATAATAACTCAGAGAAAGTAGCTGTCTTGATGAGCTGGAGGAAATCCCCTCCCTCCTCCTAATTTGCTGTCTCTGGATCTTTACAAGGAGCACACACATGCACAGAGCCAGAGTGGTCAAACCCTGGTGTTTTCACCTAGTTTCCAGTCTGTTCATTCTCCTCATCTTAAAGTCTTTCACTCTTCCCTTCTCATTTTCCTTCTTTATTTTAAGAACTGTCCTCCAACCTAGCCCTACACTCCACTGGAGCAAGGTTTGCCATCTGGGAAGTCTTCCAAGGCTCCATGCCCATGGCAGCAGCTGAGGTAGGATGCTGTGGGGTGGCCCAAGACACCCCATCCAGGCACCTTCACCTTGGAGGAGTGAGGCAGTTTGCCTCCAGCACCTCTGGATTGGGATAACTGGGAGTCCTGGGCTTGGAGAGGTGCAAGTGGGAGCAAAAGGGAAACAGCAGGAGAGTTCACAGCTGGACACTAATGCTTTGGCTTTGCTTTCAGTACTAAAAAACAGGGTGCCCTTGGGAGGGAGGGTTAAAAGCAACACAACAAATGCTTTGTGGTGAACATCTGGCTGGACTGCTGCAGAGACAAGCCACTGATACCAGAACTGTCCCATAGCTGTCCTTCAAACCCTGGTGGCATCACCTGGGAGCCTCATGGCTGAGGCTGGAGCTGGAGCTCTGCTCCCACCATGTTTGTGCCAGACCAGTAATCCCAGGTCAGTTTATTGTGCAATAGATCACAGCTTCTGTTTCAAAGTATCTTTCCCTTGCCTCCTTTTCCTCCATTTTGCTTCCCTGAATTGCATCCTGCACAGTTCCCCTGCACTGGCAAAGGAGAGTATCCAGCTGCAAACATCTTCCACCACTACAAATGCTTCCTTGACTGGGGCAGGAACATGTGCTCCAGGGAGAACTCTGCCACAGAGTTGGGCATGTTGGTGGTCAAAAATCAGAGCTAAAATAGGAAGCAGTTTAGATTTCTTTCTCACTCAAGCTGTAATCTCTACTTTCTGTAATTTGTCCTTTGGAGCTGGATAGAAATCGACTGTGTCCCTGGTCTGCAGCCATTCTTTTGTGTTGGCAGCAGCTCTAATTATGCACCAATTAACCTTAATTAAACCAATTCCTGTGTAACTGCACACGCAGACAATGCACTGAACAAACGGCCTGACAAATATTGTCACTTAAAAGGCATAAAAGCACATCAAATCCTTAACTGGAAAGTCAGATTGTAAATTGCTGCGGATTTGTAGCTCTTTGTTCTGAAAATGATCAAACAGCAGTAGTGGCCAAACACCCCAAATGCTCCCAAAACCTTGGCTGAATTCATTTTCTCAGGCTGTTGAGGCCAAAATACATTATTTGTGTTGGAAAGGGGGATGATGGAGCATCCTTAATTGTAGCAACTGTGGCAGGCTGCTCTAGAGGGCATCAGCTAGAGAGCTACCAAGTTCCCCTTGTAGAGTCTTGGTGCCTTTGGGCAAGTTTGGATAATTTGGTGATCCCTACTGACCTCTGCTTGGCTATTTGTCCAGGGAACATTCCCTAAAGCTGGGACTGTGTCAGGCAGTGGAGCTGCAATCTGGTTGGCAACGGGCTGCAGTTTGCACCCTGTAAGCAGTGACACAGCCAACAGATGGTGCTCATACATACAATTATTCCAGGTTTCTCCCTGAAGTGCCATGCAAGCTTTCTTCATCTTGTGATGCAATATTTTTTTGGAGGGAGCTGCAGCAAACAGCCCAGGTTTTACCTTCATTTTCTTAAGCAGAATGAGCCCCTGGGACTGGTGGGTGGATAGAGTTCTTGCCAAAGGGGCTCCATGCCTCCAGTTTGGCCTTTTTTCAAAGCTTGGTATAGGGGAAATAAGAAAAAGTCCAGGCTCTGAATTACTTATTTATCCTACAGTGAAAGAAAGAAATAAAAAGACTGCAAGAACCTGAGATTGGCTTGCAGCAGAGCAGCAAGAAAAAAAAATACTAGCTAGCTGAATTCAGAATTTTCTCTTCCCTGCTGTTTGCAAAATGTGTTTAGTTTGGGGGGGGGAGGGGAAAGCCCTTCAAATCCTTTAATATATATTGACTTTTCAGTTTTATGCTCCTGAAAGCTTCCCTTTCTGTAGTTAATCAAACAGGCTCTAGGCATAGCACTTTGTGGTAAAATAGTCTGCCTTGTGAATGCTGCAATTAAAAGCACAGCTAATTAAGCATGTAACTCATGCCCGTATAAATTAGTAAGTAACATGTTCACTGGGACTCTGGCACCGATTGCAGTGGGAAGGGGGATCTGCACCATCCCTGTGTCTGCTCTGAGGGTCCTCTTGGGAAAGGAGCACCTATATAGGGAAAGGAGGAGAGGTGAGCACANTGTGCACTCCATCACCTTCTCACTTCACTCTCCCTGCATCCCCCAGCATCTCTGCCCATGATCTCTTCATATAGAGTTGGACAACATGCCTAGCCTACATTTTATCTAAACCAAGTGTTTAGTATTAACACGAGGAGAAAGTTCTTTCCAGTAAGGGTGCCAGAGCACTGGACCAGGCTGCCCAGGAGGCTGTGGAGTCTCCTTCTCTGGAGATATTCCAGAGCTGCCTGAACACATTCCTGTGTGACCTTGTCTAGGTGATCCTGCTCTGGCAGGGGGGTTGCACTAGATGATCTTTCTAGGTCCCTTCCAACCCCTAACATTCTGGGATTCTGTGATCTTTTACAGTGAGAGTGGTGAAACATTGGCACAGGTTTCCCTGAGAGAGAGTAGTTGCGTTATCCCTGGAAACATTCCAGATCAGGTTGGACCCCCCTGTCTGTTTGAAAGCAAGAGCCTGCAGGTATCTTCTGAGAGCAGGGTTGCAAATGGCCCAAGTTGACCTTTACTGGATCAGGGCCAGGAGTCACCTGCTCAGCAGGACCTGGGCCCAAGCTGTCTTCTGCTCAAAAGGAGCCAGTGCCATACCTTCTTCTCCCTGGAAAGGACCTTAGCCAGCTAGAGCAGTGACTCATCCTCCTGCTTGGAGCAACCACAAACACAAGATGAAGGAGGAGGAGGTTTGTAATCAAATGGTTCCCTCACTGGCTCTGGCCTGTGCTGCCTGGACACTTCATTTGTTGTTTTACACTACACTGGCAGGGGATGAAAGCTACTGGAACATTGGTGTGAAGACTGGGGACAAAGTGTGCACTGTGGCTGAGTCTAAAATGAATTTTGTGTCTTGTCTGCCAGCAGTGATGTATTTTCCTATGACAAACTCTTGAGTAATACTGGTCTGTCTGGTAGCACTGGAAGGATCTAGTAGCTTTGGGAAAAATTCAGTTCTACTAAAATGAAATAGCTAGTTGATAATTTTTTGCCAACTCAAGCTCAGAAGGTAAGAGGAAGAGGCTCCCCAGAATCTTATTTTAACTACAGACCCTGATGGGTGAGGATCCAGCTCTGCAATGACAAGATGCATGCATCTGCGTGGGATTCAAATGGAGTCAACTTAATGAACTGCAAATCAAGCTGCCAGGCAAGTCCCTCAGTGTATCTTCCCCACCCACAGCACAGTCTCAGCACTGTCATCACTGCAGGCACCTCTACCATCTGCATCTCCTGCTGCAGTCATGAAAGGAGTGGCAAACATGCCAATCCAAATGTGTCACCCTCACCCTGCACCTCTTGATACCACAAAAACAATTCCTGGTGCCTTCAGCAGATGTCTATGGATGAGCAGAGGAGCCTGGGGAAGATACTGCCACTGTCTATATGGACTATTTGGTGGTGTGTCCCAGGTCAGGGATATGCAGTCAACAATTACAAGCTGGAGGAAAAGCCTGAGGAGTAAATGCCTCCTCCCAATGGACTTGCTGTTCCCAGGTGGGTGGAGGTGGTGGTCCCCTGGCTATGCTGAGACCTGAAATTCTCCTGTTCTGGAACAGACATTTCCAAGCGGAAGATACTTAATCTCCCTGTGTTTCCATTCCCCAAGTGAAGGATAGAAATAGCAGCACTGTGTTCCTTCCAGCAGAGTAAGTGCCTTAAAGATTATGAGGTGATGGGAGCCCTAGAAGTGCCTCGATGGAAGAGATTCATTTGAATGCATTTGTTGTGCATTACTCACTCAGGCCTGAGTTTTGATCTTCTCCTCCTCTCCATCACTGTAATCTAAATTTCCTTGAGCTCTCTCACTAGAGCTCAGGCCCAGTTTAATCCTCACCTCGTTTGAGTGATTTCTCCAATTTCTCCTTCAACAAATGGGGAGGCTTATGTTAGTCCTCATCTCTCCTCTGTGTCTATCACAGGACAGCTGCAGGGAGCACCAGCAGTTTAGTTGGGAACTTGTGCAACTTCCCTGGATAATTTCTCTTCTGTTTTTCCAGTCTGGTGACTCAGGTTTCACAGTCTTATCCAGACTTGCTGAAGCATCTCATGTTTGGGGAGTTGGAATTCCAATTCCTTTCAAAGCAGTGCAGCCTGCCCTTCCTCTTCCCTCCTGCAAGATGCTTTGGTCCAGGCAGAGGTGCATGGGCCACCTCGTGCTCCCACTGACAGAAGTGCTGCATTGTTCTGGTGAGTTTGGTGAGCAGCAGGGCCAAGTCCCTGGGGGCTCTGTGTTGCACACAGTAGCCAAAGCAGTTCTACTTTCCACCCCACTGGGCTTTCAAGCAGGGATGAGAGCTTAGGGTGCTGCTGGGGGGCAGTGAGCCTGGAACAGATTGCCCAGGAAACTGGTAGATGTCCCATAGAATCACAGAATGTTAGGGGTTGGAAGGGACCTCTGGAGATCATCTAGCCCAATCCCCCTGCAAGAGCAGGAGAACCTAGAGCAGCTTGCACAGGATGGGGTCCAGTTGGGTTTGGAATCTCTCCAGAGATGGAGACTCCAGCACCTCCCTGGGCAGCCTGGGCCAGTGCTCTACCTCCTTCAAAGGAAAAAAGATCCTCCTCATGTTCAGATGGAACTGCCTGGGTGCTAGTTTGTGCCCATTGCCTCTAGTCCTGTCCCACAGAAAAATGCCTGGTCTATCCTCCAGATACCCACAGGTTTCCCTGAGAGTTGGTAGAAGCCCTATCCCTGGAAACATCCCAGGTCAGGTTGGACAGAGCTCTGAGCAAGCTGATCCAGTTGAAGATGTCCCTGCCTACTGCAGAGGAGTTGGACTAGATAACCTTTAAAGGTCCCTTCCAACCCAAACTGTTCTATGATTCTGAGTTTCTGGGGCTGTGTTACCAGTCCTGAGGCTGGGGCAGATGTTCTGCTGTCAACTATCTCTGCAAAAGGTGATCTTTGGTTTTCTTACACACCTTGGGTGTCACCCTTGCTTATTAATCATTTTCTTTCACGGCAGGTGCAATGTTTGGACTTTTTTTGGTTTGTTAACTTCCAGCTTTCTGGACTGTTTTTCCATCAGGATTATTTGTTACTCTATTAGCAAGCAAGTCCTGGCTCCCAGAGGCAGAATTATGCAGGAGGCATAAATTCCCAATTTATTAGCTTGGTTCACGTGATGTTATCAAGACTTGATTGTAATGCTTAGTGGCATTGGCAGCACCTTCCTATCATAACAATGGTATTTACTGTCAGCAACACTATTTGTGCAGCAGTTGTGTTATACCACAAATAATTCTATTACTTACATTCCATTTGCATCATTACACAGAACACAAGTGTGCCTGCTGCGTAGTATCATACTTCATTAATGCCTGAGGCAGAAGAGCATCACATGAAAACCTTCCTTGGCACTTCTTATTTGAAATTATATTCTACTTATTATTAAAAGGTACATCAAAAATGACCATATCCCAACTATTACAAATATAGAAAGGAAAGCCTCTGCTGTATTAATAAACACCACCAATTAAAATTCATTGCCCTGAAAATGATGACTTTATACACCTTTAAGAAGATGTTGCCAAGTTTGGTAAACCCCAGAAATGACAAATCTTATTTTCCTGCATTTCTCTGCAATTTTCCTGCAGTCCTTGTCATGGTAAAATGCTTAAGTGAGTTTTAGAAAGCAGTGAAAATTCAGTTATTTATATGGAGCCCTACAATATGAGGACAGCACCATCCTGGCCTTGAGGGACCAGCACCTTTGCTCTGCTCTTTGTGTGACCCACACACAGCATCCCCTGGATGGAGAGGACACTGTGTTAGAGTAACTTGGCCAATGATCCCTCTAAGGAGGTCCTGGACTCCTCAGAAAGCCCACACAAGCCCTTCACATCTCACAGCTCATGATGGGCTGCTGAGCTGTTCAATAAGTTTCTGCCTTTGGGAGCAGCTGCTGCATGGCTAGAGCTGAACTTCCCTTTAAGGCTTCTCTAGCTATCTAGGGCTCTCTGCAAAAGCTGTTCACAAAAGAACCTGCATAGCTTGGCTCCATACATGACAAGAGAAGCAGATAGGAACAGATGGGGTTGTGACACATTTCATCACATGAGCATTAAGTTTCTCTCAGCTTTGAAGTTCTTCTGCATGGGACCTACTGAAGTAATAGAGCATGGTCCTTGTAACTTCACCTGAACTATCAAGACACTCTAGAAGAACCTGCTGAAGTCTCCTAAAAACCCTCTATAAGAAGATAATACACCTTTACCCACACAGCCAAACCTTGTTTGAGGAGGTCTGGTGGGTCTGAAAGCTGTTAGTAACATACCAAATGGGATTTGATCCTAAGAATAGCTGATAATCAGTGTGTAATTCCAGTAGAAGTTGTTTGTGAGTGTCTTTGGCTGTTAAAGAGAGATTTACATTCTGGGGCTGGAATGCAAACAATGGATGGTGGAGACCAAGGTGGAAGAGCTGTGGGTGAGCTCCTCACAGAAGCAGAGAGATGTTGTGTTTTGAGCACACTGCTCACAGGGAAAATCTATGTGATTGTTTCTACCTTCTTCAAGGAAAAAGGGAGCTTGCAAAAAATACTGCAATTTCCCCAGGTTTCTCTGTTTTCATGAAAATAAATTGATAAGGTGCCAAATTTAAGTGAACTGGGTTTGGAAGCATTTAAGGATCTGGTGACTCCACCACTTCCCTGGGCAGCCTGGTCCAGTGCTTTACAACCCTTTTGGTGAAGGATTTTTTCATAACATCCAACCTAAACCTCCCCTGACACAACTTGAGTCTGTTTCCTCTTCACCTATCTCTTGCTACTTGGGAGAACAGACAGACCTCTACCTCATTTCAACCTCTTTCCAGGGAATTGTAGAGAGTGAGAAGGTCTCCTCTTAACCTGCTTTCCTCCAGGCTAAACTACCCCAGTTCCCTCAGCCTATCCTCAGAAGACTTATGCTCTAGACCCGTCACCAGCTTCATTGCCCTTCTCTGGACATGCTCCAGCACCTCAATGTCCTTCTCGAAGTGAGGGGCCCTGGAGGTATTTCAAAGCCATGAAGATGTGGTGGTTAGGGACGTGGCTTAGTGATGACCTAACAGTGTTGGGTTAACTGTTGGACTTGATGACCTTACAGGTTTCTTCCAACCAAAAGGATTCCATGATTCTGTGTCATCTATGCTATGCTGTGGGCTGGAAAAGATTTGAGAGAGGCTGTATGTTAAATAAGGTACCAGAGGATGAGGTCAATTGTCACCTCTGCTCATGGTTGTGAACTCTTTGTGTCACAAGCTGAATGGGATATCAAAGTCTAAGCCATGCCAAGAATTGAGGGTCAAGTGCACTTAGTCTTGTGAGACAGCTGTAGCTGGAATATTTGGGGCAATTCAGAGGGGAGTGAGGTGGATTTAAGAACTTTTGAGCAATTCCAGAAAGCAGGAGAACTTTCAGTTTTCAGGGCAAGACAAGTTGAAGAGGGCAGGATGCAGATGAAAAATAGTTGCAACTAGAATATTAATGCAGTGATGAACAACCTTTTTTTGCAGGAGGGATAAAGACAAGACATGGGCCATCTCTAACTTAGGACATAGTTAGAAATAATAGAGATTTTTTAACATATTCGTTGAAGAACTCTAAAACCTAATGGCAGTTGAAAGTCAGATGAAGTAGCTATTTTATCTGGCAAGCTTCCATGCAATATTTCCTGCTGATGCTGGCACAGACAGATGGAGATTTGGGAGGGGGAAGAACAAAGTGCCATAGGGCTTTATTAGATGAGCCTTGAAAGGCTCCTGCAAGCTTCTATCATAAGCTTGATGAACCTTGGGCTTGTTAATCTCAACGAGGTTTTGTTCCATGTTCCAACCTTGCTTTATTTCCTGCAGTCCAGATGACACATCTACACAAGTAAGAGCAGAAACTTGCTGTTTTTACCTTAATAGATATATATGGTATTTTTTAATCTCAGTGTATAAAGTGCTTTTCTCTTGAAATGTCTTCTTTGGTTAGATCATGCAAATTTATTGCTGGCCTATGCTTCTGTAAGAGGAAAAGTATGAACAACTCATGAATATTTCATCATTTTTTTCCCCTGCACTGGTCAGAAATGGTAATTTGAGCTCCAGACTGTAGAGATTTAGCAAAAAGGGTTGGATACTCAGAGGATAAAGACAGTAAAAAGCACTTTTGACAGGATTTTTTTCTTGCTACTGCTGGAATATAGACAAGTTGCCTAAAGGCTATGAAACTGGGATAATCTGTTGAGGGCACACAGCTAAAGGTGCCTCAGCCTTGATTTTCCTCTTAAGACTTCCTTTGCCTTTTGCTGTAACTTCTGTCACCAGATCTCTTTTATGCAGTTGGCCATCCTAGGAGAGACTCTAAGGGCTAGAATTCAAGAGCAATATTGCTCTTTGTAACCAGTGGGCACTAACATTTCATATGTCAGCTTCAACCTTTCATGAATATTAAGGGATCTGGGTTTGGGCCACATTATTTTGGGAGCAGGAAATGTCATTGCCCTATGTTCTAGCTTCGCACTAGCACTTGGCAAATTGCTTTTCTCTTGTACTGAGAAGTTCAGAGTTTCTTTTCTTTGTCTTTCCTTTTTATTTTCTGTTAGGAATACTGATGGAGATCATATCCTACTCTTCACTCAACTCTGAAGCCTGCAGAAAGGTTTTAAGTCTCCAACAAAAGGAATGCCTACACTTTTTAAATGACTATTTCTCCAGATTCCCAACTGGCTTCCTTTCTCTGATGCCTTCCTCTAGCAAGAGGAGGAGACATTCTGCCATAAGCAGATGAAACCTTTTGTCTGTAGCTCAAATGCCAACTCTCCATGTCTTCAGCATCCAGAGCAGCCTGTCTGCAGTGGACTGAAAGTTGTCTCTTCAGACTTGTGTTTCAGCCTTGCCACATGACATGTTATGACAAGCTTTTAACTTTTGAGCAGTGGTGGATGGAAACGTGTCAGTGCTTTGGAAGCAGCACAGCACAGGCTGCCAAATATAGTTGATGCTGCAGTGGTGTCAACCCCTCCAAAGCAGACACTCAGCCCAGCCATGGCACTTGAGGAGCAAAGAAGCCAGGACTCTCCCACTTGCCTAAACAGGATTTTCTACATGAACTACAACAGGTAAAAGGGAAGGCATTTTTCAAGACATAGGTGTTTATGGACTTGAAGTAGCAAGACTGTCTGTGTAAGAACCCTAAAGAGGTGTTGGAACTGGAAACTTCCCATGGGGACCAGTTGGTTAACAGAGGCCTGTACAGGCTCTGCAAGTTCAGCTGTGTTTATTGCTACTGATAGTGGAATGGAAATAAAACAACAGTCTGAATAAATTCCCAGAGGTGAGAGTCTCTGCTTCAGAGGGCAAGAGCTGTAGAGCAGAAACTGGTGTTTTTTCATGGTCTCTTCATGACTTGTTCAGTATTTACTCCCTTGCTGCTCTCTATCTGTTTAGGCACACCTGAGTGACACAGTTTCTTGTGACAAATTGCCCCTGCTTTTCCAGCTGACTGCCTCATTGCTGTGGATTTTTCTCTGCTCTGGTGCTGCAGTGGTTCTGTTGTGCTCTGAGGAGATGGTGGAGCTCTAGAAGAGCTGGGTCCTGATGTTGTGAAGCACCACTCAGTGCTCAGCCCATCTTGCTCACTGCCATTGCTTCACTGAAGAAAGTGATCCCAGCAGGAAAGCAGCCTTTTAACAAGCTTTGTGAGTTCAGGTTGCTCTTAGGACATGCCTTCAGTGTTGATAGAGGCCATTCAAGTGTTTAGATACCCAGTTTCTAGAGTTAAAACTCTCACCAATTTTCCCTGGAGTAATGAGCACTCAGTTCTTCTGAAAACCTGCATTAATTAACCTGTTTAACATTTTAAACAGTCTCTGCCTTGACCTGAGAGTACAGCCACACCAGTAAATACAGCAGGTCAGTGCTGAGGGCAAGCAATATGACCCAGCCTGTGTTCCTACAGCTGAGACCTCTTCACCTCTCACCTGGGGTGGCCTTATCCATGTCTGACTACAGTTCAAGAGTGAGTTGGCACAAGCCAAATTCATACCTAGCACAGAAGCAACATGGGATGGTCCCCAGACAGTGCTCAGGCTCTGGGCATGTTCAGCACTGCTGTGTTCTTGGAGATAAGGATGGGCTATGGATGGGAAGATAAGGAAGGGAATCTGTATGCTGCAAACCCTTCTGTTTGCATGCAGCATGAGAACAGCAGCTTCGTCATGGCCACGTTTCAATGATAAACCACAGGAAAAATCTCACTGCCTTGTTGCTTTCTGAAGGAAAAGGCCTCACTCCCAGCTACAGGAGTAAGTCTTGGCATGGGATCTCCTCCTGGAGCAACTCAGATTGCTACTAAGATGACACCAGGTCAGAGAGACCAGAGTGGATCTCAGTTTGGCTGTTGCTGGACCATTTCCTGGGCATAGCAGGCAGAGAAGATGCTGGAAAAGTAACAAATGGCTTTTCTGCATCCCTTTGGCACTGTCTGCATTGGTTCTCCTGCTCTTGGATGTATACTCCCTCATTGTATGGGTTCCTTGCTGCTCTTTCCTTCAGGCCTTTGGGAGGAAGGGATCTTACTGGATGGCTCACATGCCTGTGCATCAGGAGCAGTGGCTGGTGTTACTCTGGAGGAGATGTGGATTAAAAAGGGAAAATGAAGCTGGCTTTCTCACAGCCAAATGCCAGCAGCTGAGTTATCTTCATTTTTAACTGTATGATGGGCTTTTCTGTGGTTGTATTGTTTTGATTGAATATTCTTTGGGTCTGATTCAATTTTCTACCAACATCAGTCCCAAGCCAAGCCCTGGAGGCTTCTAATGAGGTCAAGAAGTTATTGCAAAATTTAGAGCAAATGGGGAAAAAAGAAACCTTGGTGACAGGTCACTTACAGTTTTAAAGAGCAAAAGCCATCCTCTCTGGCAGGCTGCCCTTTTCTGTCTGTCCTAGGAAGTGGATGGGAGATAACTCACTGGCACATCCCTGCCTTGTACCAATAAAAGGGGTTTTAATTTACCAACACATTAGCAGAGCAGCATTAGAATGATGTCTCATGCTCAATGCACTTCCAAACCCTATTTATAAACTAAAAAAAAAACAACCTAAACCTAAAAAGCTGATGATTCATTGTCCTTTGGATGATGAAGAAGAAAAATTATAGAATGGTTTAGGTTGGAAAGGAGACCTTTAAAGGTCATCTAATCCAACCTCCCTGCAGTGATCTTCAACTAGATCAGGTTGCTCAGAGCCCCAAACAACCTGAGCTGGAATGTTTCCAGGGATGGGGCTTGGAAACATTCAAGGTCACATATGTCTTGAATTTTTCCTTTTTTAATTCCCAGATATATTTTGTTCTAAGGTGCTACCTCCCATCAAAAAAAAAAAAAAAGTGCATATTTCCTGAGGTTAACCTCCTGTTTTCTTAGAAAAAAAACCCAGAAAATTATCACTTCTGTCAATAGGAAAGCAGAAGCAAAAGAGGACAAGAGACTTCTGCAGAGCTAGAAAAAGATCACATCACTGATTATTAGAGCAGGAATTTGATCACAAGTCCTTTAATTTTGAGGGTGGATTAGCTAATGATGCAATTAGCAAGGAAAATAACCATATTGCTGCCTGCAATGTGCTGAGCTAAAGTGTCACTTGTTTTGTTATAACATCTGCCTACCTGCAGCAGGAATCAACACAGTTTAAAAAACCCTTTTTGTCTACCCTTATGCTTTGAGGTTAAAAGAACCTTCTTACTTGAGTTTTTCCCAAGAACCAGTGCTCAGGGCAGGGCAGGATGGACTTTGTTCTCATCAGCATGGTAGTGTTTAATACATCATAGCCAGGGGACGCTGCCTAGCGGACGCTGCCGATCAACGCCGACTAGCGGACGCCACCTAGCGGATGCCACCAATCGACACCGCCTAGTGGACTCCGCCAATGGACGCTGCCTAGCAGACGCCGCCGATCGATGCCGCCAATTGATGCCGCAAATCGACACCGCCTAGCCGACGCATCCAATCGACGCTGCCTAGAGGACATCGCCAATCGACGATGCCTAGCGGCGTCGATTGTCGGCGTCGATTGACGGTGTCCGGTAGGCGGCGTCCCCTAGGTGGCGTCCGCTAGGCGGCGTCCATTGGGGGCGTCTGCTAGACAACGTCCGATTGGTGGCATCCACTTGGCAACGTCCGCTATGTGGCGTTGATGGGCGGCGTTGATCGGCGGTGTCCGCTAGGCGGCGTTGATAGGCGGCATCGACTGGCAGCTTCCACTAGGCGGCGTCTGGTATGCGGCGTCGATTAGCGGACGCCCCCAATCGATGCCTCCTAGCAGACGCCACAAATCAACGCCACCTTCCCAATGCCTCCAATCGACGCCGCATACCAGACGCCACCAATCTACGACGCCTAGCGGAAGCCACCTATCGACACCGCCTATCGACACCGCTGAGCAGACGCCGCCGATTGACGCTGCTGATCGACGCCGCCTAGTGGAGTCTGCCTAGCAGACGTACCTAGCGGACTCCGCCATCGACTCCGCCTAGCGGATGACTCCGAATAACGCCGCCTACCGGACGCCGCCTAGGGGATGCCGCCTTGCGGACACTGCCAATAGATGCCGCCTAGTGGACGCCGTCAATTGAGGCCGCAAATCGACACCACCTTGCAGACGCCTCCAATCGACGCTGCCTAGCAGACGCCGCCTAGCGGACGTGGCCAGTGGATGCCACCTAGCGGATGCCACCTAGGGGACACTGCTTAGAGGACGCCGCCAATCGTTGCCGCCTAGTAGACGCCGCCTAGCAGACGCTGCCAATTGATGCCGCCTTGCCGACGCCTCCAATCGACGCTGCCTAGCGAGCGCCGCCAATCTACGACGCCTAGCGGAAGCCGCCTATCGATGTTGCCTATCGACACCACCTAGCCGATGCCGCCTAGCTGACAAATGCCTAATCTCTGATTAAAGTCTCAACAACCCGTGGGAGAGGAGGAGAAAGCCCAGGTAAGTGAGGTATATTTCTTCAGCAGAGCTGATGCAATACCTGCCTGCTGAGGAAAGCATTTTAGGAGCCTAGTGGACGCTGCCTAGCGGATGCCGCCTAGCCGACGCCGCCAATCGACGCTGCGAATTGATGCCACCTAGCGGACGCCACCTATCAATGCCGCCTAGCCTACACCGCCTATCAACGCCGCCTAGCCGACGCCGCCAATCGACGCCGCCTAGCAGGCGCCACCCCTGGACGCCACCAATGGACACCACCTAGTGGACGTCACCAATCAATGCCGCCTAGCGGACATTGCCAATCGACACTGCCTAGCGGACGCTGCCAAGCGTACGCCACCAATCGACACCACCTAGCGGATGCCGCTTAGCAGACGCTGCTAATCGACGCTGCCTAGCGGACGCCAACAATCGACGCCACCAATTGAGATCATCAACCAGGCCTTATCTTGTAACTGTTCTTCAACCTCTTGCTCCTCACACTTTCTGTTCCTCTACAAAGTCTTTCCAGACCTTTGACCCTTGGTGTGCTGCTTCTGAATGGGCTGAGTGCACAGCAAATCTATGGCATGAGATGATTTTTCCATGTCTGTGCATTTCTAAACGCTAAGAACTCAGTTTTGGCTCCTAAAAATGCTTTCCTCAGCAGGCAGGTAATGCATCAGCTCTGCTGAAGAAATATGCCTCTCTTAGCTGGGCTTTCTCCTCCTCTCCCACGGGTTGTTGAGACTTTAATCAGAGATTAGGCATTCGTCGGCTAGGCGGTGTTGGCTAGGCAGCGTCAATAGGCAGCATCGATAGGCAGCTTCCGCTAGGCGTTGTAGATTGGCAGCACTCGCTAGGCAGCATCGATTGGAGGCGTTGGCAAGGCAGCGTCGATTTGGGAGGTCAGCTTGGCAGCGTCGATTGGCGGCGTCCGCTAGGCGTCGTCTGCTAGGCAGCGTTGATCGGCAGCGTCCACTAGGCGGCATCCATTGGCCGCGTCTGCTAGGCAGCGTCCGCTAGGCGGCATCTGCTAGGCGGCATCAATTGGTGGCGTCCTGTAAACGGCGTCCCCTAGGCGCGTCCACTAGGTGGCGTCGATAGGCGGTGTGGGCTAGGCGACGTCGATTGGCGGCGTCCGCTAGGTGGCATCTATTGGCGGTGTCCGCAAGGCGGCGTCCCCTAGGCGGTATGCGGTAGGCGGCGTTATTCGGAGTCATCCGCTAGGCGGAGTCGATGGCGGAGTCCGCTAGGCGGCATCGATTGGCAGCATCCTCTAAGTGGCATCCACTAGGCGGCATCCGCTAGGCAGCGTCGATTAGCAGACGCCGCCAAGCGGGCACCACGTAGCGGACTCCGCCAATCGACGTCGCCTAGCGAATGCCGCAAAACAACGCCGCCTTGCCGAGGCCTCCAATCGACGCCGCCTACCAGACGCCGCCAATCTACGACGCCTAGC